>OZ012661.1:84021717-84608022 GCA_963942545.1 Oxycera nigricornis
ATGCATTATAAACGCGTGTTACGGTAGCTTCCTGCTCCTTTGATTCGCATCTTTCGCGAAGAACCAGAAGCATTGGTTGCTTTCAAAGTTAATGTAACATCTGTTTCTGTCATATATTTGTGTCGAACTGCAAGGGGATGTAATATTTACCGTGGCATATTAAATTGTTTCCTGTTGTTGTTATGGGGGCGAAATCATGGCTGGGAAATGTAACGTAAGGTAACGTGGGAACATTTAATTTTTCATGGTGGATTTTGTTCAAAACTATTTTGAACATATTGCGGATTCGCGCTGAAAGAATGTGGAACATTGTTCCATATTAACACGATGGAAAGTAGAGATGTGTAAGTAATGACTATAATATCACCCGAGTAATATTACCTAGCCACGTAATGCTTCATCACCCATTACGCGAGCATGGCGAGTATCACGCATTACTTCACTCCGTCGGTCCGCATTCCGCGCAAGTGCGCGAAGCGGCGGCGAAATAACCCGAACTAAACGAAAGAAACGGTTGTAATGCGTAATGCGCAGATAATCACTTCATTTTTAAGTATCACGATCACGTTATACAAATAAGGTTCTTTTTTCGCTGTTTTCTAAATCAGTTTAAAGTGAAAGGCCTATTTTGTTATTTTAGCGACAGTTGACTAATTTTTAATTGTTTTGACGCACTCATTGTTGTTTGAGTAAGTAGTTATAATTTTGGATTTTTAGCTTGTAAACCTTGAAATTCGGTAATATTAGGTGGGTTAGCGTTTTTATTTGTTTAAAATGCCACCGAAAAGAAAATTAGGCCCGTTGTGGAGCCATTTCAAAACGTGGCAAGTGTATATATTGTTCACAAATAATCGCAATATCGTCCAGTTCAATCGGTAGTTTGAGAAGACACTTAAAAACAAAACATCCTACAATAAATATTACAATGCAGAAACACGATAGCGTGATTGAGAATGAGCAACTGAGCGAGAGCGAGAGATAAGTGCAAGAGCTATCCAGGTCCAGGAATCAATAACAAACCTATTCGTCAAATTATCATTTATTTTAATATTACATATTTATCATCTCATATTATGTTACTCAGCTCAAGACACCGATCCACCCAAACAAAATTATAATACGCCATACCTATATAAAGAAATGACACAAGTATCCAAGTATGTCTGATTCCCTTCATTACAAGTACATGCTACACTCGTATCATAATACATCATCATCACAGTAGGCACAGATCTAATACTGTAATGTCTGACTAGAACTAGGCAAGGTTACTGAGTGGGTAATGCAAAGTAATGCGTAATGCTTTTTGGTAATATTACTTTAGCGAGTGATGTGATAAACATCACATCACTTTTTGAAGCACTGTTTTGCGCATCTCTAATGGAAAGCATATTTAAATATTTTGACGTACAGCTTTCACTCAATTTTAAAAATTAGAAATAAAAGCATTTGGCACATATTGTTACATAACAACCCATCAGGTGCCACTCTTGAAGTCCACACAAACAGGAACTTTCCAGTAATATCTACATAAATACTAAACATATTAAATAAAATAATAATAATGAAAATAATACTTTATATAATGATAACAAGTACATATTTATCGTATCATCTTAAAGAGCGTTCGTTGACTATTTAAGGGTGATCGATGGACTAACTCTTTACGCGGATCAATAGGAGAGATGGTAGGTTCCAAAGCCTTCTAATAAAACTGTAATATCGACGCTTCCCCACTTATTAATCATGTAATCTGGAAGTAAATGAACCTCCAACAATGTGTAAGCATAGTGTGAGTAAGTTGCTAACCAAAAAGCACACTAGTAGGCGAAGGTTGTCGACTAGACTAGGAGGTTCAAATCCTTACTAATGTATAAAATCTATGTTTTATCGCCATTTTAAATTAAAAAGACTAACAATCCTTTCTCATGCTGCAATTAAAAAAAACATAAACTATTTAGTCAATAATTTATTTAAAAAATTAAATACTACAAAAGATGATAAATGAAATTGTACGAACCCTTTCCAATAATTGAGCTTTAAAACGACCAAATGATCCTTACATATTCAATGGATTTCATTATACATATTCAATGTTGATTGTTTCTCTAAGAATTTTTTTTGAAATTATAGAAAACTTTGATGTTGTATTTGATGAAAACTTTAAACTTCTGATTTCGAAAAGCAATTATTAACAAAAATGAAATCTATATATAATTTTATTGTTTGAAAAATAATTTTCTTTTATGCAGTTTTTGTGTGTTTCTCAAAAATCGGAAAATGGTGAAAGAGTTAGGCGACTTTCAGTAAACCACCCGGCAAAGCTGTAAGTTTTGGATGCTTCTCGGAAAGAGGATTCAGGAAGCAAATCGTTTGTACGAAAACCATGAATGCTGAATTAATGACCAAACTTTATAAAAGCGGTTTGTTTAAATCTGCTGGGAGTTTATGTGAAACCGACAATCACTATTGGATTCTTCAAAAAGACATCAATTTTAAACAACGGAGGAAGTCTCAACCCATCTCATCAGGTCAAATATTTAGGTCTAATTCTGGACTCTAAACTCGCATGGAAAGCGAACACAGCAGAAAGAGCACGCAAGGCTGCTGCAAACGAGCTATTGGGAAAAGGTGGAGATTAAAACCCAAAATTGTATCATGGCTCTATACGGCGATAGTGGAACCAATCCTTCTGTATGGCGCAGTTATTTGGTGGCCTTCTATGGCGAAAGCATCAAATGTAAACCTGCTAAACAAGGTCAGAAGGAGTGCGGCTATTGCAATCACCGGGGCTCTACGGACTACCCCGACAAAGGCATTTTTTATGCTATTAAATTGGCTTCCGACAGAGCTACTTACGAGACAGCAGGCCAAGTGCACTGCTGTTCGATTAAAAGCTCTGCGACTGTGGCGTGAGGAGAACTTTGCCCACTCCACAATACTACGGAGGGATGGGCCAACGTCAGGAAAAGTGGACCTTGCATCTCCGATTCCCTGTTTTCACCATGGTTTCAGGTCAGTCATCCCGAGTAGGGAGGACTGGACCACAGAAAGAGATGGGATACAGGAATCGGTCGACATCTACACTGATGGATCAAATCCTTCCGATTACCAGACCACTGCAGCGTCTTTCAGGCAGAGGTCATTGCGATTTATAAGGCAGTTGACTGGCTCAGAAGTCAGAAAACATCCATAAGAAATTTAAACATCTTTTCTGACAGTCAAGCTGCCATCCAATCATTATCCAGCGTGCATACTTCATCTAAAATTGCGATAGAATGCCGCTCACAACTGAACGTGATGTCGCTTCACTGTGAAGTGATTCTTTGTTGGGTACCGGGGCATAGTGATATACCTGGAAACTGCGAAGCAGATGCATTAGCGAGAGCTGGCACCGAGCTTCAGGAATATACACTTAACCCCGAAGTCGGCCAACCTCTAGCTTCCATAAAGCTAGGATTTAAGCAGCACTACGTGGAGGCTGCGAATAGGGCCTGGCTGCTCGAAGAAACCTGTAGCACAACCAGGCAAAATTGGCACGCACTGTGCTCCAAACGCACCAAGCGGCTCCTCAACATAAGCCGCGAAACCCTGAGTTCCGTAGTTTCCGTACTGACGGGACACTGTTTGATCGGCAGACACGCAGAAAGACTGGGTGTCCCTTTCAATGATTTCTGCCGAAGTTGCAGATCGGAGGAAGAGGAAGAAACTATTAAACACTTTCTATGTGAATGTCCGGCGCTGTCCAGGAAGCGCATGCAAACCTTGGGCACACCCTTCCTAGACAACCTCACGGAAGTAGCCGATTTGGACATTGGCTGCATAGCCGGCTTTATTCGAGAATCTGGATGGTTCTCGTCATCCCGCAGGTTCTAGTGCCGCCCTTATATTCTGTAGTATCACAATGGGCCTCTCGTGGCCTAAGTGAGCTACCTTTGGATAAAAGGGGGCTGCCACTACAACCAACCAACTAAACAACGGAGTCGTCTCTGTACCAGCAGGAAATAAGAAAACGGCCTCACAACTTTGTATTGGCCACTAGCTGCCCGGACAGACTTCGTTCTGTCAAAAGTTATTGGTCTGTCGTAGTCCTTTTGAAAAAAATAATTTTATTAATTAAAACTTGAAATTAATTTTTTTTAAAAATTTTCTGTCCGTAAGAACCATCCTTGTGCCTTAAGGAAAATATATTTAAAACAATAGCCGAATCGGTCGAGGCGTTCTCGAATTTTGCGCTTAGCAACACATTTGGCGATTCATTTTTATTTACATAGATTACATAGTCCAGACGCGAACCCGATAGAAAACGTGTGGTCCCTAATGAAATATAAAAATTAAATTAAAAGGCAAAAATATAACAAACACACGGCAGCTCACGCGGGCCATCATGGCAAGGTTTAACTATGCAATAAGCACAGAAATCGAATTAGAGCTGCACAAATAGATTTCAGGCTTTAATTGATAAAACGGAAACTGGATTCCATATTGATATAATTACAAAAAATGTATTCCTATGTTGTTGAAGAAATAAATTTAATCCAAACGATTCATAGTATTTTTCATAAGAGTAAGTGAAAATTGGTAACATTATTTTTATCAACCTTTATTCATTATAAATGATTATGGTAGATTGTTTCTGTTTAAATATATCTTTTATTCATGATAAACTTTTATTTTGTGTTTAATAATAAGTCTTTAACGCACCTCACCTGACAAAGTGTTGATTGCCACGAATACAAATTTGATAGAAAAATTGAATTATTATGATTGACATTGTTAGCAATTTTTCATGCAAATGAAAAGACCGGCTATAAGAAAACTATTGAAAACTCGTCAAAATTATGACAACAATTATGTTATAATAAAGTAAATTAGATGATATAATAGTGCAAAGTAAATATTATTGTTTTTGTTTATTTCTTAATAGTTTTGTAGCGATCAAAAGACAACTTTTTGACAAAGAATTTTAATAGTATTTGACTTTTAAAAGACATGGTTGCTTGAAGTGCATATCAGGTAGAATTTTTTTTCTTCTGTTTTTGATAAAAAAGTTGAATTTTGTGCACTCTATTTTATGAAATTAAAGAAAAAGTCGATTGAATTTATTGAAAATTTTAAAGAATCATACATTTCGGTTGAAAATTTCAAAGGTGCAATAATTTGACAAAAGATTCTTACAATATTAATGGACATTTCCTTAAACGATATATATTTTTTTTCTTTTATTGTTTTATTATGAACATTTTTTAGGAGCATAATAGACCAGGGCGGATCTGTAGAAAAACGACTAAATTTAGTCACTGAGAAGAGGCACGCTGATTTTTGCAGGAATTTTTGCAATTTGCGGCAAGGATTAAATGTTTTGGAATTTTAAACCGATCTTATCCTGTAGAAAATTTTATTATGCAACTTTCATATCCAAGAAATGCACCGTTTTAAAGTTAGGAGTGAGATAAGCAGAAAAACACGATTATTTATCAAATTTTTAAACATTTCGATTTTTTTAATGTTCCCGACTTTTTTGAGAGGGAGCATGAATCAATTATTGTTATACGAGTTATTCCCCAACTTTTCCAGAAAAAATCAATGTGCCTCCTTTCAACGACCAACTGAAAACAGATCCGCCCTGATCTATAAGTGATTTTTCATTGGTTGACAACGCTTAAAATCATCTAAATTTGAGATAAATTGAATATCAGAAGTGCAAACCTGTTTAGAAAATAAGTTTTTCTAAATTTGAAATTCTCGTATATTTTTCGTTTATTTTTCGTTTATTGTTTTCTAAATTATAAAACATCTGAGCAGAACTTTTTGAAAATTATACCATAACAATAAAATGATTATGCTCAGAGTCATTAGAGTAAGTGCAAGTACCTAATATTATTCGTATCAACCTTTTTTTCATGATGAATATTAATGTGTTTATTGGTTCTTGATGAATATGTGTTACATTTACAGTAAACTATAATTTCTAGTCAAAGAAGAAATTTATAACACATCTTATCTTTCAAGGTGGTAGTGTGGTTCCGGTAGCTTGATTGAAAAAGGTAGTTCTTCAATTTCACCAATTAAAATAATTAAAAACGGCTGGATTCAAATAGTTCAAAATTTATGCAAATCATACAAGTTTTGACTAACACTCCAATAACGCAATTGTAACAAGTTAAATTACAATAATTCATAATTTATAGCGACTGTTAATGGTTTGTTGTTTTGATTGGATTTTTTGCAATATGAAAAAGTTTAATTGTTTTGCTGAAACCATCTAATTTTAAGAAGCATTGATTGCCTTAAATCCTTATCCTATTGGAGAAAAATATTAAACAAAAATCTATTTTTTCCACGTATTTTATTAAATTTATAAACCAAATTTTACAAATTTAGAAGGAATTTTGCAAATAATATTACTTTTCGATTGGATCTTAACAACATGAATTGAACGTTTTGTTTACGAGATATGATGTATTACAGAAGTGGTTTTTCATATTAAAAATTAACAGCCCGACCGAGTTACCCCAACATCTAATTAACTGGTGCCTTCGCCTATATCCCTCTATACGACTATATTAACGTGAGTTATCTTCGCAGAAATAAATTATCACGCATCTACATGCGTACATACACTTACAAATTTCTTTCAAAAAACAAGTGAAATTTAATTTAAAGATCTCAAAACGGAAAGAAATATTTGAAAATTCAATTTGGATTTTCGGATCGCATTGTTTGTAATTCTCATATACAGGAACGTTCAAAAATTTAATATTCTAAATCATTCAAGGAGTGTTTTAAAAACAGATTTTATATTCAATCAACAATATAGCAAACTACCTTCCACGTGGCTTGAATTCAAAGCAAATGCATCCAACCCTTCGGAAGAATCCCAACACAAAACTGCTTTTCTCACGTACGAGTGTTCATGTAACATACATACATGAACGCTGCCAAAAGTCGAGAAACGGAGAGAGAAGAAGATGGTGCCTAGCAGCAAGCCATCTAGCTGAAATAACAGTTCTTGATCAATTTTCAATGAGCTTGGATATGATTCTTGGCTAGCGCTCTCGGGAATGCATTTTGGATGCAAATCCTCGACTGTGCTGAGGAATTCACTTATAAAAGATGCATTGAAAACATCTTGCAATAGTTTCCAGAACAGATAACACATGTTTGCCGTCTGAAATGCAATTTAAAGATTCGTTCATAGGAGTTGCTATATTTGAAAAACTAGGACACCGTTTGTCTGACCTTCAACATGGCTGCATGTTAAATATTTTCATTTTTACGGGAGCTGAGTTAGAAATTGTTTTTCATCTCATTTCCACTCCCTGTATGTTAAAATTGATGATCAGCAGATGCTAAATTTTTAAGCAGAAACTCACTAAGCAAGTGTACCTGCATAAACAATAACTAAACTACAATTCATGAAACATATTCATATATTTTTGATTCAATAAATGAATAGTTTTTTAATTACTGTACTTATTGTAAGTTTACTTTAATCCACATTAAATAAGCGAAAAGTTTAAAGAAGAACACAAAGTAAGTATGCATATGCGTCACAGAAACCAGCTTAGGATTAGAACTAACCTTTCTTTATTATAAACTGATAAATTTCATAGCAAAGTTCAGACTATCTTTAAAATCGTTTCTAAAATTTTTGCTGGTTGATTTTTTTTCCCATAGAATGTTCCATTAGTTAAACCAGGATACAACTACTGCAAATATCTTTATCACTTTATTTTACATTCAAGTTTGAATAAATACGAGTGCAAACGAGCATAATTATTTATGAACTAAAAATGTTACTAAATGCTTTAAATTTTGTTTATCGTAATAACAGGAGTTGTAAAATTAGATAAATACTTATTAACTTCCCAGTATATGGGAAGTTCTTGTAATCGCCTGGAAAATCGAAATTGAAATTTTCAACATTTCTTTACGTTTTGAGGTCTAAAGAGTATATATTAAGTGTTTTAGGAAAGGGAGATGTATGGGCGTGTGTATATACATACGTACCTAACTTTTGTTAGAAAGAAGTATGTGTGTGTGTACGTACGTACGTATGTGCGTTCGTGGACAGTTTTTTCAACGAGCATAACTAACGTAAACAAAGTCGTATTGTATTGTCGACTTGGTTAAGGTGCCAATCAAAGCGTCTTTGCAATCTTAAGAGCTGATTAGTTTTTGGGAAACTTCGGTCGGGGGTTTGCCCGTTTGAAGGTCATTTCTGTCATGCGGTGTATCTCGCGAACCAAACGTACGATTTCCTGGACCAAGGTGTTTATCGACGCGTATTAACATTTATGTGATTTTGTCAAATTTTTGAAAAATTTCTTTAAGCCGTTTTTTTAATTTTTTTAAAAAAAAGTGCAAAAAATTGGGTTTTTTTCAAAAACAATAAATTTTTAACCTTATTGTCAAGTCTTACTAATCAGTCTTTATATAATTTATATACTCCAAACAATGTTCGCAAAAACTTCATCAAAACTTTTTCTAATGACTACGAAAAAAATCAAATAAAAAAATCAAAAATCATTAACAGTCATCATGATCTTCAAGGTCATTTCTGTCATGCGTTATATTTCGCGAACGAAACATACGATTTGGATCGTTTACGTGTCAAAAGACGAGTTTTAACATTTTTTGTAAATTAGTCGAATTTTGAAAAAAGTCGTTTAAGCCGTTTTTTAATTCAAGAAAAAAAAGTGCAAAAAATTAGGTTTTTTCAGAAACAATAAATTTTTAACCTAATTTGCGAAATATAGTGATCAATTTTTATAAAATTTCTATACTCCAAACAAAGTTTGTAAAAACAGCATCAAAACTTTTTCTCATGATTAGGTTAAAATTTAATAAAAATGAAAAATCGTTAAAAGTCATCATGATTTTCAAGGTCATTTTTATCATTCACTATATCTTATGAACCAGATATAATATTTGCACCATTAAGATATCAATAGACGTGTATCAACATCTTTGTGAAGTTTTTATTATTATGAAAATTCGTTTCAGCCGCTTTTATAATTTAATAGAAGAAAATACGAAAAATTATGGGTTTTTTCATATAAAATATTTTTTTAACTTGATTTGCACAGCACAGTGATACCAGTTTGTAAAATTTATACATTCGTACCAGTTTTTGGAGAGAAACCAGCAAAACTCTCTTCCATGATTATGAAAAAAACTAAATTAAAAATAAAAAATCATTCAAAGTTACAATTTAAAGAGGGGTCATACGAATGATATTACTTTATATCTTTTATTCTAAAAAAATTGTTGTAAACTCAATTAGAGTTTTGAAATATTTGCATAATTTGAGCAGATTTTTAATAGTTTGCATAGTCTTTTAATTATTAAAACTGCTTAAATTTTTAAAACCAACAAAATTTCAATCAAATTTGCATAATCAACGCTTTGAATGGTAAAATGTTTTGTAGTCAATACTTTGCATGATCATATGCTTTAAAAAGCTTTCATCGGATAAAAAATTGTAGTTTTTAAGAGATTCATTCTTTAGTAATCGCAAGATTTCAATAACCATCATCATGTGTAATATATTTCACTTTTTAAATGCAATTGAACCTATTTTTGACTGCATATACAAAAATTTTCAACACCAAAAAGGCCCCCACCGATTGATCCGCGTGAATATTCAATCTGTCCTCATCGACCAAAAACCTTAACGTAATCAATGGACCCTCCCGTAGACGATATGATTCATATTAACTCATTCCTGTTACTGCTATGAATACCTCTCATTGCTATTACTTAAAGTAGTAGTATTTCCAAAATTATTATTGTGTTTTATGTTGTTGATGTTTATGTAGATATTACTGGGATGTTGACCGTGTGGACCTCACCTCAACTTTTCATACCGACAATTTGAAATAATCTGAATGTTTTGTAGACAATTCTGCAACTAAAATCTGTGATAGGAACATTATCAAAATTGAATACTACGAAGGCCAGGCCGTAAACCAAGTTCTTAATCAATGAACCCTGATTTCATTTCAAATTGAAGCTTCTATGGTCTACATAATAAATTTTAAAAAATTAAATTGAAATTTCATGTTTTGTCTTCCAATACATTTAAAGCTGTATATGTTTGGGTAGTATTATTAAGAGATGTTAGTCATGAAATTTTTATTTTCTTTAGGTCAAGTAGCAGAAAAAAACCCTTTTTGAATAGTGTAACGTTTTATTTTGAACTAACAATAAACTAACTAAGGATACTAGGTCTTCATTGATAAAATGCATAGTATCTCTTACACTCCGTTGACTTTCAGGTAATTATACTAATCGAAGGTTGGCGGCATTGGAATTAGAGACTAGTAGGGCAGTAATAATGGGTTATCTTAAAGATGGATATCAGTTTGCTGCGTATCACAAGGAGCATTTTTCGAATATTTTCTATATTTTCCAAGCAATTGTAACATTTTAAAGCTTCTTTGATGAAAAATAATAGATGTTTTTTATTAACTTCCCAGTATATGGGAAGTTCTTGTAATCGCCTCGAAAATCGAAATTGAAATTTTCAACATTTCTTTACGTTTTGAGGTCTATAGAGTATATATAAAGTGTTTTTAGAAAGGGAGATGTATGTGTGTGTGTGTGTGTGTACGTACGTACGTACGTACGTTCGTCGACACTTTTTTCTACGAGCATAACTCACGTAACCAAAGTTCGATCGACTTGGTTGAGGTGTCAATCGAAGCGTCTTTGCAATCTTAAGAGCTGATTAGTTTTTGGGATACTTCGGTCGGGGGGGTTTGCTGTTTCGACCCTTTGAAGGTCATTTCTTTCATGCGTTATATCTCGCGAACCAAACAAACGATTTGCATGATAAAGGTGTCAATTGACGCGTATTAGCACTTATGTGAATCTATCAAATTTTTAAAAAAATCGGTGGAGCCATTTTTTAATTTAAGAAAAAAAAGTGCAAAAAATTAGGTTTTTTTTCATAAACAATAAATTTTTAACCTGATTTACGAAATTTAGTAGACAATCTTTATAAAATTTATATACTCCAAACAATTTTTGTGGAAACACTATCAAAGCTTTTTCTCATGATTACGAAAAAAATTAAATTAAAAATAAAAAGTTATTAAAAGTCATCATGATTTTCAAGGTCATTTTTATCATTCACTATATCTCACGAACCAGATAAAATATTTGCATCATTAAGGTGTCAGTTGACGTGTATTAATATCTTTGTGAAGTTTTTAACATTATAAAAATTTGTTTCAGCTTTTTTTTTAATTTAATAGAAGAAAATGCAAAAAATTATAGTTTTTTCATAAAAAATATTTTTTAACCTGATTTGCACAGCACAGTAATACCTGTATAAAATGTATACATTCTTATCAGGTTTTGAAGAGAAACCGGCAAAATTTCCATCCTTGATTATGAAAAAAACTAAATGAAAAATAAAAAATCATCCAAAGTTACCATGTAAAGAGGGTTCATACGAATGCTTTTACTTTATTTTTTTTATTCTAAAAAACTGTTGTAAATTCAATCAAAGTTTTAAAATATTTGCATAATTTGGGCAGATTTTAAATAGTTTTTATAGTCTTTTAATTAAAAAAAATGCTTAAATTTTTAAAACCAACAAAAATTTTCAAGACCAAAAAGGTCCCCACCGATTGATCGGCGTGAATATTCAATCTGTCCTCATCGACCAAAAACCTTACGTGATCATTGGCCCCTCCCGTAGACGATATGATTCATATTAACTCATTCCTGTTACTAAATTCATTAAATGTTTACGAAATATTTGTTCAATTTATTTTTCTGAGACGTAAAATAAGGTTCAACATTTAGCGTGCTGATTCAAGGGATGCTGATGCACTGAACATTCAAAAAGAAAATGTAGTAAGCTGCGTAAATTTTAAAGCTTTCATTCAGACTACTTAATCTAACCTGTAGGCTTAACATTCTTCGTAAATCTATCATACTTTAAGTACGATGTGATTGTGAAATAGGTGTAATACCTCGTTTCGCTTTCTATTTCAACATCTTCTGTGCTCTCCTAGTAACAATCAATGGCGTAATAGCTTGAGTTTAGCAAGGATCTAGTAATAATTTTAGGGCTACCTAAAAGTCCAACAAACGGCTCAATAGGAGGTGACGAAGTCAGCAAACCATTCGTGCTTTTTATCTTCAGCTTTATTTGCAGCTGCTGAGTGAGCCATTAGTCTGGTGGCAAATTCTATTTTCGACAACTTTCTGTTGCTAAGGAGTCTCAACTTTGGTACTTCGTGTATTGTAGAGTAATTGCTCTAACATCTAATCTATTTAAACTGCTGTTCTTCCTTAGATTTCACATATGAGCTGCAACGTTCACTTTGTAAAAGAACTAGTCTCTGATATTCTATCAATATCTCAATTTCTTTGTTTCCAAAACCTTATTCTATTTTCTCTTCAATTCATCTTGCACTGTTTTTGGTAATTTACTATTCTATTATATTTGACTTTTTATAATTATCTATGGCACAAGATATCTGAGATTGTCATTTGAAATTTATTCAAGGGTTGGATATATTTTTATCTTCCGCACCAAAGATCTCGGGTAGCCTTTAAAGCTTGCACTTCCAACTCTGACATAACTCATATTCATAAATAAGTCCTGTTAGGTGACTTAAATATATTCATTTCCATAAAGAACTGTAATGATTGTTTCAAACTACAATATAAGCTGATATTGCAATCTTGTCTTGCTAGCGTCTAGGCTTTGGCCTTGTCCACATCTTCATAAAATGCTTCATTACTCCTTTCCACCGGAAAAATTCTGCAAATTTTACATTTCACAATGAAAACAAAATGTTGCAAAGGATCAAATGTTTCAAAGACGTTGGGGCTGCTTTTTATTTTATTGATGCAAAAAAGCTGCACCTGTAGCTCGTTAACTGAACAATCTTGCTCAGAAGTCTCGGGTACGGCTTGGTTGTTTGACTTAACTCTAACTGAGTTCTTCCAACCTAAACTTGCATAATCTTTATTTTTTCACCACAATTACTCCGCATGAATATTTTAACTTCCCAATATATTGTAAGTTCTTGTAATCACCTCGAAAATCGGAATTGAAATTTTCAACATACCTTTACGTTTTGAGGTCTGAAGAGTATATTTAAAATGTTTTTAGAAAAAAGTATACATGTATGTGTGTGTATGTGTACGTACATACAAACTTGCGTTTGTGCACGGTTTTCTCTTCGAGCATAGCTCACGTAAACAAAGTTGCATCGACTTCGATGAAGTGTCAATCGAAGCGTCTATTCAATCTTAAGAGCTGATTAGTTTTTCCTGAGACTTCGAGGGGTGGGGGGCAGAGTTGTTGTTTTGACCCTTTGAAGGTCATTTTTGTCATGCGCTATATCTCGCGGACAAAAGATAGAATTTGCATCGTCAAGGTGTCAATCGACGCATATTACTATTTACGTGATTCTATCTAATTTTTAAAAAAATCATTGGAACCCTTTTTTAATTTATTGAAAATGGTGCAAAAAATTAGCATTTTTTCACAAATAGTAAATTGTTGACCCAATTTGCCGAATCAGTAATCAATGTTTATACAATTAATATACTCCAAACAGTTTTTTTAAAAACCACAAAACTTTTTCTAATGATCACAAAAAAAAATAAAAAATAAAAAATAAAAAATCATTTAAAGCCATGATGACTTTGAAGGTCATTTAAGTCATTCACTACATTTCGTAAAGCAAAGATAATGTTTACATCATAAAGGTGTCAATCGATGCGTATTTACATTTTTATGATTTTTTAAATTCGAAAAGAAACCGTTGGAGCCATGTTAAATTTGATAAAAAAATGCGAAAAATTAAGGTTTTTTCATAAAAAATTAATTTTTAAACTGATTTGCACAGCACAGTAATAAATGTTTATAAAATTTGTAAACTTTTGTCAGTTTTTGTAGTGGAACTAGCAATTTTTTTTCAAGGATGACAAAAAAGTTAAATAAATATCAAAATTGAAAGTCATACGAATGATTTTACATTATAGTTTATCTTTTATTTTTAACACATGGTTGTTAAGTCAATCAGAGAGTTTTAAATATTTTCATAATTTGATCAGACTTTGAATAGTTTTCACAGTACTGTATTTTAATTTTAATAAAAAAAATGCTTAAATACTGAAAACCAAAAAAAAATTAATCAAATTTGCATTTGTGGTAATCAACGGTTTGAAGTCAATACTATGCAAGATCATTTGCTTTGCAAAGCTTTCATCTAATAAAAAATTGTAGTTTTTAGTAGTTTTATTCTTCAGTCTGTGTAAGATTTCAATTGCTACTCCATCATCAATTGTAATACATTTTACTTATACATGAATAAAACCGAAAAATGACTGCATATTCAATGTTTTCCATGACCAACTGAAAATAAGAAATAATTATTAGTCTCATGAAAAAATACAAATTCTGTGATTGTGTCGAAGTCATCCCAATTTTTAACAAGCCGCGAAGTGCGACCCTTGATGTCCACACGGTCAACTTTCCAGTAGTATCTATAAAAACATTAAAAATATTAAACAAAATAATAATTTTAAAAATATTACTACTTTAAATAATAATAATGAGAGGTATTCATAGCAGCAACAGGAATGAGTTGATATTAATCATATCATCTACGGAAGTTTTTTTGGACTTCTATCATTTAAGCAGTTTTTTTATTAACACTAAAACACTGTAAAAACTATTAAAAATCTGCTCAAATTATGCAAATATTATAAAACTTCGAATGAATTTACAACAATTTCCTTAGAATAAAAGATATAAATTAATGTCATTCGTATGAACCGTCTATACATAATAACTTTGAATGATTTTTAACTTCCCAGTATATGGGAAATTCTTGTAATCGACTAGAAAATCGAAATTGAAATTTTCAACATTTCTTTACGTTTTGAGGTCTATAGAGTAAATATAAAGTGTTTTTAGAAAGGTAGATGTATATGTGTGTGTGTGTGTGTATGTACGTACGTACGTATGTACGTTCGTGGACACTTTTTTCTACGACGATAACTCACGTAAACAAATTTGTATCAACTTCGTTGAGGTGTCAATCGAAGCGTCTTTGCAATCTTAAGAGCTGATTAGTTTTTGGGAAACTTCGGTCCGGAGGGTTTGCTGTTTTTCCCGTTTGAAGGTCATTTCTGTCATGCGCTATATCTCGCGAACCAAACATACGATTTTTTCGAACTAGTTGTCAATTGACGCGTATTGATGTTTGCGTGATTCTCTCAAATTTTTAAAAAAATTCTTGGAGCGTTTTTTTTTAAATTTTTAAAAAAAAGTACAAATAATTAGGTTTTTTTTAAAAACACAAAATTTTCCACCTGATTTCCAAACCTAAGTAATCAATGTTTATAAAATTTACATACTCCAAATAGTTTTTGTAAAAAAAACCAGCCAAAGTTTTTTTCATGATTACAAAAAAAAATTAAGTAAAAAACAAAAAAAAATCATTAAACGTCCAAGGTCATTTACGTCATTCATTATATCTCGAGAACTGAATATAATATTTCCATCATTAAAGTGTCAATCGACGCGTATTATCATTTTTATGATGTTTTTATATTTTAAAAAATCGTTAAAGCGTTTTTTTTAATTTATTTAAAAAAAATCGAAAAGTAGTGTTTTTTTCATAAAAAGATTCATTTTTAACCTGATTTGCACATCGTAATAATAAATGTTTGTAGAATTTATAAAATTTTATCAATTTTTGTAGAGAAACCAGCAAAAACTTTTCTCGTGATTACAAAAAAATTAAATTAAAAATAAAAAAGTCATTCAAAGTCACCATGTAAAAAGGGTTCATTCGAATCATAATACCTTAATCAGTCAATCAAAGTTTATAAATATTCGCAAAATTTGAGAAGATTTTCAATAATCTTCACAGCACCATGTTTTAACTTTAATGAAAAAACTGCTATGTAACCTGTCCCCCACCGATTTATCCGCGTGGATAATCAATCAAACCAATGCACCAAAATCCATACGTGATCAATTTTACGAGAAGTACATTTTTATTATTTGGAGTAGTATTATTTCCATAATTATTATTGTGTTTCATATTTTTAATATATTTTCAGATATTACTGGGAAGTTGACCGTGTGGACCTCATGGGTCGCACCTCACGGCTTGTCATATTCTCTAATCCATAAATGCTCCTGTTTAAGTAATTTTTGTTGGAATTTACATTCATTTGTAGTTCTGGAATGATTATGCCACTTACAATTTAATACGAATTTAAGATGCATTCAAACTTCTAAACAAATTGCGTCTATTTAAGCAAAGTGTATTGGTGAGTAATAACACCCTACGCCGAAAAATTGCGCGGATTATCTGTTGGTGTCTTTCGATGACCATCTGCTGGTTTCCTTTTTAAAATTGCTATTTATTAACTTCCCAGTGTATGTGAAGTTCTTGTAATCGCCTCGAAAATCGAAATTGAAATTTTCAACATTTCTTTAAGTTTTGAGGTCTATAGAGTATATATAAAGTGTTTTTAGAAAGGGAGATGTATGTGTGTGTGTGTATGTACGTACGTACGTACGTACGTATGTACGTTCGGGGACACTTTTTTCTACGAGCATAACTCACGTAAACAAAGTCATATCGATTTCGTTGAGGTGTCAATCGAAGCGTCTTTGCAATTTTAAAAGGCTGAATAGTTTTTGGGACACTTCGGTCGGAGGAGTTTGCTGTTTTGCCCGTTTGAAGGTCATTTCTGTCATGCGATATACCTCGCGAACCAAACATACGATTTCTTCAAACAAGGTGTCAATCGACGCGTATTAACATTTATGTGATTCTAACAAATTTTTAAAAAAAATTCTTGGAGCCGTTTTTTAATTTTTTAAAAAAAATTGCAAAAAATGAGGTTTTTTTTCAAAAACACGAAATTTTAAAATTGATTTTCAAACCTAAGTTATCAATTTTTATATAATTTACATACTCCAAATAGTTTTTGTGAAAAAACTAGCAAAAGTTTTTTTCATGTATACAAAAAAAATTAAATAAAAAATAAAAAATTATTAAACGTTCAAGGTCAATTACGTCATTCATTATATCTCGAGAACTAAATACAATATTTCCATCATTAAGGTGTCAATCGACGCGTATTATCATTTTAATGATGTTTTTTATTTTCAAAAATTGTTAAAGCGGTTTTTTTAATTTATTGAAAAAAATTGGAAAAGTAGTGTTTTTTCCATAAAAAATTCATTTTTCACCTGATTTGCACATCGTAATAATAAATGTTTGTAGAATTTATAAAATTTTATCAATTTTTGTAGAGAAACCTGCAAAACCTTTTTCTATGATTACAAAAAAAAACTAAATTAAAAATATAATATCATTCAAAGTCACCATGTAAAAAGGGTTCATTCGAATCATAGTACCTTAAATCTCTTATTCTAAAAACATTGTTGTAAAGTCAATCAAAGTTTATTAATATTTGCAAAATTTGAGCAGATTTTCAATAGTCTTCACAGCACCATGTTTTAACTTTAATGAAAAAACTGCTATGTAACCTCTCCCCCCTCCGATTGATCCGCGTGAATAATCAATCAAACCAATGCACCAAAATCCTTACTTAATCAATTGACGCTCGCGTAGATGTTATGATTAATATTAAGTCATTCCAATAACTTTTATGAGGGGTAAAGTTTTATTATTTGAAGTAGTATTATTTCCAAAATTATTATTGTGTTTAATATTTTTAATATCTATGTAGATATTACTGGGAAGTTGACCGTGTGGACCTCATGGGTCACACCTCACGGCTTGTTTATTTTTTATTTAGTTTTTTTTTATAATCATGGATTATGGTTTTGCTGGTTTCTCTTCAAAGACTGATGAGAATGTATAAATTTTATAAACATTTATTACTGTGCTGTGCAAATCAAGTTAAAAAATTATTTTTTATGAAAAAACTTTCAAACCCTAAAAGCCTAATTTTTTGCATTTTCTTTTATAAAAATAAAAAGCGGCTGAAACAATTTTTATGTAATGTTTAAAAAATTGCAGCACGTCTATTGACACCTTAATGATGCAAATATTATATCCGGTTCGTGAGATATAGTGAATGTTAAAAATGACCTTGAAAATCATGATGACTTTTAATTATTTTTTATTTGTAATTTAATTTTTTACGTAACCATGAGAAAAAGTTTTGAAATTTTTTCTACAAAGATTGTTTGCAGTATATAAATTTTATAAACACTGATTACTATATTTCGCAAATCAGGTTATAAATTTATTGTTTATGAAAAAAAATCTAATTTTTTGCATTTTATTCTCTTAAATTAAAAAACGGCTTCAAAAGTTTTTATAAAAATTTGATAGATTCACGCAAATGTTAATACGCGTCGATTAACACCTTAACAATGCAAATCGTATGTTTGGTTCGTCAGATATAAAGCATGACAGAAATGGCCTTGAAGAACATGATGACTGTTAATGATTTTTTATTTTTTATTTGATTTTTTTTGTAATCATGAGTAAAAAACTTTTATTTCATATTCAATAAAACTGTTTGGAGTATATAAATTATATAAATATTGATTACTTGCACTTGTAAATAAGGTTAACAATTTATTGTTTTTGAAAAAAAACGTTATTTTTGCACTTTAAAAAAAACGGCTCCAAGAATTTCTTTAAAAACGTGATAAAATCACGTAAATGTAAATACACGTCGATTGACATCTTATTCAAGAAAATTGTACATTAGGTACGCGAGATATAACGCATGACAGAAATGACCTTCAAACGGGCAAAACAGCAAACCCCCACGACCGAAGTTTCCCAAAAACTAATCAGCTCTTAAGATTGTAAAGACGCTTCGATTGACATCTCAACGAAGTTGATACAAATTTGTTTACGTGAGTTATCGTCGTAGAAAAAAGTGTCCACGAACGTACATACGTACGTACGTACATACACACACACACACACACATACATCTTCCTTTCTAAAAACACTTTATATTTACTCTGTAGACCTCAAAACGTAAATAAATGTTAAAAATTTCAATTTCGATTTTCGAGGCGATTACAAGAACTTCCCATATACTGGGAAGTTAACAAAACTATTAAAAATGTATAACATGTATTAGAACCTCCTACTCTAGTCAACAACACGTTTTACTAGTGTGTAATTCTGGTTCGCAACTCTGCTAACACTATTTAATGCACATTAATGGAGGTTCTTTTATTGTTTCCAGATTATAAGCTGGTTCCTAATTAATTTTAGTAGGAAGTGTGGTTTCGGCATGTCGGATGGCATCCTCATCAGGTGCTGCCACTTGCCATCCGACACCGGGCAGCACTACCACTTGCTGGCTTATTGGTGGATTAAGCTCGTTATATTTCAACTATTTTTTAAATTCACATCTATGAATTATAACGACCCTCAATTGGTTCGCAAATGTGCCTGTGCTTAGCCATTTTATAATATTAAAAATGGCCACCACACGAGAAAATCTCTTCAAATAACTAATAACAAAAACTGCATTCATTTTTACTAGCGTTTTTTTGTCCTTCAAGCATTGATATGAAAATAACAAATAACGTCGAAAAGCGTTTGCAACGTTTCCCCCTCCGATGGATCCGCGTGGATATTCAATCAAACTAAACCACTCCCCCCGCCCAATCCATCCGCCAAAACCGTTACGTATTCAGTGGACGCTTCCGTAGATAAAACAATTGATACTAACTCATTCCAATTACTGCGATGAGTACCTCTCAATATTCTGATTTAAAATAGCATTATTTTCATTATTATTTTTGTGATTAATATTTTTAATATCTATGTAAATATTACTGGGAAGTTGGCCGTGTGGACCTCAAGGGTTGCACCTCGCCTCTTCTCGTGTTTACTGATACTGGCCGTACTATAATTCATTTTGTTAGTATGAAAATTAATAGTTCCAAGTTTTAGACCTATTCATTGCTGAGTTAGACACTTGCTTCAATACCTTCAAAAAACTTTTAAGTATAATAAGCTAACATCATGGCTCTGTATTTTCGCTGTTTTCATCATAATAACCAACCTTACCAGTTTACACTTGTAGACCTAAATTTAATTGGGTAGTAAGTGGAGAAAATAAGAAATCTATTCATGTGCACTGAGAAATCGTTGGTAATGCGATCACATAAATTATTACGTACAAATTTGCCTCGATTCTGATATTTATGTAGATTTTCTCTTTTAAAACCACCTACATATTTCTCTCTTCAACCTGTCAATCAAATTGAACAAGCTTGAATTTTATTTTCACCACAATCTCAGTTTATGATATCAAGATCTTCTAAGTAGGGTTGCATTGTCGATCAAAGACTCTCTATTAGTTTGACGATGTTCTGTCTGCGAAAATATAAATCCAGACGAGTATTGATTGGAAAAGTTATTTTAACTTCTTAATTCTTAACAATTTCATATTTATTTTGATTATTTCCTGTTTTTAAAAGTAAATTTGTTGGGACTACAAAAATTTTAGTATTGTGTTAACTCGCAGTTTGAAGGCATGGTTTTAGAATTACAAGACTCAATTTGGGCTTGGATGCATTGATAAAAAACGCGTGTATTCGGAACCGTTTATTTCAACCATTGCATTAATAATCAACATATCACTTTTGCTTTGGATATTCACAAAACGACATAACAGATTGTTCCTAAATAAAACGGAATTTCAAATCGTTGTTTGCTAGGAGAAAATGTTTTAATTAAAATTAGTCCTCTTTTTATGTTGAAATTCTTTGACCAAATTTTTCCGAAAATTCACTTAGTTTGAAATGTTTTCAATATGGATTGCCGAAAAATTTCTTTATATAACTCATTTCCTCTAAGGAATTTCACTGTCACTGCTGGAGTGTAGAGTACGCAACAACAATTTCGAATCCACTTTCAACTCGGAAAAACTGTTGCCAGGTGTTATTAAAATCACCGGAAATTTTGTTTGCCTTTGCGTTTGATGTTGAAGTTCTAACAAAGCATCACGTCGCTGGAATCTATTCTGTCTAATTATGCTGTACGCCAACACAATTTCGGGGAAAAACCAAAGTTTCTACAGAGCGGAAATTACAAAGCTTCCGTCTACAAATACTCATAGTATAGAAGTTACAATTTGTATTCACCACCTGCTTCTCGTCCTTGGCCAGCAACGTTATATTATACGATGATTTTCTTTCAGCCACGTACCAAAGCATCCTTTTACGCTCTCCACACATCACTTTCTCAAGGCTGTCAGCGGGATGAGTCCCAGCAACCACTCGAAAAATCCGCCGCCCTGTTTACGAACAGGATAGTGTAACTTGCATAAGCTGGCATCATGCAAAGTGCTTTCGTCCACCTAATTGTTTATGCAAAACGAAATGCACAATGACGTGCTGCAAATATTTGAATTTAAATTTCAACTTAACTTTTCACTCGTGCTCATACTCTGCACAAAATCGCGTAAGCGCTTCTTTCACCTTCGCTTACTCTTACAGTCAAGGCTGTTGAAGTTGAAACGCTTTTCAAAAATGCAGAAGAATACTTAAGAACTAATTAAGAGACAAATAAAAAATTGATTGCCTTTTCAACATAGTTGTTTTGGATGTGCCTTAATGACAAAAATGCAGCAAAAGAAAGAAATGACTGTAATATCTATTAAAATTTTCATACAAAATATTTTGGATTGAAAGAAACTTATTTTGGTTCGATTTTTTAGCTGTTAAGTTGTTACTTTGTACTTTATTTTACACAAAATTTATTGTGGAATCTAATGTATTTATGAATTATTTTATCACAGGACTATGATCCAATTTTACGCTCATGTTTCGTTCTATGGCTGAAAGAAAAAAAATCTTGAACCATTTCTGTTCCATGAACTTTCAACTTTTAATAGTTTAAGGTCAAGAAAGTGAGTACCCTCTAGTGTTCACAGACAGACAGACTGACTGGTACAACATTATTTTATGTGTGATCATTGCATTTGGCAATGGATTATCCAATTTGTTTTCGTTACAATGTTTCTCAATTTTCGTCATTAATCAAATTGTCTTATTATTTTCTGTTTCAAGCAAATACAGAACTAGCATTTTTTCTGCTTGCACTTTTAAGTACGAAAGCACTGAAATTCATAAAAGTTAATCAGTTGCTCGTACACTTTACTGTTTAAAAAAATTCATAAAGCATTAAAAATAAATAAGTTTACTTTTCTCGCTTCACCGCTAATCCACAAGTGCCCAGAGTGCTTGGCCAATATTCCTATATAGCAGGGAAAGCTCTTGGTGAAGTGATCAGTAGCACGCATCTTTGCGTTTTCAGTCACGATTTGACGCTAAGGGAATAAAAAGCCTGATAACAGATCCCATTTTCGAAAGCTACATGTTGGCAAACAGCTTCGATCCACATAGTACATATCAGGATCAATGAATTCTTTGTCAGCCAAATTCACGTACTACAAATGAAAAATCGAGATATAAGAAGAAACACATTTAAGTATGAAACTTTATCTGAAATCCCAAAAGCCGGATAATCAAAAAATAAGTTTAGTCCTTAAAAATCAAAGTTCATTTTTAAGTGGTGAATTTCAGTTTGAAATTGCTACAAAAGAGACTCCATTTATCATTTTTACAGAGGTTTATACAAAAAATAATAATTGAGAGATGTACATCAGATTACAAGGGGCCAAACTAAATTTATGATCTAGAAAATGTGTGACTTTTGATCGTGAAAAGTTTAAATCATTATAATATTACTTTTAAAAAATTATTAAATGTAGATATTTGATGATAAAGTCTGTTTCTGGGTTGGTATACTACAGCTGGAGAAAATTAAAACAAATTTGAAGAGACATTATATTGTTTTTAAAAATTTTCTTTTTAATGAAGAAATTGTTTTTGCCATTCGTTTTAGTAATTTCTCAGTAACTGTGATTTGTTTCTACGTAGTTAATTAAATTTAGTTAATATCAACTCTTCACTTTTTGGATCAAATGCCGAACAATTTTCAAATTTTATTTCACGAAAGATTTTGGAATGAAAAGAGTTTACATGAGAAAAACGAGCTGGTAAAACCAGGTGCACATTCATAAATATTTTCGTTTAAGAACTATTGACCTCTATCAATTATTAGTTTGAACAACCTCACTTCTTTCATTATACATTTTGGTACGGATTGTAATCGGATTTACTCCATCAATTGTTTTGTCAGCCAAGATATGAATTTCAGGATTTCACATGGTGGTTCTTATCAGAAGCGATTTGGAAGAAATTTTAAATTAAAATAGTCATTCTGATATTCTGATATATCTATCATACTATTTTTTGTTCATGTTTGCTTGTTTCACAGGTGATAAAGCTTCAATTCGCCTGAACATACTAAGAATTATTCAAGTCTATTTTTAAATGATTTTTGGTATAATTAGAAACTATCATATCTATTCTTATCACAAAATTTCACCTAATACAGTTTTGGTCTTAATCGATACATCTAGCGTCAAAAACTAAAAGCATTCCCCAGTTTTTAAGAAAAAATTCAAATTTTTTGAAGTGTTATAACCGTATAAGCTTACAAAATAAGATTCTTTAATAGCATTAACATAAATAACCCCACTACAATTTTTATACAAGGTAAACAAAAAAATCCATCGAATTTTAATTGTAGCAAGAATTAGGGCGCTTATATGTAGTTTTTTAATAAATAAAATATGTTACATTTCATAAGATCAACTAACATTCAATGTCAAAATTTAACAACAAAAATGAGACCGGCAAAAATATCGCGGGCTGGCTGACATATTTTTATATTTTAACTTGGTTTTTCGACAAATTACCAAGACTTTTAATATATTTTTTGATTTTTATTCACTAGTTGAGTGTGGCGCGGGTTATTTCAAATATGACGATGAAACTAACTTGTTGAAGTTTTTACGGAAAAAGATAAGGTAACTCAGCTAATGGTTTCATACCGCATTTCTAAAGGTTGTAATCCTTTTCTTTTTAATTTTTAATAATTCTCAAAAAATTATTTTTTAATTACACTAATAAAAGGAACAATAATTACAATTTCATCTTCTTCTTAGCTAAGAACATGAATAGGACTCGAAATTAATCTATTGTCATTCATTCCGTTACTGACTAATAGATATAATTTGATATCTTCAGAAACAGCCCTAAAATATTTTCTGATCCAATTGCTTCTTCTATTGTTTTTGTATCAGTAATTATTAGAATAATAAAAATAAATAGTATATCAGTATCTTACTTATATCAACTTCTTACTATAACATATTTTTCCAAAGAACAACTGATTTTCCATAGCAACTGGCCTAATAAATTTTCCGTATATGTTACTGTTCTTATAGCATAAGCAACAAAAAATTAAAAGTAACTGCACAAAACTTCGAAACTTAAAAATAAATTTTGAAAATTCGGCAAAAAATGCATAGAGCTTTATAGATGAAACCTACATTCAGAATTTTTTGACCGGTAAAATTTCATTTCGAGCAATTGTACTGAACATATACTATAAATATTAATTAAATTAAACCAGCAGTAATAATTTATAATCAATTTCAAAGCCTACTATAGAGTAAGTAACATATGCTGTACAACTACATGTAGAGTAAATAATTTACCAATTTTATGGATCATGTAAACACTGATTGCCTATAATATTGTGCTGCTTGTATTATGTCCCACTTTGATAGTTACCAATGGATATGATTTTGTGCGACGTGGGTGCTTGAAAGATGGATTAAAAAAATAAAACAATATAATTTTTCGAGCTCAGTAGCTGATTGTTTCTTTAATGGCTGACTAGAAGATTATCCTAGAAATATTTTTGGTCTAATTGGAATTAAAGGATCACATTCAGTCAGCAAAAACGTGTATATTCTTACACTGATTTTGAAATTTACTAGCAGATGATCATTATTTGTTCGAAATTTAGTAACCTTAGATTAGGTTTAGCCATGATTATGACAATTTTACTTAGAGTGTAGTTCCCTCCAACAATGAATAATATCAGTGTGATAGCAAGTACCTCCAATACCACACATTGCTTTCGGGTTGAATTTAAGCATGTCCTTGCATAAGCTGGAACGTGCGCTTCCTGTATCTCTGGGAATTTATAGCACATGGAGCTACAAACATGAATTAGATTCGCATATGGGCAAACAGCGACTGTTTATGCGAGGCCACACAGACTGGACTCGGTGGAATCCCAGAGATATGGAGACGGAAATGCACATTGTACATTTGAAATGGGCTAACATTCAGCCCAAGGACATGAAGCAGGTAAAGGACATTAACAAAAGGTGCAAATTCAATTAGAACAGTCCGATTAGCTTATACAGCCTCGATACTATTGTCTCATTGATTTCGAGTCCGAAAGCAAAATTGAATCCTAACTGGTTATCTGGGTTTAATCTGAAAGTTTGTATTAAGATCGATGCAAGCTGGTGATGTTATGTTTAAGGCAAATCAATATGAAGAAGTCGTTCACGTAGCTGACCGTTAATTGTATTGGCGGTGTAAAACCTTTCACTGGCTATTCCGTTTGTACTTTTATAATATCAAATAGCAAATGCTCAATATATATCAAATAACAGAAAAAATGAACGTTATTGAATTTATTTCGAATGATAGCGATAAAAACAAGGCTGAAGTTAGCAACCACCTGCAGCAGGATACAGAAAAATGTGCAGAGCATGGAAGTAAAATTTAAAAAAATTATGCAAACATCTTATGAGTAACTTAGTTTTTAATCAGATTCATTTATCTGTGAAAATTCCGGAAGAATCACTCGTCATTCGTGATTGAGATCATCGGATATGTTTTCGAAGAATTTCTGCAACAAAACCTGAAATCTTTATCGTAAAAAAGTAAACACTAATTCGAACTTGAATTTTATATTTAACAAGTCAACAAATTGATGATATTTAAAGGGACTTTCAGAAATTTTTGTCGTGAACACAACTATCAATCTTCTAGCGAAGCAAGAATGTTTGTCAAATGTTCCAACAGCTTAACAGCTTTGGATGGAAGTTAGACCAAGAAAAATTTTCAAATTAGAAATTTGTTTTGAAGTGGCTAAGCGAATTCATATCTGGTCAACCACTAAGGTCACTATAACAGCGAAACGAAGAAAAGCTTTGAGAGTTGATGGAGTGATAATCCAATAAAAGCGAATCTCAATAACGTTCGTTTTAATATTATATTGGCTAAGAAATGAGAATCAATGATCAAATTCTTGCTAAAACTTTAACCTTCAGTTAAAATTTGTTGCTAATAAAAAAATATAATACTAAGAAGATTTGTAATGGTTTGAACTTGACCATTGTAAGCGTCCTAAAATCAACTTGGAAGCACTTAAGTTCAAAACTTATACTCAAGTTCTATAAAACAGTGTTTTAACAGTTATGGATAGTGAAAATTTACCGAAGTGAAGCAAAATCAAGTTAAAAAAAAATGTAAAAAAAATATTTCGTACACATAAATTTTCTTGTTATTCGTTTTCTTACTCTATGCATCTTTATTTGCTAAAAAATTATTTATTAACGTTATCAACAAAAGGTTTTCTGCAAACATTTATATCAAAACATCCATTTCAACAGCAATCAAAGCAAGGCTGAGAAGTCGATTCTGTTATCCATTTTTGCTTAAAAATTGTTGCGACCATAATGTACCACACGCAAATTTGACCTAGCTTTTCACCTCCTCGATGGTGCAACAATGCCGGCTAAGGATCCACGCGTGTATGTCTCTCTTTTGAGTGGAAATATAAGGCCGGTGCCAATCCATCCTTTATATTTACTAGAAAGAAAATGAAGTTGAGATTGGGCTACAATGGTGAAAGAAAATTATTTTTATTTTCCTATTTCATAACGAATAAATACACAATCAAATTAAAGTGAAATTCTACCTAGAGGTTGTTAAATAAAATAAATCCAATATTGAAAAACTTTTTACAACAATTAAAGTATAACTAATGAACAAAAGGAAAATATAACACAAAAAAGATATTGAACTCATAAGTTAACAACTTCGGAGAAAAGAAAAAAGAAAAGTGTATTAATTAAAACAAAATTAGGATCTAACAAAAAAATAATAAATACAAACTTCCGGTTTGATTGTGATGGAGAGGGTTTTCCACCGGGTGATGTAATAATACCTCGAAACAATTTAAAATTTGAATTTAAAAATGATGGAGTGGTTGTTTAACAATTGTTGAAAAAGATAATTTTCCAGTTGCTAATATAACTGGCATCAACGATCCACCATAAAGATTATTAACTGCGAAACTTTTGTTATCGCCTGAAAATTTAATATTGAAATTTTGAAAAAAATACTGTTTCAAGATCGCGAATTAATTGAATTTAAGTTATTATTGCATCAATCGACGCATATTAGTATTTTTATGATTTGGTCAAATTTTGAAAATATTAAAACAGAAAAATTTTGTGTTGTGATTTTTAAAAAGTTCCATTTGATTTGCTCATTGAACAATCAATGCTTGTAAGTATTGAATGCTTTCAGCAGTTTTTGTAGAAAAAAGTAACTAAAGTTGTTTTCCATGATAACAGGAGAAAACAAGCTGCAAGGTGCGACCCTTGAGGTCCACAGGGTCAACATCCCAGTAATATTTATATAAATATTAAAAATAATAATCAAAAAAATTGATAATGAAAATAATGCTATTTTCAATAAGAATAATGAAAGGTACACATCGCAGTAATTGAAATGAGTTCAACGGTAGCGTCCTTTGATTACGTAAGGCTTTTGATGGATTGGTTTGATTGAATATTCACGCGAATCCATCGGAGCTTTTTGTTATTTTCATATTGATGCTTGAAGGACAAAAGAGCGCTAGCAAAAATGAATGCAGCTTTCCAAAACTGTTCAAAATTTCCATCACTTCGGTATAATCACTCTATTTGTAATTTTTCACGATTTTGTTGCGAATAATTGCATTATGCCCGTTTAAATTTAGATCGAACAACTGCACCTCATCTGTTACCACTAGACAGTAGCGTTCCGAGAGCGTCGCTGCGACAGAACCATGAGGAGGTCGGTTCGGTCCCCAGAGCTATCTCGCATTTTTTTCATTCCATCGTTTCCCTGCTCGGGCTGCAGCTTTCAGTTGGAATGCGGATGAAAGGTTAATGCCAAGTAGCGGGTTGATGCGACCTGGCTACCAGGAAAAATCTGAAATTTGCATCCAAGTGGAATCCAGCGGGACCTTTTGCACCCGGCCCCAAAAAGATGGGAAAAGAGTGGAATAAAACTGAAGAACGAGGCGGACAGTTGGTTGTGGACGGAGAAGGTGTCGAGTCCGATTTAGAAAGAAAAAAAGAAAGATCGCGAAAAATAAAGACAGTGGGTTTTGGAAGGAAGATATAACAAGGCGGATTTGGATTTTGATAAGGAGAGATCACGTGAAACAGTGAAAAAAAGGAAGCCAAAGTGTTGGTGAATGGAAAAAGTGTTTTTATATTCAAAAAAAGAACTAATTAATGAGAAGTGGAGGATTCACGGCGGAACTGGAACGCGAATGGATTTGGACAGGAGTGGCTTGAAGAGTTGTGTGTGGCTACGTTCAACACCGTTGGTGCGCGGCGTGTTTTTGATGTGAACTGTCTGCCGTCTTTGTTTTTCAGTGTATATCGAGAACAATTAAACGAAATTTCAATAAGCTCGTACAATAATTATAAAAAAAATTGGAATTCAGATCACGCAAATATAAATGCAATTGCACGATATTAATTCTTTTATAAATTATATTCTTTTATAATTGTTTTGTAAAAAGATTTGCTTTAGGGCACAAAAAAAATGATGACGTTCAACTGATGTGCAATCATTCTTAAAAGAAAAAAACCTAGTGAGTGAAGTGAAGTATATTTTTGGGGTTTCTTGACAACTACCAGCGGTGAGGAGCGCTTATCATCAGCCAAAGTAAGTTGGGTACCGATAATTATTTAGTTGATCTATTTTTTTGTTGACTCCACTTCACTCCCCCGTTTTTTCGTTTTTTTCCTATTTTCCTTCTGTTATTATGGTTTCCTTTTAATCATAATTATTTTTTTGATTATTATTTTGTTATTTTAATTTTATTTTAATCATAATTATTTTTTTAGATTATTATCTTTATTATAGTTTTCTTTAAAACAAACATCTTTTTCTTTTATTATTTTCAATTATATTTTCGTATTATTATAAGTTTATTATAATGTTATTTTTTATTTGAATTATTTTAAATATATCTATTCCTTTTAACTTTATTATGGCCTAAGTTTGTTTTTTCTTCAGGCTTAATACCAACACCCAATCCTGAGTCCCATCCCATGTCCTCATGTTATTTGGATCGACACGGGACTAGCCTTTACCTCCTAAAATACCACACCCACGCGCTGAGCTTTAGCCGGCATCGTTGCGCTTCACATGGGGTGGAAGACTAGGTCAAATAAATTTTCCGTGACCGCAGTGTCAATACGCTGAGGTCGCAACAATTTTACGTCAATTAGACTAATAATTACTTCTTATTTTCAGTTCTTTTTGAAAAACATTGAATATGCAGTTAATCGGTTTAATTGCATGTGAAAAGTAAAATATGTTACACATGATGATGGAAGAAGTAATTGAAATCTTACGCCCACTAAAGAATAAAACTACTAAAAACTAGAGTTTTTTATTACATGAAATCTATTTAAAGCATATGATCTTGCAAAGTTTTTACTACAAAACATATTACCATTCAAAACCAAGGTATTAGACTACAAGGTATGATCTTCCGTGTTTGCAAACTCGTTCGGGCTGCGCATATACGTAACTAATACCAGTGCAAACTTTTAACCTGATTTGCGAAATGTAGTAATCAATGTTTATAAAATTTATATACTCCAAACAATGTTTGTAAAAACACTATCAAAACTTTTTCTCATGATTACGTAAAAAATTAAATTAAAAATAAAAAATCATTAAAAGTCATCATGATTTTCAAGGTCATTTTTATCATTCTCTATATCTCACGAACCAGATATAATATTTGCATCATCAAGGTGTCAGTTGACGTGTATTAACATCTTTGTGAAGTTTTTAACATTATAAAAATTAGTTTCAGCCGTTTTTTTAATTTAATAGAAGAAAATGCAAAAAATTAAATTTTTTTTAAAAAAAATTTTTTAACCTGATTTGCACAGCACAGTGATACCAGTTTATAAAATTTATACATTCTTATAAGTTTTTGAAGAGAAACCGGCAAAATTTTCTTCCATGATCATGAAAAAAACTAAATAAAAAATAAAAAAATATCATTCAAAGTTACCATGTAAAAGGGGGTTCAAACGAATGCTATTACTTTATATCTTTTATTCTAAAAAAATTGTTGTAAATTCAATCAAAGTTTTAAAATATTTGCATAATTTGAGCAGATTTTTAATAGTTTTTATAGTCTTTTAATTAAAAAACTGCTTAACACCAAAAAGGCCCCCACCGGTTGATCCGCGTGAATATTCAATCTGTCCTCATCGACCAAAAACCTTACGTAATCAATGGTCCCTCCCGTAGGTGATATGAATCATATTAACTCATTCCTGTTACTGCTTTGAATACCTCTCATTGTTGTAATGTTGTTGATGTTTATGTATATATTACTGGGAAATTGACCGTGTGGACCTCAAGGGTCGCACCTCGCGGCTTGTTTTATTTTTTAATTGATTTTTTTGTAGCCATGAGAAGTTTTCCTGGTATTCTTGCAAGAACTGTTTGGAGTATATCAATTGTATGGACTTTGATTACTATGCTTTGCAAATCAGGTTAAAAGTTTGTTTTTTATGAAAAAAACCTAATTTTTACAATTTTTTTAATAAATGAAAAAGGTCTCAACAATTTTTTTTGAAATTTTTATGGAATAACACAAATGTTATTACGTGTCGATTGAAATCTTAAACATGCAAATCTCATGTTTGGTTCACGAGATATAGCGCATGACAAAAATGACATTCAAAGGATCAAAAACAAACCCCCCGATCGAAGTGTCTCAAAAACTAACCAGCACTTAAAATTGCAAAGACGCTTCGATTGCTTTGTACCTCAACGAAGTCGATACGATTTTGTTTACGTGAGCTATGCTCGTAGAAAAACTGTCCAAGGAACGCACTAACGTACGCATACACACACACATATACATCTCATTGTCTAAAAACACTTAAAATATTCCCTAAAGACCTTAAAACGTAAAGATATGTTGAAAATTTCAATTTCGATTTTAGAGGCGATTACAAGAACTTCCCATATACTGGGAAGCTATTAAGGTTTCGCATTTTGTTGTTTCTGTTCCATGTGCTCATCTTCAAAATAATCATCCTCAGCCAACTTATTTGATCCTCTCTGAACGCAAATCATACAAATCCTCGAATCCAGCATCTGTCTGCCTCAGCAGTTATTTTGAACGCGACCAAAGCAACTTGACTGTCAGAATCAAGAAAGCACAACTTGCGTTTTCCGTCGAGTGTCCTTTTGAGTTCTACAAGATATGATGATGTTTTTTTTGCTTTTCCTTGCCAGTTTCCAGAAGAAGGAAGGAGCTCCAATTAGCGTCTTTCATATTTTTCCAGCCAAGTGCTTTTTGGTTTCTTTTCCCGTTCCCTTTTCATTAAACAAAGGACATTTTTGTTGGAGCGTAGCTCATTGAAATGATGCTTTTTAAATAGAAAACGACTCCATTGTCTGGTCCAGCACAGAAAAAAGCATTTCTGCAGCCGTCATCGCTTTGTTCGGTCCATTCGAAACACACAGGAGACTAGCTCCTTATCTTCATTGGAATTTAAAAGAATGTAAAATATTGTTTCCCCCTGCTTACGCTTCTCCAATCATCTCGCGCTTGTTTCTGCGATTCTTCCATTCCTTCGGGAATTTTAATATTCAGTCGTTTTATCGAGATTCTAGAGCTGGGCTGGAGGCTTCAGATGAAAAGTAGATAGAAATGGTAAAGATCTATGTGCGCTTGAAGGACATTTGAATTTGAAAGTCCTCATCGAGTCAATCAATCCATGTAATTAGCTATGCGCCCGTGCAGGTGGAACTGTTTGTAACGATTCAGTCACTTCTGGGAGTTGTAAGAAGATTACTTTTGAAAGAGATAGAATTTTTTTAATGCATGTTGGTGTACTGGACACCAATGCGCATCAAAATTAAGTTTTTGTAAATATAATAATATGTTCTCAGATCTTATTTTTAACTCTATCATTACTTTTTGGTGAATCATTGTATGAGCTGTTTGGTCTAGTTCTTCAAATATTGAGATATTTAAGGGTTTTCGGTTAAATAAATTTAAAAATTTGGGTCACGTTACACAATTTTGGTGATGTGTTAAATGAAAACGCCTAAATAAACAAATATTCAAGTTTATTAGGAATTAATTTCAGCTGCATTAAAAAAAGATATAATAACACAAATACACTATGTAATAATAATAAGGATAACTAAATGCCAAAAAAATATTTTCAACTTATCTCTGCTTTATGGTTGAGCAAGTAAAGTATTCATGGTAAATAGGTGGTACGCCAGGTAGTAAGCTCATCCAATCGTTATAGGTGTTCTGTTTTTAAAACAAAAAAAAATGTGGTTTTGAGGTTGATTGAATTTTCACGCGGGTCAACCGTATCAATGTAAGAATATTTTTGGAAAGCAATAAAAAAAGTAAGAAGTTTTATTTGATCACTACATAAAACATTTTAATTCAAAAAACATTGACCGGCAGAATTTTAAATAAGATAGAGAAGACTTTTTTTTAAATGACGTCGTTAGACTAAATGATTAGGAAATATTGTTTTGAGCAACCTTTTTCATCATAAATATGAACGATGTAATATTTTTCCAGACCATAAATATGCAATCATGAAAAATATTGTTTTTCTTCAAAACATTTTACCATTCAAATAGTAAATTACCACAAATGAAAAATTGATTAGAATTTTTTTTTTCAAATTTTAAGTAGTTTTATCATTAGAATAAAAAACGGCACAGTGAAAATTATCAAAAATCTGCTCAAATGATGCACATATTCCTTAGCTTTGTTTATTGTTTATTGTTTATTGTTTATTGTTGACAAAGCTACTAAACAGAAGAGTTCCAATTACATAGTAGCGATGAGCTAAAAACTAAGACTAAGATAACTCTAAAGAATAAATGAATTAATTAATGAAATAAGTATAGGAAGTAAGAATAAAGAACAGTGGCGAATGAGTTATAAAATTTGAGAACTAAAATTAAGAGGAGAATATAAGATTTCTTAGTTTGATCTTGTAAGTATTTAAAGAGTAACCGAAAGAACCAAACTGCATAAGGTCATGGTTTCGTTGTAAACGAATCAGGGGAGAATTATAATATAGGTTAGATGTGGTGAAGGGAGGGGCGAAAATAGTAAGGTTTCTACAAGGGTGAGAAGAGTGACGGAAGTGAAGTTCATTGCAGAGAGGAGTGTCGAGGATATTCAAAAAAAGCTTGCAAAGGAGAGATTCGTCTAAATATATTCTACGTTGTTGTAAAGTGGCAAGGTTGAAATGTTTGCGACGATCATCGTAAGGAGCATAGGGAATATTGAATTTGTAGAATAGAGTGCGGGTAAACTTACGTTGAATAGATTCGATCAAATTCAATTTTAAAAACTTGTCAGCAAAACCAATTTTTCTAAGTTTTTCTAGCAATTTATCAATAATTACTTTATCAAAAGCTTTATAGAAGTCTGTATATATCACATCAACCTGATTTCCATTTTCCATAGCTTCAATTATTTTCTGAGTATACAATAATAAGTTCGATGCAGCTGATCATCCTTTTACATATCCATGTTGTTCATTACATATAATTCCATTTAAGAACGGGCTTATTTTGTCAGTAATAATTGATTCGAACAATTTAGGGTTAGCATTTATAATTGAAATCGGTCTATAATTTTTTGCGTCCGTTTTACTCCCAGTTTGGTGAATGGGCGTTACGAAACTATTTTTCCACTCAACAGAAAATATTCCTTCATCAATTGATTTGCTAAATAACTGACAAAGTGGATATGCAATTGAATGTAAGCAATTTTTGAGTAGCATATTTGAGATTTTGTCTGGACCAGGACCTTTGTTACAGTCTAGTTTTGAAATATTCAGTTTTAATTCCTCCATTGTTATTTTAAAATTAATATGTAAATTTATATTTAACTCACTATCTACATTATTAATTTCATTCAGAGAATTTGGATTGGATTTCGGAGAGTAAACCCCCCCCCCCCCCAAAGAAATTTACAACGCCAACTCTATTGTTTGCTACTTCAGTGTTATAAGTCATTGACATTGGCATACCATAATTGGTTCTTTTTGAGATTACGAGATTCCAAAAAACTTTAAGGTTCCCTTTAACATTATTCTCTACCGATTTTACATAACTTTTATAGTTTGAGAGTTGTAATTTTTTACACTTGCTTCGTATTACTGAAAAAAAAATTTATAGTCCGTATCTAATAGTGTTTTTTATATAATTTGTGCGCCTCCATTTTTTCTTTCACAATGTTATTTAGTTCTCTAGAGATCCACATAGGACTCTCATGCCACCGAATCAACACTTTTGGTACTGTTGATGCAAGGATGTCATTTATCAATTGGTAAAAAATCTTTGTGGACTCTTGTGTTGCAGTTTTGTTAATAAAATGCCAGTTTGTACTCATAATAAATTCATTGATAATCTCAAAATTAGCTTTTCTAGAATTGTACGAGGTCACGTTGTAATTCATGAAATTATAACTGTGTAATACATTATAAACTTTCCATATTAAAGCCGGTTGGTAAGATGCACAGGGAATTAAAGGATCCAATGCAGTTGTGAAGTTAGCAATAGCTATATTGGAAAAGACCAAGTCTAATGTTTCCATTTTTAATTTATTAACTTAGAAACGTCATCTTCCGTTAGAATCTTGACACCATCAGTTTCACTGAACCACCTAACCCCAGGTAGATTAAAATCGCCGCTTAAGATAAGATAATTTAGAGATACTATCCAGTATAATATTAGGTTATTTTTAACTCTCATATGTAATCATTAAGTTTAAAACCAAGAAGTGATTTTTTGTTAGTTTTTGATTTTTAATACATACTTACATGGGAAGTGTGGTTTCGGCGTGACGGATGGCATCCTTTTCAGGTGCTTTCATTTGCCATCCGTCACGAGACAGCACGACCACGGTTAGGCTTGTTGATGGGTTAAGCTCGTTATATTTCAACTATTATATTATTTGTATCCGCGAAGTATAACGACTGTCAATTTGTACGTATGTATGCCTATTTTTTGTTAGTTTTGGATTTTTAAGACATACTTACAGATATTTGCATATACTCATCTCAAAATTTACAACATTCGAAATCACGCGCCAAACGAACGCCCCATCAACTACGAGATAATTAAAATCAACCATTTCAACGACAGCTTTAAAAATCAAATCTTTGTTTTATCGAAGTAAAAAAAATGTCAAGCTTACCAATAATTCCAATCGAAATCAATAAGTAAAGCTCCGAAATGCAGTGCATTGGTTAAACGCGTATATATTTTTTTCATGAGATTAACATTAATTCATTTATGACTAAACCCTCGTGAAAATTTAATTGAATTTCAAGCTGTAACGGCGATAAAATCTGCAAGCGACAAATGAACTGGGAGGACATTGATTAAAATCTACAAAAGTATATTGAATTTGTAATCTTGTCTGCTTTAGTATTTTAACGCATGGCCTGCAGCATGAAAGGACCACGTAAACGTTCTAGTTTTAAATTGGTGTTTTGTCAGATTTAATTTATGAAAATTATCATGATAAGTTATGACACCAACAGGTGCGAAGGCAAGGCCCGTGCAAATTAATAATGGAAAACCAATTAGAAGGAAAATCGAGGAGAAATTGAATTTGCCGCTATGTGAGGAAAGTGTGCATGATAGGTGGATGGTTTAATGGCTCTACCGCTTCCTAATTTTATCACGAATTCTCAGTCATTGCGCACAATCTACCACAAGGACTATGCTCGTTTACGGAAAACAGACGAGATATAAGCACTGAGTATCATCCGGTAGGAAAATCCTTGGAAGAGGTATTTTTCTTCGATTCAGAGAAACATAGTTTGCAATAGAATCCGATGACAGCAGATTTTCTGCTGATCGGGTTTTAGTTGAGATAGTTAGGCAGAGTTGGTATATACATTTTTATTTAGCCTACCTGAAAATCATCCTACATATAGTATATATCACTTTTTTTGGTAGTAGATGGAAAAAAGTGAAACGATCTTTATTACAGCCTTATAAGCATGCAAAAATTTTTTGAAGAAAGTGTTACTACAACACAATAAGAAAGTTGGCAAGTAAAATTTTAGCCACTTACTTTTCAATTTAATTTTTCATCTAGGTTGACTTGTTCGGATTAAAACATAAAGGGACAATCTCAGGCAGCTTCTGCTTACCCCAACGGATTTTGTGAAGTACGCTGAAAAATTCATTGATATAACCAACAACAAACTTTAGTTGATTTTGTATCAACCAAGGAACATTTCCACTTGAAGTGTGGTGTCATTTTTATTGGCATTATAAAAAACTTATAATTTCTTTGGTTTGATTCAACAACGATATTGTCAATGTTGCACTTAAAAAAAGATCCTCCGTGATTCTCAAACAATGATTTAAAAATAATATTGATCTGAATCAGTACTCATTGTCCATGGTGTGTTGTTTGTGAAACACGGCGCACATTATTGTTTAAATTCAGAAAGGAGTCGTCTAAAGTTTACTGAACATTGTCTAATCTTGAAAAAGATAGAAGAAGAAGTAAAGGAAATCTTATGAACCCTTACAACTACGCAACCCCAAACTTTGACAAATGGTCCACACATATTTAATGGACGCTGCTTCATTCATTATATATTTGCATTGTTTATTCATTCTGTTTGCATGTTTTTTTTTAAAAACTATGGAGTTTTATTTAAGGAAAACTTAGAACATCTGTTTTTGAATCGCAATGATATGGTAGAAGTGCAAATAAAATAGAACAAGCTTTTTTCGAAACCAGAGTAAGTAATATAAGGCTATATTATTCATATAAACCATTATTCATTGTGAATATTAATGGTGTATTATTTTTGGAAAAATATTCTGTACGATCATGAGAAACAATACTTTTGTTTATAAAGATTATGTGAAAACATTTCAAATTTCAAAATGTAGATTACTACAAACGAAAAATTGATTGAAAAGAAGTTGTTTTCAATTTTCTTTCATTTCATTAAAATAATAAAACGGCAATGTGAAAATTATGGAAAACCTGCTCAAGTTATGCGAATATTAATACGCTTTGATTGACATACTAACACAGCCTTTAGAATAAGACAAATAAAGTAATATTATTCGCATCAACACTTTTTGCAGCGTGGCTTTTAATGGTTTTTTATTTTTGATCTAATTTTTTTTTGTGATCATGAAAGGAAAAATTCTGGTATTTTACAAAACAAGTTGAATGTAGTGAAATTTCATATGCATTGATTACTTGTTGCACAACACAAAAACCCCTAATTTTTTGCACTTTTTTTATTACATTAAAGACGCCTCCAACAATTTCTTCCAACACTTGATGAAATCAATAAAATGTAATTACATTTCGATTTGCACTTTGATGATGCATATGAAATGTTTGATTTGCGAAATATAGTGCATGACAGAAATGACCTTGATGAGGTCCAAACGAGAAAAGCATAATTTTATAAAAATTATAGCTGTTTTCTCATTAAAATAAAAAAACGACTACACAAAAATTATGAAAAATCCGCCCAAACTATGCATTTGAAGTTTTAATTGAGACGAAAACAATGCGATAAGAATGAAAGAAATGAGGTAATATTATTCGCATCAACCGCTTATTCATTGTGATTATAAAGGGTTTTTTATTTTAATTTGAATTTTTTTAAAATCATGAACAAAACTTTTATTGATTTTTCACCAAGACTGTCTACCATATCTGAAATTTAAAAGCTTCGATTGTTAGTAGTGCATTTAATCAAAAATCTATTTTCTAGAAAAGACGCCCTATTAATTACTTGGAATCCACAGTCCTTGATTGCCAACAAAATAAATAAAAATTTAAAGCTAGTGAGAACAATGTTTATAGAAAAGTAATGCTTATTGTTTGAATTTCAGTTTCTTAATTTTTTTTCTTTTCTATGGAAATCAAAACATTAAGTGGATATCTTTTTTAACTTCCCAGTTTTCTATGGGGAGTTATTGTAATGGGGTCGATTTTGCGAATCCCAAATTTTGACATATCTCCACGTTTTAAGGTCTCTAGAATCCAAATCCATCGTTTTTAGAGAGATGTCTGTGAATGTGTATGTACGCATGTGCGGATGTGCGTATGGACGTATGTGCGTTCGGAATAATTTTTCGTCTCGATTATCTCAAGAACCACAGATCGTATTGACGTGCGACGTGCGATTTCAAACAACGCGTAATCACGTAACTTACAACTGAATGACTTTTCAGCAAAATCGGTTGAGCCGTTTTTTATTTAGGATGAAAAAATTGAAAAAACGACTAAAAGTTGCTTATTTTTAAACTGTTGATACGCACTTTTAATTCGTGCAGATACCAAATACCTTCATAGTAATGTTGTTATTATTGTGCGTTTTAGCAAAATTGTGATCAAATTTGTAAAAAATGTTTTTAAAAAAAAATACAGATTAATTTATAAAATTCCAAACCTTTATTATCAGGTTTGGGTGAATGGGAGTAGAGACGCTAATGCAGTTAATAATTGGATATTGTTATAAATAATTTAATATTGTTAATAACAATCAAATAATATTAGTTATAATTTGATATTGTACATATAAAGTCAATTATAATTACTCAGTAACGGTCAAACATTCTCAATAACGAATGATTATTGTAAATAATAATTAAATACCCTCAATATTAGCTGTGGATTCCAAGGCCAAGATGGAGAACGAGGTTGAGGACGAAGTGGAGAACAAGAAGAATGACGAGGACGAAGAGGACGAGGTTGCCGAGGCTTTGGTAGAGGATGACCAGGTGGTGGAGACGTCTTCCTCTATCAAAGCTTTTATGATTAGATAAAAAATTGATGAAAATAATAACAGTAATAATAATAATTTAGATTAATAATGTTTAATAATAGAAATTATTAATAATAGTAATTACTAATAAAAACAAATTATAGCTTTTTAATTCACCCACTGGGAAGTTAGTCGTGTGGGCCTCAAGGGTGGCACTTCGACCACATTTTTCTGTTTTTTTTTCATATGAATATTTAGGAATAAAAAAGTTTTACTGTTACACAAAAAAAGTATTTGTTGAAAACTCTGACCTTGATTACTGAGTTTGCTAACCAGTCAATCTTTGTCCGAATAAAAATCCTTCAAAACGATAATATTGCATAACGTCAATTGCGGCGAGTCCTTAAAAGTTGGTTTGTAGAACTTTAATTTATCACTGGCAATAACACTGGATTGTTGAAGAGAGAGAATGGTTATCAACAAATTTTCGATTTAGGCACCGTTTCGTGCGAAATATGTAAACTTATTTTTAACTTCCCAGTATATGGGAAGTTATTGTAATCGCTTTGAAAATCGAAATTGAAATTTTCAACATTTCTTTACGTTTTGAGGTCTATAGAGTATATATAAAGTGTTTTTAGAAAAGTAGATGTGTGTGTGTGTGTGTGTGTGTATGTACGTACGTACGTACGTATGTACGTTCGTGGACACTTTTTTCTACGACGATAACTCACGTAAACAAAGTCGTATCGACTTTCTTGAGGTGTCAATCGAAGCGTCTTTGCAATCCTAAGAGCTGATTAGTTTTTGGGAAACTTCGGTCGGGGGGGTTTGCTGTTTTGCCCGTTTGAAGGTCATTTCTGTCATGCGTTATATCTCGCGAACCTAAAGTACGATTTTCTTGAATAAGGTGTCAATTGACGCGTATTTACATTCATGTGATTCCATAAACTTTTCATAGAGCCGTTTTTTAATTTTTTTAAAAAAAGTGCAAAAAATAACGGTTTTTTTCAAAAACAATAAATTTTTAACCTTATTTTCAAATCGCAGTAACCAATGTTTATAAAATTTATAAATTCCAAACAATTTTATTGAAAATGACATCAAAGTTTTTTACTCATGATTACAAAAAAAAAATCAAAGAAAAAATAAAAAATCATTAACAGTCATCATGTTCTTCAAGGCCATTTCTGTCATGCTTTATATCTGACGAACCAAACATACGATTTGCATTGTTAAGGTGCCAATCGACGCGTATTAACATTTGCGTGAATCTATCAAATTTTTATAAAAACTGTTGGAGCCGTTTTTTTAATTTAAGAGAATAAAGTGCAAAAAATTAGATTTATTTTCATAAAAAATAAATTTATAACCTGATTTACGAAATATAGTAATCAGTGTTTATAAAATTTATATACTCCAAACAATATTTGTAGAAACAATTTCAAAACTTTTTCCCATGATTACGTAAAAAATTAAATTACAAATAAAAAATAATTAAAAGTCATCATGATTTCCAAGGTCATTTTTATCATTCACTATATCTCACGAACCAGATATAATATTTGCATCATTAAGGTGTCAATAGACGTGTATTGACATTGTGGCAATTTTTTCAACATTACATGAAAATTGTTTCAGCCCCTTTTTAAATTAATAAAAGAAATGCAAAAAATTAGGCTTCTATGGTTTTAAGGTTTTTTCATAAAAAATAATTTTTCCACTTGATTTGCACAGCACAGTAATAAATTTTTATAAAATTTATACATTCTTATCAGTTTTTGAAGAGAAACCAGCAAAACCATAATCCATGGTTATAAAAAAAACTAAATAAAAAATAAAAAATCATTCAAAGTTATTATGTATAGAGGGTTCATACGAATGACATTAATTTATATCTTTTATTCTAAGGAATTTGTTGTAAATTCAATCGAAGTTTTATAATATTTGCATAATTTGAGCAGATTTTTAATAGTTTTTACAGTGTTTTAGTGTTAATAAAAAAACTGCTTAAATGATAGAAGTCCAAAAAAAACCTTCCGTAGATGATATGATTAATATTAACTCATTCCTGTTGCTGCTATGAATACCTCTCATTATTATTATTTAAAGTAGTAATATTTTTAAAATTATTATTTTGTTTAATATTTTTAATGTTTATCTATATATTACTGGGAAGTTGAACGTGTGGACCTCAAGGGTCGCACTTCGTGGCTTGTTATATTTTTAAAATCGAGAAGCCTAGCCTTTCAAAAATAAATCTGAGCAGCTTTCATAAAACTTGCATCTCTCACTTTAACAACTAGGAAATTTAAAATAATAAAGTTTTATTGACGACTAGTTTGGCTCAACTTCAATAAAATTATTGTTGCTTTTCTTTCTCCTCCGTCTGCAGGCTTTTAAGTTTATTAATATTGCTAACTTTTCTTCTACTTGTGATAATTTTTCTCGATTGTTAAGTTTCTAAAACTCTCCCAAGTCATCCGTTGAACAATTAACTTGTGAATTGAATGAAAACTCACTAGAAATAAATGGACACAGCCCAATTTCTTCTTTTATAGCAATTTTGGAAACTTTTGTGCTGGACCAATTAAGTAAAATTGTAAATTCTTGATCATTTTACAATAATCTTTATGCGTTCTAAATCTTTGTTTTTTGTGTACAACCCTTGCGAATTTTTCATACCAGAAGCCAAAGTAATAATAGTTTCGTATTAAACAAGCAATACTCATATCTAATCAACATTTTTTGTGATTGATAAAGTAAAGAGGATAATATTGTCATGTTGAAGGTCGCTTCACAATTAATCTAAACATGTATGTTATTTGTTAACAACCACAAAAATCAATTTCCGTGATCTGCGTCATTTTTTTGGTAAACTGTGCGTAGTTGATTCAAACAGGATGGACATTTTATTTAATTCAACAACATACGTGCTTGAAGTAACTACTTTCAGTTCATATATTGTTGACAAGAGAGTATTATTATGAGTTTTTTACAGTGTAGAAATTAAAGTTTTTGGCATGGTCAGAAGTCATTTTCTTCTATGGACTATAGTCTCATGAGGGAATAGTTAAACAAACTTAATAATTCATGCCCATGTGGCTTTTGGAGTACATTTTAAACCCTTAATACAGATATTATCCTAGTTCGTTTTGAATTTGACTATGAATCTCGGTTTAACTGCTGTTCATATTTTAACGTTTGAAAGATGGGAGTGCACTTAAAAGAGCTTTCTTTTTGGTTCCATTTGCACTTGTATTCCAACCGCATTACGTCTGTCGCATCGCATACTATAAAGTACTTTACGAAAAGTTGCTATTCGCTAAAATGTTTCGTTCTGTACCTTACTATGCACGAATTTATATTTGGACGCAATTTACAGTTTGCATTGAAAATGTAGGGTCTATTAAAAAGGACGACTCCATCATCTTGATAAACGTTTGTTCATTTGGAAGCGTGAGTTTGAAGTTTACATGTATTATCTTTGAAGTAACATTTTTTTGGTGCAACTTTCTCTAATCTCAGAACGCTCCTTAGCATCAATTTCAATAAATCAAAACGGCTAAATAATAGTAACTGCAATTTTATAAAGCCACTTTAAACATGGAAATGAGTCCCAGAAAACTTTTAATGAGTTTTATGAGCATAATATAATAAAACAGGTTTGAGCTGTTGTATATTCTGAACCATTTAATAAATTTTTATAGTGGTTTTATTACAATACTCCGAATTAAAATGAAACTCGTGTACGTTTTCATCCACATACTGCTCTGTACCATTTTGTGTGTAAGAGACTCTAATACCCGAATTGTAGCTTGTTCCAGTTCAGAAGCCAAGTGTTAGACTTTTAAGTTGAAGTTTTCCAACTGTTGAGATAAATCTCCGATTTTATGATCTGGAACGACACAAATCTCTGTCCGAAAGCCCTCGAGAGATTCAACACAAAATTTATAACTCACACCATTGTATTTCACAGGAGCTCAAGCTTTCCGCCGTCTTCTTATCAAGACTTATGTCTGTAGGTCGGAGTATCTGTCTCCAGAAAACTCCTTTATCCGAATTAGGATAATGAAATAAGTTTTTAGCTCAAATCAAGAAATCCGGAATGCATTCAACATTTTAAGTAGTGCACTTTTGAGATACGGGTGCCTCTTGTTTGATAGTGCATACCGGATTGGCATACTTTAGGACTGGCTGGCCAATTTTAAATGTGATTTCAAAGAAACTGCTAGTTGAGATTTTTTGGAGTCGAGTTGCTCTTTTCAGAGATAAATATTGAATTGTTAAAATTTCAATGTTTTCATGCTACTCGAGGCTTTTCGGTGTTGTTGAAACCTCTTCTGCTGTGCTTGAACTAAAATAAAAGTTCCTTGTATCTTCATCATAGAGTTCAGCGTCTCCTATAAGGGGCACACAATAAAAAAACTTATTTTTAAAAGAGCAGTACACAAACTTATTGAAATAGCTGGCCATTCTTCACTTGCTTTCTCGACTCCTATTATGTAAGTTTCAATTTGATAAATCTGGAAGCTTTAAATGAACGAAATGTTTAAAAATAAGATAAAGATTGTATTAAATTGACCATTTGGACATTTTTTTAAAGTGCAGCCTACTTCAATATTGGTAACAAGAACGTGCAAAACAAAAACGCAGTATCAAATTTGCATTGCAAAAAGAACGTTGTACGCTCTAGCATTGCTGCAAAATAAAACAAAAATCCAACACACATATTCGAAGAGATACCAATTCTTCCTGAACGAGCGAATCTTTGGTATGAGTCTTGAAGAGTTGACGCCCTGGCCCCTACTTTATTCTGCAAATGAAGTGCGAAATCGAAAGTTGAGTAAATGAAAAATAGGCTACATACATGAACCAAACAAATCTTAAATGTGCAAAAAGTGATAAGTGAAAATAGAAACAGAACAATTCTAAAGGGTATCATGGGTTAAGATAGTCGAAATCCCCTTGTTTCCAAAAGTGTTTTTTCACTTGATCACTAGTTTCGGGGTCTCAAAAAAATAACCTACGTCATGGTATTAACCACGTTCTCCCCCTCCCCGCCCCGTCATCCACCAAAAACCAAATTTTCACATTTTATTTTTTTTAATTCATTTGAGTTAATCGAAAAATCTGAAAAAAATCAGAGAGTTGTATCTTTGCATCAAAAATACACATAAATTTTTTCAGAATTTTTAAAGTATTCTACATAACCTAAAAAAAATCATTAAAACATAATAATATTTTCCGACTATCGAAATAAGCGGGTGCAGGTTCAATTTTTTTTTATTGCAAAGTATCTGTGTGAATTTTTTCATATTTTTCCGTGAGGTGCGCTACCTTTAAAAACTCGAAAAACCCAATTTTTGGCTTGTTTTAGCGATTTTTCGGTCATCCAAAGAGCGCTAAAGGCGAAAGCTAGCCTAACTTTGATTAGAAGTAGTGCATCTAGTTGGTAGACACACTTAAAGAGTATTTTTGTATTTGTTTAAATGTTCCACCATTTTATAAAATACGAAAACCTCCGTTTAATAATTATTTCCACGATTTTTTAGCTGTTTTTTATTATATTCTGTGATTTGGATTATATATTGAAGATAGATTATTTGGGTTATATATTGAAGATAGAAGAGATTAAAAATAAGATGAGAGGTGTTTGAAATAAAATGTATGTATATGAGTTTTAAATAGAGCGCGCGAAGCGCTTTTATGTTTCTGGTAGGAAAAAAATGACAATAATTAAATATATAATAATTAAAAAAGATAAAAACAACTATAATTAAATCCAAATTATTAACTTCCCAGTATATGGGAAGTTCTTGTAATCGCCTCGAAAATCGAAATTGAAATTTTCAACTTTTCTTTACGTTTTGAGGTCTATAGAGTATATATAAAGTGTTTTTAGAAAGGGAGATGTATGTGTGTGTGTGTGTATGTACGTACGTGCGTTCGCAGGAAGTTTTTCTACGAGCATAACTCACGTAAACAAAGTCATATAGACTTGGTTAAGGTGTCAATCGAAGCGTCTTTGCAATTTTAAGAGTTGATCAGTTTTTGGGACACTTCGTTCGGGGGGGTTTGCTGTTTTCACCCCTTGAAGGTCAACCATGTTATGCGCTATATCTCACGAACCAAACATGAGATTTTCATCATTAAGGTGTCAATCGACGGGTATTAACATTTTTATGAATCTATCAATTTTTTCAAAAAATCTTTGGATCCGTTTTTTAGTTTTTTTAAAAAAAGTGCCAAAAATTAGGTTTTTTTTTCAAAAACACAAAAGTTTTAGCCTGATTTTCAAACCTAAGTAATCAATGTTTATATTATTTATATACTCCAAATAGTTTTTGTGAAAAAATCAGCAAAACTTTTTTTCATGTTTACAAAAAAAACTAAATAAAAAATAAAAAATCATTAAACGTTCAAGTTCATTTACGTCATTCATTATATCTCGAGAACCAAATATAATCTTTCCATCATTAAGGTGTCAATCGACGCGTATCAACATCTTTATGATGTTTTTATATTTTAAAAAAATTGTTAAAGCGTTTTTTACGATTTATGAATTTTTTTTAGAAAAGTAGTGTTTTTTTCATAAAAAATTCCATTTTTAACCTGATTTGCACATCGTAATAATAAATGTTTATAGAACTTATAAACTTTTATCAATTTTTGTAGAGAAACCAGCAAAAACTTTTCTCATGATTAAAAAAACTTAAATTAAAAATAAAAAATCATTCAAAGTCACCATGTAAAAACGGTTCATTCGAATCATTATACCTTAAATCTCTCATTCTAAAGACATTGTTGTAAAGTCAATCAAAGTTTATTAATATTTGCAAAATTTGAGCAGATTTTCAATAGTCTTCACAGCACCATGTTTAACTTTAATGAAAAAACTGCTTTGTAACCTGTCCTCCCTCCGATTGATCTGCGTGAATAATCAATCAAACCAATGCACCAAAATCCTTACGTAATCAATTGACGCTCCCGTAGATGTTACGATTAATATTAAATCATTCCAATAATTTTTATGAGAGGTACATTTTTATTATTTGAAGTAGTAGTATTTCCATAACTTTTATTGTGTTTAACATTTTTAATATCTATGTAGATATTACTGGGAAGTTGACCGTGTGGACCTCATGGGTCGCACCTCACGGCTTGTTTTTATTGGAATTTAGACGCTTTCCGAAAAGATTATAAAGAAAGCAAGCAATTTGACAGTATTCCTGAGCATTATGTAGAAGCCGATTATGCAGCTGATTATGAAGAAGTTTCCATTTTTGTCCAATTATACCATGTACTGATTCAACTACCCATCGTGGTTTCGTTACAAATCGAAAAGCGTTTGACTCTTCTGAAGTGAGTTGGTTCCTTTTACCTTCCAATGCTGGCATTAACACTATAAATCCTTTGGATTCTAAAAGGGGAACAACGTCCCGGAAACCTTTATCAACAATAAAACAATCACCTTCTTTTACAAGATTACTAAGTCCATTTGGTGATTTTAAGATCTCTTCCAGAATGTCAGCATCATTTTTTGTGGCATTAAATGGACCTTCAACATTAACTACAAAAACATTCGTTGTAGTCATAGTAAATGGTTTGGCTAGTTGAGTTTTTTTTTTGGCCCGAACACGTTTTACGCTGATAAGCATTATTGATACTTTTTTGATGGCGCAAATAAGTTCTATCAAATATCAAAGCTAAATGATCCTTTAAATCATGGAGTTTACTCGCAGCGGAAGATACTTGAGTGAGTAAAAATTCTCTAGAGTAAGCTTCATATCCAAAACGTGTTGGTAAAATATTTTCGAAAGATTTCAAGACTGATTCAATGCTTGCTGGAACTTGAGTCTCTTGTATTTCAAGAATTGCTCCTACGCATTTATTAGAATTACCTGTTTTTAATTTAATGAGAAATGTCATGACTGCTTGTAATATTTTTTTGTTTTCTGAATTTCTCATTGAATTCATTATAGCTACCAAATCAGTAATATTTTGCCACGTAACACCTGTCAATGCTTTCACACGTTCTTCTGACATAGTAAAGTCTTTCAATTTATCATGCGTATTATTATCAGCTTCATTTGATAAAGTATCTAAAGACTTTCCTAGCTCAGTTGTCTCAATAAAGCATTCATTCTGAAGTACATTTATCAGCGATAAATCATTTGCATAAAATCGGTTTTTAGTTAAGTGCACTCTGTAACATCTGTTTTTTAGGCACGAAAATACGTTTTTTTAATAAAAACTTGAATCCGAGCCTCGAATGGTACATCTGGGATATTATCATTTGATCTATATAAAAAGCAATAACTATGAGTAGCAACAGTTCTGGGAAAAGACATGCACACAGATTCAACTGGAACTTTTCCAAGAATAGTATATGTCGAGCCAGAAGATTCTGATAACTGACTACTACCTACTTGCTCCTCAGATGACGTAAAAAACTGAGATACACTGAGTTAAGGAGTAGATGACGATAGATTTTCCATTTGAGAATTAGGTTGATCTATATCACTTTCATAATAAGACTGAGGATCTACATTACCAGAAGGATTTGACTGGGGATCTAATAAAGGTTCCTCGTTATGTGATTTATCTTTTGCATGTTCTTCGGCATGCGATCCATCAGATAAATATTCTTTCTTATGTCATTTATCTAACGAATGTAACGAATTACTGGTATTTGCTGAGAGATTTTTAGATTTTTTTTACCAAGTATTGAAAAATAATTTAACATTACCCAAACTACCGTATTCCGTAACTCAAGGTAATGATAATTCTGTTAGTGCTCTTGCGATGATCGAAAATATTGAAAAATAGCAAAAAATCGTAAAAATAATTATTAAACGGGGTTTTTCGTATTTTATAAAATGGTGGAACATTTACACAAATACAAAAATACTCTTTAAGTGCGTCTACCAACTAGATGCACTACTTCTAATCAAAGTTAGGCTAGCTTTCGCCTTTAGCGCTCTTTGGATGACCGAAAAATCGCTAAAACAAGCCAAAAATTGGGTTTTTCGAGTTTTTGAAGGTGGCGCACCTCACGGAAAAATATGAAAAAATTCACACAGATACTTTGCAATAAATAAATCATTCTCTGCTAAAATTGAACCTGCACCCGCTTATTTCGATAGTCGGAAAATATTATTATGTTTTAATGATTTTTTTAGGTTATGTAGAATACTCTAAAAATTCTGAAAAAATTTATATGTATTTGTGATGCAAAGATACACCTCTCTGATTTTTTTCAGATTTTTCGATTAACTCAAATGAATTAAAAAAAATAAAATGTGAAAATTTGGTTTTTGGTGGATGATGGGGCGGGGAGGGGGAGAACGTGGTTAATACCATGACGTAGGTTATTTTTTTGAGACCCCGAAACTAGTGATCAAGTGAAAAAACACTTTTGGAAACAAGGGGATTTCGACTATCTTAGCCCATGATACCCTTTCTGTTAACGATTTTTTTGATACTAAAATTATAAACTCCCTTCAGAATAACGAAATTAATTTCAAAGATATATTGGAACGTAATAAGAAATTCATTTTGAAGCTGATCAACTTTATTTATTTAGTGTATTTTAATTAGTAATCCTTTCTTCTTCTTAGGTACTATAAACCGATTTGGCATTAGCTTTACCATTTTTTTACAGAAGGAAAGTTCTATGGAGCCCCACTCTTTTATAAATGCAATGAATTTTTAGTAATTATAGAATTTTTTTGGAATTTGTGCTCAAAGTAACTCCACATATGCTCGAAAGCATTTACATCAACTCACTGAGGTGGTGTTTTTTATATATAACGACAGTTTTAAAGAAGGCAATTCTTACATTGTGAACTTCATGCTTGGTATCGTTGTCCTCATAAAAATAAAAATTATTTTCAATTCCCGATTTTAGAACATTTTTTTTAATTTGTCTTTAAGTTTTTTGAATACATCGCTTGGTCCATGATCCTTTCAATTATTTGAAGATTCTTCGGTCCAACAGCTGGCATAGAACCCCACACAAGAAAAGAACCGGTACTTGCCCGTAGAATTCTTCCTTTGAATTCATCATTGCCTCTTCTCAATACATACGATCTGCTATCCGATATAAAAACATGGTATTTCTTGTGCTTAATGTGTTCACACTTAAATAAGTATCAGTACAATTGCACTTTGGACATGTAATGGTATGGGCTGACCCTATCAAACGTAGTATAATTTTCTATTAATGTGCATGTCTTACTACTCACGAAATTCAACTTCCAAGTCAAACATGAATACACGAATAGCGACGACCAGCCCAAAATATATTTTTCATGTTTATAACGCCATAATTCCATATTTTCTAGTTCTATCACCTAAAAATCACGGTTTCCCTATTCAGTTTACTCGTTCGTTGAACTTCGATATGTAGACAAATATGTCTTGAAGAGTACGTTTTCAGATAATGGTGATAAACAAATTTTTAACTTCCCAGTATATGGGAAGTTCCTATAATCGCCTCGAAAATCGAAATTGAAATTTTCAACATTTCGTTACGTTTTAAAGTCCATAGAGTGTATATAAAGTGTTTTTAGAAAGATGTATATAAGTGTGTGTACGCACGTACGTACGTGCGTTCACGGACAAATTTTTTCTACGAGCATAACTCACGTAACCAAAGTTGTATCGGCTTCGTTGAGGTGTCAATCGAAGCGTCTTTGCAATCTTAAGAGCTGATTGGTTTTTGCGACACTTCGGTCGGGGGGTTTGTTGTTTTGCCCCTTTGAAGGACATTTTTGTCATGCGCTATATCTCATGAACTGCACATAACATTTGCATCGTGAAGGTGTCATTTATCAAATTTTCGTTCGAGCCGTTTTTAATTTATTAAGAAGAAGTGCAAAAAATTAAGTTTTTTTCATAAACAATAAATTTTTAACCTGATTTACAAAACACGTGATCAATGTTTATAAAATTTAAATACTCCAAACAGTTTTTGTAAGAAAACTAGCAAAACTTTTTCCCATGAATACGTTAAAAAATTAAAAAATTAAATAAAAAATAAAAAAATCATAAAAAGTCATCATGATTTTCAAGGTCACTTTTATCATTCACTATATCTCACGAACCAAATATGATATATGCATCATCAGGGTGTCAATCGATGTGTATCATCATTTTTGTGATGTTTTTTTTTAATTTACAAAAATAATCGTTTCAGCCGTTTTGTTAATTTAATAAAAGAAAATGCGAGAAATTAGGGTTTTTTATAAAAAAAAAAAATTTTAACCTGATTTGCACAGCTCAGTAATAAATGTTTATAAAATTTATTTATTTCTAGCAGGTTTTGAAAAAAACAGTAAAACATGATTCCATGATTCTGGAAAAAAACTGAATTAAAAACAGAAAATCATTGAAAGTTTCCATGTCAATAAGATTCATGCGAATGATATAACCTTATATCTTTTATTCTGAAGACTTTGTTGTAAATTCAAGATATGTTTTATAATATTTGCATAATTTGAGCAGATTTTGAATAGTTTGCTAGGAGTCTTTTCTCCTTCAAGCATCAATATAAAAACAACGAATAACGTAAAAAAGGCTTTGTAGCGCGCCCCCCACCGATTGTTCCGCGTGAATATTCAATCAAACCAATTAAACTTACGTAATCAATTGACGCTCGCGTAGATGTTTCGATTAATATTAACTCATTTCAATTACTGTTATGAGCAATTCTCATTATTATTATTAACTTCCCAGTATATGGGAAGTTCTTGTAATCGCCTCGAAAATCGAAATTGAAATTTTCAACATTTCTTTACGTTTTCAGGTCTATAGAGTATATATAAAGTGTTTTTAGAAAGGGAGATGTATGTGTGTGTGTGTGTACGTACTTACGTACGTACGTTCGAGGACACGTTTTTCTACGAGCATAACTCACGTAAACAAAATCGTATCGACTTCGTTGAGGTGTCAATCGAAGCGTCTTTGCAATCTTAAGAGCTGATTAGTTTTTGAAAAACTTCGGTCGGGGGGGTTTGTTGTTTTGCTCCTTTGAAGGTCATTTCTGTCATGCGTTATATCTCGCGAACGAAACATACGATTTCCTTGATCAAGGTGCCAATCGACGCGTATTGACATTTATGTGATTCTATCAAGTTTTTAAAAAATTTCCTGAAGCCGTTTTTTTAATTTTTTAAAAAAAAGTGCAAAAAATTAGGGCTTTTTTAATAAACAATAAATTTTTAACCTGATTTACGGAAGATAGTATTCAATTTTTATAAAATTTATTTAAGCAAGCAAGAAACATTAAATAAAAAATAAAAAATCATTAACAGTCATCATGATCTTCAAGGTCATTTCTTCCATTCACTATATCTCACGAACCAGATATAATATTTGCATTATTAGGGAGTCAATCGACGTGTTTTAACATGTTTTTGATTATTTTAACATTATAAAAATCCGTTTCAGCGGTTGTTTTAATTTAATAGAAGAAAGTGTAAAAACTTAGGGTTTTTTTCATCAAAAATATTTTTGAAACCTGATTTGCACAACACAGTAATAAATGTTTATAAAATTTATACATTCCTATCAGTTTTTGAAGAGAAACCAGCAAAACTTTTTCATGACTCTGAAAAAAATTCAATTAAAAACGAAAAAATCATTCAAAGTTACCATATGAAAAGGGTTCTTCCGAATGATATTACCTTATATGTTTTATTCTAAAGACTTTGTTGTAAAGTCAATCAAAGTTTTAAAATGTTTGGATAATTTGAGCAGATTTTTAATAGTTTTTGCAGTCTTTTCATAAAAATAAGTGGCTTAAATTTTAAAAACCATCAAAATTTCAATCAAATTTGCATTTGTGGTAATCAATCATCATCACTCATCCACTAAAAGCCTTGCGTAATCAATGGATGCTCCCGTAGATGATATGATTAATATTAACTCATTCCTGTTACTGCTATGAATACCTCTCATTATTATAATTTAAAGTAGTACTATTTTCAAAATTATTATTGTGTTTAATATTTTTAATGTTTATCTAGATATTACTGGGAAGTTTACCGTGTGGACCTCAAGTGTCGCACTTCGCGGCTTGTTTCGTGGCTGATGAGATATCATAGCCGCGTGTAGTGTTAAAAGGCATGGGCGATCATTCTGATAAACTCCTGGAGACAAAGGTTGCTAGTTCGCAATTAGAGACACTAAAACCAGCATTCGATGAATATTTGAATAAGAAGCACTTGTGATTTACCATAAGTGGCAAAAAACATCGGTAATTTTGAAAAACTAAAAACCACTGAAATGAATTATATGAGTAATTTCTTAGGTTTTCAAAACAATTATCCGCTCACTTAAAAAAAGAAAGTGAACACGGAAGTTATTGTTATCAAATGTAAAAGAATCACATCACAGCTTAACTGCCTGTTTTATTTCAAACAACATCAACAAACGCTTTCACAGAATTTGTGGTTAACTTAACTACAACAAATCGCACGTCAAAAGAAAATCAACTCGTTTTTGGGACCACTTCAATGAAATTAATTAACTTGAAAATAAGACCAAATGAAATTGAAACATGCATCAATTTTACATGGAACTGCCAAGCCTTGCTGGCTGATAAGCATTACATGTTGTGTGTTTGTTTTAGCAAGTCCTTTTCACAAAAATTATTTCCAAAGCATCACTCAAAGGATATTCGATTAAATCCAATGTGGTTCGAAGAGAAACTTTCACTATCAACAACATCGAATCATCAATGCTATTTGTTTGACTTCACCAAATGTTCCAGAATCGAACTTTTTTTCCATAGGGCTAGAGAACCTATCACCATAAGCGATGGCTGCACCCAATCCCAGTGCTTCAATTAGGAAATCGCTATGGAATTCCAGTTCGAAAGCACTGATTCCTATGTATAAAAATTTCAATGAAGAAAAACCTTGTTAATGAAAGATAACTTTTGTTTGAATAGTGCTTTGCTCATGACTCAATAGCAATACATTCGCAAAATCCTTTCACCCACGTCCCTGCAGTATACCTTGAAACCTTCCATCTCATGTGTAGTGATTAAACCGATCTGAAATATTTTTTTCATTCTGGGACCGCTGTCGACGTGCAAGTTTTCAGGTATGTTTTAGGGTTTAATGTCAGCGGAGCGGAGCTATACAAAGTGAATTTGTTACGGCAGGATCCAAAGGACACTTTTGTCGAATAGATACCGACCGTTAAGTTTGTATGGCTTGAAGGGTCTATACAGACATTGGTGGAGGTACACTAAACATCCAGAGAGCAGTCATCGTTTCGACATTATAGCACGTTACATATATGACATCGTGAAGCATTATGCATTCCGGCTTTTATGAGACCACCATTTTAATTGCCTGGAAAGGAAAATTGCGACTTTTAACGTCCCGTGCCATGTTACAGCGTGGCATTTGAGATTTGCGAGGCATGACACGAATGCGAAACGCTCCTCGACAGAGATAAAAAAATCGGTTTGAAATTCACATGCTAGATATAGATAAATGGCTTATATTCGGTGCAAGAACAGTTCATTCTAGATGACAGTGTTTCCAGAGTCAAAGGACTGGAAACTAATGAAAGTCTTGCAAAGCCATTGCCTTGCAGTCTAGGTCTGGTGATGAATGTTGTAGAGCAATTTACGAAACGTGATATGTGATTCTGAAAGAGCTAATAATTCCGCTTAGATTGCTTTTTGGATTGCCCGACTATTCGAACCATAATTTTCGTCCTTTATTTTGCGAATGACAATATAGGCATGATGGGACTCGAGTTGCACTTGTCTCAGGCACTGTCGTGAAGTATAGGAAAATCATCCAATGCTCAGGTCAAATTTACTTTAATAAAAATTTAATATTAGAGTTAATTTTTAGTTTTTGATAATGGTTTTAATAGATAGTAGCCTAGTAAATCGAAACATTTGACGCCGCATAAAATACAACATGAAAGAAAATTTGAATGTAGGTAATTGAAAAGGTGACTTATAAGACAAAAAAAAGTCTTCACAGTGGGTATGCAATTTTCCGGAAAATCGCAGAGTATTTTTTTTTTAATTTTTTTATGACTATGATTGTTCAAAAAATAAAAACACACAAAAAATTTCGAATAAAATTTAAAGCTGATGATTTTATCTAACAAAAATTCTGAAAAGTTTTTCAATAAATAAATTATTTAACGAGATTCGAATAATTTTATTAGAGTTCAATTGACGTATGTGCGCGCACGTCCAATAAATCGAATTTTTTTATCGCTCGATTGAAATATCTATAATTTACTACTCCGAAAGACTAAACAAAATGAATCTAAAATTCGGAAAAAGAGCACAATTTTTAAATGAATATATTTTCAAGTAAAAAAAAAAAATATTGTCTGGCTGTGACAACTATTTCGATTTATTATTATTTATTAATCATTGGATAGAAATTTTTTTTTGGAATAATATTCTAAATATTTTTATTGTAACATTAATATTACATGAATATTATAAATGAGAAACAATATCTCGTAAAAATTCATATTTTTGTATGGTTCATTTTACTTGCATTTTATAGAATTCATTTAAGGGGTAACACTACTCTAGCATTTTCAAAAAGTCGGTTTTTTATTGGCTTAAATTGTACTTTACGGTCATAAAATTGAGATGTTGGTAGTTTTATAGCGTGGAAAAATTTCTAAATGGCTAACTCAGCGACTTTGCTGCACCGCGTCCCAGAGCCCCACGCACGCTGTCGGTGAATCACCCGCCGCTGGGCGCAGCTGCTCCGATATACCTCTTGTTACCTACATCACGTGAGGTATTTATAGTTTCAAAGAAGGCCAATAGATGTCGCTCATAAGACGCTTATGTTTTTGACTACTAAACAGCTTCAAAAACTCTATACGCGTTTTTCTCAAAATCACTTTTTCAAGCTTACCGGTAAGATTATTTTGGAACGGGTGCATGGATCCATTTGAAATTTTGACAGTAACTTCGAGATGCCAAAATCTAGTGAAGTATCTAGGGATTTTTTGATGAATTTTTTATTTCTAATTTTGTAAACAATTTACGGCTAAATTTTTTGTCAAAAATCTATTTTTTTCAAAACAACGCCATTTTGTTAAAAATTAGTTTTTAAAAAAATCTCCTACTTACTTCACTAGCTATTAGTATGCACTTCAAGAAAAAATTTAGTTTTTGTTCCAGGAGCAACCGTTCGAGAGAAAAGTTACCGGTAACTTTTTAAAGGTGGATCAGACAACAGCCGAATACGGAGTCCTGTGGCCGCCATTTTGTAAAATGAAAATTTTGAGCTCTTTTTGAGTTATACAATATACTACCATGAGTGGATTTAGTGTTTTTTAATTTATTTACTTACGAAAAATCATGGAAATTTCTATCGTTTTCAAAAATGAATATATTATAATAAATTTGTTTTCATAAATACTTCAAAATATATATTTTCGAAACTATTATACTGTTTTTTTATAAATAATTGTTTTAAAAAAATATTTCACAATTATTTTTGATTCATTCAAAAATTTGCCAATTTTTAGAAAATGAAATAAAACTGTTTTTAATATGAAAATTATTACCTAAAACTTTCTTGGGCTAGTGATCAATATCTATACAAGCATTTTTACTTCAAATATTGAACATTAAATATTTTGTTTTTATATTTTGATTGTTTTATAGCATGCATTTGTAAAAAAAACTATCTTTTTACTGGACGTTTGTGTGGCAAATCGCCAATTTTCCCACGAAAAATTTGAAACAAAGTTGTAGGCACATCAATTAATTAGAATATGCATAAGAAAATGAATTACATATATACGGCACAATCTAAAGAAAGGGACTCTAAAAATTTGGGCATTTCATCGCGAGCGTTTGGAAAATCGTGTGTTTCTCCGAGGAAAATACAAGCACAAACAGTTTCAAATAAACATTTTAGACTAAACCACAACCTTTGAAATGTATGTGCAATGTACAAACGATTGTAAGCTTTTCCTGGGAAAATCACAATTATTTTCCAGAAAAATTAAGATAGTGGTTAGCATTCAAAATAATGTTGAAGATATTTTTTTGCACTGCGACTTTCATATGGAACATTTTTGTCTAAATGTGATTTTGTAAAACTACAACAAAATTAGAAACTTAAAAAAACTATGCTGTTCAAAAATGTTACTTTGAAAGTTGCATATATCTCAAGAACAAATACAGATATCGAAAAAAAATTCAAACAAGCCGCGAAGTGCGACCCTTGAGGTCCACATGGTCAACTTTCCAGTAATATCTAGATAAACATTAAAAATATTAAACACAATAATAATTTTGAAAATAGTACTACTTTAAATTATAATAATGAGAGGTATTCATAGCAGTAACAGGAATGAGTTAATATTAATCATATCATCTACGGGAGCATCCATTGATTACGCAAGGCTTTTAGTGGATGAGTGATGATGATTGATTACCACAAATGCAAATTTGATTGAAATTTTGATGGTTTTTAAAATTTAAGCCACTTATTTTTATGAAAAGACTGCAAAAACTATTAAAAATCTGCTCAAATTATCCAAACATTTTAAAACTTTGATTGACTTTACAACAAAGTCCTTAGAATAAAACATATAAGGTAATATCATTCGGAAGAACCCTTTTCATATGGTAACTTTGAATGATTTTTTTATATTTAATTGAATTTTTTTCAGTCATGAAAAAGTTTTGCTGGTTTCTCTTCAAAAACTGATAGGAATGTAAACATTTTATAAACATTTATTACTGTGTTGTGCAAATCAGGTTTCAAAAATATTTTTGATGAAAAAAACCCTAAGTTTTTGCACTTTCTTCTATTAAATTAAAACAACCGCTGAAACGGATTTTGACAATGTTAAAATAATCAAAAACATGTTAAAACACGTCGATTGACTCCCTAATAATGCAAATATTATATCTGGTTCGTGAGATATAGTGAATGGAAGAAATGACCTTGAAGATCATGATGACTGTTAATGATTTTTTATTTTTTATTTAATGTTTCTTGCTTTCATGAGAAAAAGTTTTGATGACGTTTTTTTAAACATTGCTTGAAGTATATAAATTTTATAAAAATTGAATACTGTCTTCCGTAAATCAGGTTAAAAAATTATTATTTATTAAAAAAACCTAATTTTTTGCACTTTTTTTTCTTAAATTAAAAAACGGCCACAACGATTTTTTTTCAAAATTCGAGGAATTCACGAAAGTTTCAATACGCGTTGATTGACACCTTGACAATGTAAATCGTATGTTTGGTTCGCGAGATATAACGCATGACAGAAATGACCTTGAAGATCATGATGCCTGTTAATGATTTTTTATTTTTTATTTAATTTTTTACATGGTAATGAGAAAAAATTTTGACGTTGTTTTTACAAGCATTGCTTGAAATAAATAAATTTTATAAAAATTGAATACTATCTTCCGTAAATCAGGTTAAAAATTTATTGTTTATTAAAAAAACCTAATTTTTTGCACTTTTTTTTAAAAAATTAAAAAACGGCTTCAAGAAATTTTTTAAAAACTTGACAAAATCACATAAATGTCAATACCGGTCGATTGACACCTTGATCAAGGAAATCGTATGTTTCGTTCGCGAGATATAACGCATGACAGAAATGACCTTCAAAAGGGCAAAACAACAAACCCCCCGACCGAAGTATCCCAAAACCAATCAGCTCTTAAGATTGCAAAGACGCTTCGATTGACACCTCAACGAAGTCGATACGATTTTGTTTACGTGAGTTATGCTCGTAGAAAAAAGTGTCCACGAACGTACGTACGTACGTACGTACGTACACACACACACACACACACATACATCTCCCTTTCTAAAAACACTTTATATATACTCTAAAGACCTGAAAACGTAAAGAAATGTTGAAAACTTCAATTTCGATTTTCGAGGCGATTACAAGAACTTCCCATATACTGGGAAGTTAATAAATTTTATTGCTAAATTCTGCGGCTACAATTTTTTGTGTTTTCATTATGTATACAATTACAGACGGGCCTCGATTTACGTCTCCCCGATTTAAGTCGTTTCGATTTACGTTGTCTTACTTTTTAATTCCCAGTTTCGACTTACGTTGTTCATTTCCATGGGCTACATTTCAGTTAGATTCGATATACGTTGTTTTGGTTTACGTCGTCATTTTCGTCATTTTCCCGGTCCCGAAAACGACGTAAACCGAGGCTCGCCTGTATAGGAAAAAATAACTAAAAAACAAATCCTAACTTACCAATTAGGAAGTTGCACACCTAGCATTGTGACGATTTTTTATATTAAACTTAACCCGTTCAACTATCTACATTGAAACTTTTATCCTTTTCGTAATTTTTGCGAAATTTTAGGAATTTTATGTGTTGCTTCACTACAATTTATGGCAACATATACACCAATTTGCTGCAAATATTTTTTTCAAGTATATTTTTCTAGTGTATTTTTTTCATTTTTTTTATGTATTTTGGCATACTATCCCGTTTCATGTTATCCAAGTGATTTTTGCTTCACAAAAGTATGAAAAATTAATCCATTAAATTACATGCTATGTTTGAATGAAATTTCTACGTCCCGTAAATCACGTCAACATTTTCTGAAACAAAAAAAATATGATAAAATTATTTATATTAAAATTGTGTAATTAATTCAATATCCGTTACGTAATCGCCTTGACATGTGAGAGCTTGTGGAATTATGCCGGGTTGGTTCTACACGTTTTCACCAAACTCGCTTACACAGCTTGTACTTGCACAGTTTCCTTTCGTGGTCATAAATTTTAATTACATATGGAGGAGTATTGAAAGCAGGATTATATTACCACGTCAGATCAGCTATCGAACGATGACTCATGATGCTCACAACTTTTTTGATCTGGCTGTTTCCCTTGAAAGGGAACAAAAGAATATATTTGACTGAACCTGAATACATTATTCATATTAAGAATAAAGGAACTGTGGAGTGCCTCAAACTTTACGTTAAAGTTAAGGAGCTATTCTTCATTTTGGGGTAAACCACCTTGCTTTCAAACTACTAAGTGGTCGTTAATTACCAAGCAGCTTAAAAACACACATGAATAATACTGTAGGTACTGTGATTTCCATTTCTTCATGACTATTACAATTACAGTGGCTCAAAGTTATAATGGAACAGCATGAATATATAAGTCTATACCTTAATAACAAATTAACTACAAATCTTCTACTAACAGTGTTTTTTATTTTAAGAAGTGTAATTGATATACATTTATTATCAACAATTTTTTTAACAACATGCACATTAAAAACGAAAGAAATTGCATTACATAACAAACCAAAGTACTTCAGCCTCAAAGTTATAATGGAACACTCTTTAAAATTATGCGAAGCTCACTGTTGCAACTTCAATTAACTTAATTTTATTTATAAATCTGTGTCATCAAACTGTGTGGTTCCCCTAAAAGTCTCATTTTACAAGTTTAGTTTATTTTTCTGATCGGTAGCTAGTACAATGGCACCGCGCGGTAAGCAGACATCGGTTGAGCACAGAGAAATCATAATTCGATTATCAAAAGCTGATGAATATGTACGAGATATTAGTGCGATTGTTAATCGAGCAACAACAACAACTGTTTTAAACATCATCAAGCGGTACAAAAATACCACAAATTTCAAAAATAAGTCGAAACCGAGTAGTCGCAAATTTTTTTGGAGTCAGATGATCGTTGGCTAATGCAAACTGTTAAGAAAAACCCACATACCAGCGCTCCAAAATTAACATCAGAAGCAAAGAAGTATCTTGGGAAAACAGTCAATCCTGAAACAGTTAGAATTGTGCTTAGAAAGCATCAGTACTATGGACGAGTACCTAGAAAAAAGCCATTTGCAAGCAAGGGCAACATACACAAACGAATGAAGTTTGCCAGAAACATGGTTAGTGAAGATTTTTCATTCTGGGAAAAAGTTATATTTACAGATGAAAATAAATTCAACGTTTTCTGATCAGAAGGGCAATCACACGTCTGGTGTAAAGCTAATGAAGAACTCAAGAAGGCCGATCTCTGTTGTACAATTAAGCACGGCTTTGGTTCAATGACGGTATGGGGTGCAATATCCGCTGCTGTAACGGTAATTTGCATATAATCGAGGGAACTATGAACAAAATCTATTACTTGAATATCTTAAAAGCAAATGTAAAAGAGAGTGCTCAAAAATTTGGAAAGAAGAAGATTTCATTTATTATAAGGATAACGATCCGAAACACAAAGCTCATATTGTCTTCTTTTGCTTCAAACCCCACCGCAGTCGCCTGATTTGAATGCTATCGAGCACGTGTGGATTTACTTGGAGAAAAAATTAAACAAGCCGCGAGGTGCGACCCTTGAGGTCCACACGGTCAACTTCCCAGTAATATCTACATAAACATCAACAACATTAAACACAATAATAATTTTGAAAATAATACTACTTTAAGTAATAACAATGAGAGGTATTCATAGCAGAAACAGGAATGAGTTAATATAAATCATATCGTCTACGGAAGGGTCCCTTGATTACGTAAGGTTTTTGGTCGATGAGGACAGATTGAATATTCACGCGGATCAATCGGTGGGGGCCTTTTTGGTGTTGATAAATTTTGTTGGTTTTCAAAATTTAAGCCATTTTTTTAATTAAAAGACTATAAAAACTATTAAAAATCTGCTCAAATTATGCAAATATCTTAAAACTTTGATTGAATTTACAACAATTTTTTAGAATAAAAGATATAAAGTAATAGCACTCGTATGAACCCTCTTTACATGGTAACTTTTTTATTTGTTATTTAGTTGTTTCATAATCATGGAAATTTTTTTAAGCTGGTTTCTCTTCAAAAATTGATAAGATTCTATAAATTTTATAAACTGGTATCACTGTGCTGTGCAAATCAAATTAAAAAAATATTTTTTATGAAAAAAACTATAATTTTTCGCATTTTCTTTTATTAAATTCAAAAAACGACTGAAACGAATTTTAATCATGTTAAAAACTTCACAAAGATATTAATACACGTCAATTGACACCATAATGATGCAAATATTATATCTGGTTCGTGAGATATAGCGAATGATAAAAATGACCTTGAAAATCATGATGACTTTTAATGTTTTTTTATGTTTTATTTAATTTTTTACGTAATCATGAGAAAAAGTTTTGATTGTGTTTCTACAAACATTGTTTGAAGTATATAAATTTTGCAAACATTGATTACTATATTTCGCTAATCAGATTAAAAATTTATTTTTTATGAAAAAAATCCTTTCTTGCACTTTTTTTTCTTAAATTAAAAAACAGCTCAAACGATTTTTTCCAAAATTTGATAGATTTACACAAATATTAATGCACGTTCATTGAAAAATTATGCAAATCGTATGTTTGGTTCGCGAGATATAATGCAATACACAAATGACCTTGAAGATCACGATGACTATTAATGATTTTTTATTTTTTATTTGATTTTTTTTGTAATCACGAGTTAAAAATTGTGGTGGTTTTTTTACAACAACTGTTTGCAGTATATTAATTATATAAACATTTATTACTGCGTGTTGAAAATCAAGTTAAAAATTTGATGTTTTTGAAAAAAAAAAAACAATTTTTAACTTCCCAGTATATGGGAAGTTCTTGTAATCGCCTCGAAAATCGAAATTGAAATTTTCAACATTTCTTTACGTTTTGAGGTCTTTAGAGTATATATAAAGGGTTTTTAGAAAGGGAGATGTATGTGTGTGTGTGCGTGTGTGTACGTACGTACGTACGTACGTACGTTCGTGGACACTTTTTTCTACGAGCATAACTCACGTAAACAAACTCGTATCAACTTCGTTGAGCTGTCAATCGAAGCGTCTTTGCAATCTTAAGAGCTGATTAGTTTTTGGGATACTTCGGTCGGGGGAGTTTGTTGTTTTGACCCTTTGAAGGTCATTTCTGTCATGCGTTATATCTCCTTGATCATGATGTCAATCGACGCGTATTAACATTTATGTGATTCTGTCAAGTTTTAAAAAAATTTCTTGAAGCCGTTTTTTAATTTTTTAAAAAAAAGTGCAAAAAATTAGGTTTTTTTTAATAAACAATAAATTTTTAACCTGATTTACGGAAGATAGTATTCAATTTTTATCAAATTTATTTACTTCAAGCAATGCTTGTAAAAACAACATCAAAACTTTTTCTAATTACCATGTAAAAAATTAAATAAAAAATAAAAAATCATAAACAGGCATCATGATCTTCAAGGTCATTTCTGTCATGCGTTATATCTCGCGAACCAAACATACGATTTACATTGTCAAGGTGTCAATCATTGCGTATTAAAATTTTCGTGAATTCCTCGAATTTTGAAAAAAAAATCGTTGGAGTCGTTTTTAATTTAAGAAAAAAAAGTGCAAAAAATTAGGTTTTTTTAATAAACAATAATTTTTTAACCTGATTTACGGAAAACAGTGTTCAATTTTTATAAAATTTATATACTTCAAGCAATGTTTGAAAAAACGTCATCAAAACTTTTTCTCATGAAAGCAAGAAACATTAAATAAAAAATAAAAAATCATTAACAGTCATCATGATCTTCAAGGTCATTTCTTCCATTCACTATATCTCACGAACCAGCTATAATATTTGCATTATTAGGGAGTCAATCGACGTGTTTTAACATGTTTTTGATTATTTTAACATTGTAAAAATCCGTTTCAGCGGTTGTTTTAATTTAATAGAAGAAAGTGCAAAAACTTAGGGTTTTTTTCATCAAAAATATTTTTGAAACCTGATTTGCACAGCACAATAATAAATGTTTATAAAATTTATACATCCCTATCAGTTTTTGAAGAGAAACCAGCAAAACTTTTTCATGACTCTGAAAAAAATTCAATTAAAAATAAAATAATCATTCAAAGTTACCATATGAAAAGGGTTCTTCCGAATGATATTACCTTATATGTTTTATTCTAAAGACTTTGTTGTAAAGTCAATCAAAGTTTTAAAATGTTTGGATAATTTGAGCAGATTTTTAATAGTTTTTGCAGTCTTTTCATAAAAATAAGTGGCTTAAATTTTAAAAACCATCAAAATTTCAATCAAATTTGCATTTGTGGTAATCAATCATCATCACTCATCCACTAAAAGCCTTGCGTAATCAATGGATGCTCCCGTAGATGATATGATTAATATTAACTCATTCCTGTTACTGCTATGAATACCTCTCATTATTATTATTTAAAGTAGTACTATTTTCAAAATTATTATTGTGTTTAATATTTTTAATGTTTATCTAGATATTACTGGGAAGTTGACCGTGTGGAACTCAAGGGTCGCACCTCGTGGCTTGTTTGCACTTTTTTCAAAAAATTAAAAAACCACTCGAAGGATTTTTTTAAAAATTCCACAAAATCAATTCAATGTTAATACGCGTTGATTGTCACCTTAGTAATAAAAATCGCATGATTGGTTCGTTTGATATAGCGCATAACATGGTTGACCTTCAAGGGGTGAAAACAGCAAACCCCCCCGACCGAAGTGTCCCACAAACTAATCAGCTCTTAAGATTGCAAAGACGCTTCGATTGACACCTTAACGAAGTCGATACGACTTTGTTTACGTGAGTTAAGCTCGTAGAAAAACTGCCCGCGAACGCACATACGTACGTACGTACATACACACACACACACATACATACTTCTTTCTAAAAACACTTTATATATACTCTATAGACCTCAAAACGTAAAGAAAAGTTGAAAATTTCAAATTCGATTTTCGAGGCGATTACAAGAACTTACCATATACTGGGAAGTTAAAAATCATCTTATAAAGCATAAAATACAGTTGGAAGCAGCCTTAAAAGAAGTGTGGAACAAAATTGCGGCATCTTTCTGTCGCAAATTGGTGGAGTCGGTGCCAAAGCGCATGACAGATGTCCTACACCAAAAAGGGCTCCTAACTAAATATTAGAACTCAATTAATTTTTTTTTCAAACCTTATACTTTTTGTAATTCATATTGTGTTCCATTATAACTTTGAGGCTGAAGTACTATGTTTTGTTATGTAAAGCAATTTCTTTTGTTTTTAATGTGAATGTTGTTAAAGTTATTTTGTTGATGATAAATGTACATTAATTATACTGCTTAAAATAAAAAACAATGTTAGTAACAGATTTGTAGGTCATTTGTTATTAAGGTATAAACTTATAAATCCATGCTGTTCCATTACAACTTTCAGCCAATGTATATATACAATTCTGCGAATATTTATAACTTCCCAGTATATTGTACATTTCCATTTATGTAATGCGCTATATCTGGAGAACCAAAAGTTCGAATCACATCGTTAAAATGTCAATCAACGCGAATAAAAAAATTTATGATTATATTAAATTTTTAAAAAAATTGGTGGAACCATTTTTTATGCATTAAAAAAATGAAAAAATTAAGTTTTTTTCATAAACAATAAATTTTCAACCTGATTTGCAAAACACAGTAATCAAAAATTGTAACATCTATATACTCCAAACAGTTTTTGTAAAAGAAAACAAGCAAAACTTTTTGTCATGATTACCAAATTAAAAATCATTAAAAGTCACCATGACCTTCAAGGTCATTTCTTTCATTCACAATATTTCACGGACAAGATATGATGTTTGCATCATAAAGGTGTGCATCGACGTGTTTTAACATTTTTGTGATGTTTTAAGAACTATAAAATTTCGTTTCAGCCGGTTTTTAATTTAATAAAAAAAAGCGAAAAATTAGGGTTTTTCATACAAAATAAATTTTTAATCTGATTTGCACAGCACCGTTATAAATATTTATAAAATTTATACATTCTCATCAGTTTTTGAAAAGGAACCAGCAAAACTTGTTTTCCTGATTCTGGAAAAAACTAAATTAAAAATAAAAAATCGTTCAAAGTTACCATGTAAAAGGGTTCATACAAATGATATTACTTTATATTTTTTATTCCAAAGACTTTGTTGTAAAGTCAAGTCAAGTCAGTGTTTTAATTTTAATAAACAACTGCTTAAATTTTGAAAACCAAAAAAATTTCAATCAAATTTGCAGTTGTAGTAATCAACGCTTTGAATGGTAGAATGCTTCGTAGTCGATACTTTGCAAGATCATATGCTTGAAAAAGCTTTCATCAAATAAAAAATTGTAGTTTTAAGTAGATTTTTTCTTTAGTGTTTGTAAGATTTCCATTACTTCTTCCATCAACATTTGTATCACATTTCACTTTTTATATGCAATTATTCCGATTATTGACTGCATATTCAACGTTTTTCAAGATCAACTGAAAATAAGAAATAATTATTAGTCTCATTGGTGTGAAATTGTGAAAACATACAAATTCAATAATTCGGTCGAAGTCATGGTAATTTTGAACACAACGATTCAAAATGGCCACCTCGCGAGAAAATCTCTTCAGTGGGCGTAATAACAAAAATTGCATTCATTTTTGCTAGCGCCCTTTTGTCCTTCAAACATCGATATGAAAATAACAAATAACGTAGAAAAAGCTTTATTACGTGCACCTCCCCCAACCAATTGATACGCGTGAATATTCATTCAAACTAATCCACCTCCCATCCACCAAAATCCTTACGTAATGGACGCTCCAGTAGATGATATGATTGATATCAACTCATTTCAATTACTGTTATGAGTACCCCTCATTATTATTGTATAAAGTATTATTATTTTAATAAATGATTTTATGTTTAATATTTTTATTATTCATGTAGATATTAGTGGAAAGTTGACCGTATGGTCCTCAAGGGCCGCACCTCACGGCTTGTTAATCAGTTTATTGTTCATGACTGGTGAATTTAAAATCATCGAAATGTTTACTTACCGCAAACAATAGGTTAAATGCTGCTTTGCTAAATGAAAACAATAGTTTTGAATTTAATTTAAAGTGATCGTTGGATTTTCTTTAATTTACCGAATAGCGAACCATAAAACCAAAGACACAATCGAAACTCAAAGCACTAGCTTGCTGAATTATTGCAGATGAAAGTTTTGGTATAAAATCTATACGGACTAATTCAAAAGCCAATAAATTTAAGCTGCAAAATACCAAAATTTGCAATTTACTTTCATAAATGCTCCGTTAACATACTTTCCGATAATACTGTTCGTAAAATATTGTCTAGAATTATTCTTTTGGCAGATATAATTTTACAGAAAGCATCAAAGAGTTGTTACTTATTCACGTTCAAAAATGGCTTGGAAATACAGAGACGAAGTTTTTCTTAAATAAAAAACCCTACGCGGAATTCCTCACGTTAGCAGTAAAGGTAGCATTTCTCATGAAATATATGTTAAAGCACTCAACTTTTTCTCGTACTGATTCTATGAACATTTGCGTAGGTACCTGTGATTTCCTTCATTCGCTGTTTCTAGAAAAGTATCTTGGAATTACATGTTCTCCTGAGACAGTCAGTATCCGAGGATATTCCTTTCATCTCATTTTCAGATATTAGTCCGAACAAGTGATATGTATGTGTCTTGTTTTTCTAGATCGCATATTCACATTAAGTTCATGAAAATTATGCTGTGTCTCATATTTATTCATCAATTTCGTGCAATAAAGCTTAATTCTTCATTACAAGAAGGCCCAGCTACATGTTCTGCAAATAATTTATAATTTCCATATTGTGTACCTTTTCGGTTGATGAGTCAAATGATACTTTTTTCAAGCAAATCCTATTTATGCAGTACGTATTTACAACAAAAATATGTTTACCAAAATCTGCTGGAATAAGTGCAGAATATAAGCAGTAATTCGTTTAAAATAGACAATACAGTAGAGAAATATAGACTATTATGTTTGAATAATATAACATAATAAATTCATATGGTTCAGAGGTGCATCATGTATAAGTTTGATTTTCATTTTTAACACCGAATGGATATTTTTTGTATATATGCGACGGAAATAGAGTTTTTTGCATTCATTATTTATGTTTATTATTGTCATTACGTTTCAAAGCTGTCTAAATTTTTTGATCACAACATCTGCGAGACATAACAACTTTATGTGGTTGGTTTATTAAAACCAATTTTAAAACATGTTAAATGTTTTTAAAATATTGTAGTTTTATTCATAAAAAAAGTAAAATCTGGTGAACGGATCATTCATTTTAAAATGAACTGAAATTAATGATAAAAAAAACAAGCCTATGGCTTTGACTAATTGTTTGTTACACAAATTTTAGTCTTGGTTTCGTCTCTCAAATCTTCATCTCCTTTGCAAGGAAAATTTTTAAAAAATTATTTACTCGCATTTGATAGATATAATAAATAAAGCGAGTAAAATATTTTTAGCTACTTATCTCAACATGTCTAAAAACAAACCTATAAAAATAAATAAATGTTACAGAGCAGTAGCAAAAAATCATCTAAATTCATTATTGAAGTAATTATCTAACATTCTTGTTTTATATAAAACAAATCGATAAGAAACTAATTTGATCGAAATTTTTTATCACTTTTTTACAACGCTATTGACAAATGCAACCCCCAGAGTTTAATACTCCACTCCCTCCCAAAAAAATTTGGCAATGATAGTTATGACTTTATTTGAATTTATCCTATAAAAGTTGTGATAATAAGAAACTAATAAATTAAGCAACTGTTGTGCATTGAAAAGAATCAATCAATTATCAATGGGTTCAGTTGTGGACTAACAACTGTTCTTTGATAAGATTAGTTTTTTTAACATAGTTGAACTGACGAGAATTTGAAAATGAATGTTAATCCTGTTCAAATTTATATTAACTATATATTTCATGCAAAATCACCCATATTTTTATTTTGAAAATTTTATGGTAAGAAATAGTGTCATATATCTTTTTTATGTTGCTGCTGTTTAATAAGTGTAAAATGTTCTTTTAAAGGTAAACAACCTTTGATAAAGATATCTTTCGTTATAGCTGCGAAATTCCACTGTTATATTTAAATGTTGTTTCAGTTACTTTGGTGAATCACCATACAAAAACTTACACCCAAAACAACGTCTTGAAATAGTTGAAACTTATAGAGTACTTTGTCCAGTTTATGGTGCTCATAATCGTTCATCTGAACAGCTCATGCACAATACGATGGAGAGATTTATGTCCACGTATATTTTATTGGACAATGTTCATCCAACACGAACTCGTACACTGCGTACCGAGGCAGCTATCTTCCTCTGTAGACGGTGGTGTAAATGAGAATCCAAATATATTGGCTCAACGCCGTCCCCACCATTTTAATTTCTGTCCGTCCACTACATGGAAAATTCTGAGGATAAATTTTAGATTTGGACTTGGACTAAAGCCCAATAGCTGCACAACTAGTGCAACAAATGTATCATCGCTCGCGTTGTACATTCGGTAAATGGGTTGAAAATAAGTTGGAAGTAAAACCACGTTTTTATTATCAAATTATTTTCAGCGATGGAGTCCATTTCTGGCCTTATGGGTTTTTGAATACACAATATTGCCATTTTCGTGTGAAGATTATCTTGAAGAGACTTTGAAAGCCCCATTTTATTCCGAAAAACTCACCGTATAGTGCGTTTTACTTCCCGGTGGCATAATCGGACCTATTTTCAAATCTGAAGACAGAACGAACGTTATCGTCAATGGGTTAATGACAACCGCTACCGATGAATGAATTGTGATTTTTTAAATCAAAATTTTTTAATTCAAAATATCATTTGACGCATTATTGGCTGGGAAAAGAGGTGCAAAGTTGGACCGATAGACCTTCTATCGGGGTAATCAAAAATTATTTCAAAACACTAAATGCCATAAATTTGCAAACTTAGCAGGCCACAAAATTGGCCATTTGAATAATTTATCTGTTTCATTTGCTTAAAAAGTTTTATTCCCTAAAACCACCCTTTATTTGTAAAAAATCTTAATCAATATATTGTGTCAATAAGGCAGCTTTGATGGTCATAAATATATTATTGTGGTCATTGTAGACTGAAAATGTTCTTTTATATGCAAGGTTCAGGTTGTTTACGAATATAATGGTTCAATCATGGGGCAGTGCAAAATAAAAATTCCTTAGTTATCAGGATCGGGATCCAATTCTCCTGTTCACAAATCAAAACCGAAAATCGAGACCATTTCCTAGACTGAAGGTCAAATATTAGTTTCTTTCACCTCGTCTTTCACAATGAATAATTTTGAAGTTTAATAAGAAAGTTTTGAAATTTGGGACTGTTTTTTGACCTTTTGTCGCTTACGCTACGAACACAGCAATAGATAGAAAACTATTTTTTGGGCAGTATCTTCTTCCATAAGCAAAGAAAAAAAAAATTAGTTCGATGAAGCAGACATAATTATAAAGGTCAATTTTTCGATACCCTCCTTAAAAGCGTTTTCAAAATTTGCTAATGTGATATTTATGCTTCTCTGTTTGAGTTACATCGGCTCATAGAAAAAGATGAAAATCGCTCCACTACAAGGCGAGAAAATGCTTTTTTTATAACTTTTTTTTTAAATTCGTTGCCCGTCACCTTTGACCGGTTGTATCTCAGGAACTAATGAACAGAAATCAATAATAAACATATTTTAAAGTTCTTTCTCAAATTTTTTTTTGGAATTTAATTTAAATTTATGTTTATAATTTAAAAAAACTCTTGAAGCCGCCTTAATAATTCGATTTTAGTTTTGTAAGCTACATTCAATGCGTGATGTGCTTTTCTATGTATATATAAAAAAATCATACTTCTATAGGCTTTAGTTTCTGATTTGCATGATTTCAAAAAAAATTCAATAAATTTTGATTGCCAAGCTGTTATTTGAAATCTACTGATTGGATTTTGATGAAAATTTTTGTGCCTTTTTTATTTTATCATAAAGAGTTTTAAGCGAACTATAAAGGTCCTTTCTTTATTTGAAATGGGTAAAAAAATGAATAAGAAACGGGTTTTCTCACATTTTTTTTTAATTTTTGCTATTTTGTGGCAAGGGTTGAATGTTTTAAAATTTTAAACTAATTGTATCTTGTAGATAATTTTATGACACAACTTTCATTACCACTCAATTTTGCTCTAGAATGATTTCGATTTTTTTAATGTTCCCGACTTTTTTGAGAGGGAGCATAGATGAATTATTGTTATATGAGTTATTCCACAACTTTTCCTGCAAAAATCAGCGTGCCCCCTATCAACGCCCACCTGAAAACAGATCCACCCTGGTCTAACAAAGACAAGACAAGTATTGTTCATAATCTTCAATTTTTCTGCACTTTACGGTATCTCTTTGTAAGAATTGACTGGATGACAATTTTTCCTAGGCGCATATTTTGCTCTCAGATGCAGCTGAAAAGTGACTGTGACTGCTTTCTTCTTAACTTTTGCTAAACAATTTAGCAGGCGATCTTTTGATTGGGATAGAATACAGGCCAGATTTTTTTTCGATTGAAAAGCATGAGTTTTTAATTGAAATGCATTGAACATCCATTTCATTGCGTACATAGTAACATTATTATTAAAAATTATTTCAAATCGAAAGATCCATTGCAATTTTTTCAATCCTGAAATTTATCATGTTAATTCGTTTCTTAATTTTATGTGTGTCATTTTTGCCTATACTGCTCAACGTAAAATGAGTTATGATTAAAATAAATGTATGACAATTTTATACACCCACATTACCATGTTCTTTTATATGAATACGTTTCGTGTTCTTTACTTTGTAAAGTTGATACAGGTGTTGAATAAATCGATCATTTATGCGGATTAAAGAATGAAACTAAGATTCCGTCACGCCATCACAACCAAGACTCTCATTAACTACAAGAAACATTCAAGAAATGCATGTCTTATCAACCAGTCAGTTGCTTTGAAAGTATACTTTAATCCGTCGACATCTTGTCCAAAACCAAGACCATTCATTTCAAAAGCATTTCAAATGTAATAGTTCTATCCTCGTGTCCATCCCAAGTCACTTTTCATAAAGGATTCAGCACGAAATCGTCCAAAAATGAAGCTGAACTGCTCTCGACCGTCCAGAATTGCAGAAAGATATTGAGCAAACGGTTGGCACCGCTCCAGGATTCCTTACCACCAACAGAAATACACTCATATAATCCATAAATTACCTCCAATCTTAAGTGGTCAACATATTGAGGTGAAATTTAATCTTTGCCAGCTTTTTTCACACACAGAAAGGACTCTCGCTTGACTCGGACGAATGGCAGCTAAAAAGAAAACGCCGCAACTAAATGAAATATGAGTGAAGTGAAATGTTTAGTACGTTATTTGGGGAGACAAGAAAAAATCGGGTCGCATTGACCTTAAAGTCGATGAAAGGATTTATTGACTGTGTGGGCTTTTAAATATGGTTTTTGCTGTGATGGCTTGTGCAGGTTGAACCCCTATGGATGTAGGGTTGTAACACAAGCTGGAAGTAAACTTGATTATTTTTAGTTTTCATAATGCTTTCTAAGTGGTAAGTTTAACTTATTTTGGTGTTTTGGGCTTCTTTTGGTGGTATTTTAAGATTATTGAAAAGATCGTGTTGTTGCTTTTCACCAAAAATATTATGTATTTCCTCAAATACTTCGTGTAGTCGTGTACAAAACACTGAAGAAGGTTCCAAGTAGAAACCAAAATACGTATTTGAGGAAATACATAATATTTTTGTTGAAAAGCAGCAACACGACCTTTTCAATAATTTTAAGAGTAACTTGTAACAAACCATAAGAATTAAAATGTTAATCGAATTGCTTTCGATATTATATTCCCAATATGTATTTAATTTTATCTAGATTGTCGTCCTGACTTCTTTTTAATATTACAATGGGCTCACAGAAAACTTATTGAACCATCTCCAAAAATGAACTACATTATTTATAATATGAAAGTTTCGATATTTTCCTCGTAACACATTCCTACATTCGATTACGAGAAATCAGCCCAGACTCGATAGTCATTCAGCCTGTTTTTATGTTTGTGACAATTTTATGACCATAAAGTATACTTTGGGCCGATTGTTTGCGAAGAGAAAAACTTTCTTTAAGATTTGAGCACAACGCTCGAATAAACGAAAGCGAGTTGGAAAAGTTTCTAACACTTTTAAATGGCTATTAAATAATACAGTTTAGTGCTGTGCGAAAATATTTTGATGGGTTTTTCACGAACTTTCACTATTGAATCGTGCTAAAGGATTGTTGGCGCTTGAAAAAGAAATGCATTAAATTTAATGGCATTTTGTTGACATAAATTGCTTTTGAAAAGCACCCAACGTCTTTTCAAAGATTGTTTAATATCCTATGTTTATGCTGTGGTTTAATAGCCGATTCTATAATAAATTAGCATGCATGATATTCTTTTTATAATTCAGCGCGCGAAAAATGCTAATGACCCTAACTTTCCATCCATTCAGTGGGTATTTCCAAATTGAAGTCCACGGTTCAATGGAAGTTTAACATAATTCTGTGATGAAACTGCTCTGTGGTCTGGGTCCATCTGGAGGCTGAATATTAACAAGCCGCGAGGTGCGACCCTTGAGGTCCACACGGTCAACTTCCCAGTAATATCTACATAAACATCAACAACATCACAACAATGAGAGGTAATAGTAACAGGAATGAGTTAATATGAATCATATCGTCTACGGGAGGGTCCATTGATTATGCAAGGTTTTCGGTCGATGAGGACAGATTGAATATTCACGCGGATCAATCGGTGGGGGCCTTTTTGGTCTTGAAAAATTTTGTTGGTTTTCAAAATTTAAGCAATTTTTTTAAATAAAAGACTATAAAAACTATTAAAAATCTGCTCAAATTATGCAAATATCTTAAAACTTTGATTGAATTTACAGCAATTTTTTTAGAATAAAAGATATAAAGTAATAGCACTCGTATAAACCCTCTTTACATGGTAACTTTGAATGATTTTTTATTTTTAATTTAGTTTTTTCATAATCATGGAATAAAATTTTGCCAGTTTCTCTCCAAAAACTGATAAGAATGTATACATTTTATAAACTGGATCACTGTGCTGTGCAAACCAAGTTAAAAAATATTTTCTATGAAAAAAAACATAATTTTTCGCATTTTCTTCTATTAAATTAAAAAAACGGCTAAAACGAATTTTTATAATGTTAAAAACTTCACAAAGATGTTAATGCACGTCAACTGACACCTTAATGATGCAAATAATATATATGGTTCGTGGGATATAGTGAATGATAAAAATGACCTTGAAAATCATGATGACTTTTAAGGATTTTTTATTTTTTATTTAATTTTTACGTAATCATGAGAAAAAGTTTTGATGTCGTTTTTGCGAACATTGTTTGGAGTACATAAATTTTGTAAACATTGATTACTAAAACTTGACAATAAATTTAAAAATTTATTGTTTTTAAAAAAAACCTAATTTTTTGCACCTTTTTTTTAAAAATTTGAAAACCGCTTTAAGTATTCTTTTGAAAATTTGATAGAATCACACAAACGTCAATACGCGTCGATTGATTCCTTGTTCAAAAAAATCGTATGTTTGGTTCGCGAGATATAGCGCATGACAGAAATGACCTTCAAACAGCAAAACAGCAAACCCCTCCGACCGAAGTTTTCCAAAAACTAATCAGCCCTTAAGATTGCAAAGACGCTTCGATTGACACCTCAATCAAGTCGATCGGACTTTGTTTACGTGAGCTATGCTCGTAGAAAAAACTGTCCACGAACGTACAGACGTACGTACGTACGTACGTACGTACGTACACACACACACACACACATACGTCTCCCTTTCTAAAAACACTTTATATATACTCTATAGACCTCAAAACGTAAAGAAAAGTTGAAAATTTCAATTTCGATTTTCGAGGCGATTACAAGAACTTCCCATATACTGGGAAGTTAAAAAAATACAAAATAATTGAAGCCAATTGAATTCAAGCCAATGCTTTGATCGGTTTATTTTAATACGTCAACATTTTCAAGTCTGAGGAGGGAAATACATGTAGCTGCTCAAAACACAAAACTTTTTTTCTAAATTAAAATGTTCCAAATGGTCTAAAAATACGCCAAAAAAAGTTTTGAAGCGATATTCGTATTAGTTTTCCAATAAGTTTTCTAATTATGTATCCCTACCATATTCTTATAAATCTGAAATTCTAAGGCAATAGGATCTGCAATCGCTAACTAACGAGTAATTTATAACAAAAACTAATAATCAATGGTTTTTATCTACTGAAAACTTTAAACGCGTAGTACTTTTTCAACTTCCGTACAAAATATCTCAAAAACTATTGAATTGATCCAGCTCAAATGTATACCACATCTACAAAAGAGTCTTATGTACTAGTTTCACCTTAATGTTTCTGTAATTCCGGAAAAATAATTTGTTTATTAATGATTGAAACGCGACTTTTTTGAAAAATAATCGATTTTTTTGTTTAATCTAAAAATAATGTAAAAATTACATTATTTTTTATAAATTTTATTGGTTAAACTATGAACTATACATCTCATTAACATATGCTTATATATATATGCTTGAAAAGGCGTTAAGTTGTACGAGACATTTTTTGAGATGATTTTTTCATTCGCTTGCATCGCCACCATTTTGCGTTGAAAATTTTTTTAGGAAATATTTTCAATTATTTTGCGACATGTACTTTAAGGATTTCATATTTAAAATTTTCTGAGTAAAGAAAATATATGTTTTAAATCAATCTGAAAATATTAGTTTTTTAAAAAAATTAGTTAAAGTATATATAAAATGATTTTAGAAAGAAGACTGTGTAGGTGTGAATATTTACGTATGTCCGTTTGTCGTCATTTCTTTTTAACGATAGTTCATTTGAAATTAGTCGTATTAACTTCGTTGAGGAATCTATCGATCCGTTTTAGCAGTGACACGAGTCGTTCAGATTTTGGAAAGTTTCGATCGATTGTATCTTTTGTTTTGATACAGCAAAAATCATTTCTGTCATGCACCATATTTCGCGAACAAAATGTTGGATTTAAATTGTTAAGGTATCAGCTAAAGAGTATTATCATGTTTGTAATTCCCTAAAATTTTGAACGAGAACGAGAGAAAAAACTAGGTTTCATTGTGTAGCAAAACTCCATCTGAGTTGCACATTAAGCAATCCATGCTTGTAAATATCAAATGCTCTAAAGAGATTTAATGAAAAAATAATTGAAGTTTGTTTCATGATTACATGAAATACATATTAAAAAACGATACACAGAGAGTTAAAGTTTGATACAAGTAATATTATTTTATTTTGACTTATTCTGAAGGATTTGTTGCTAGGCCAACCACAGCGAATTAAAATTTGTATGATTTTATCAGGTTTTCAATAATTTTGCCCAGCTGTTTTTATTTTAATAAAAGAAAACCGCTTAAAATTAAAATAATATTTTTTTTTTATTTTGACATATCTCGCCGTTTTCAGAGAGATGTCTGTGAGTGTGTATGTACGTATGTGCGGATGTGCGTTTGGAATTATTTTCCGTCTCGATTATCTCATGAACCACAGATCACATTGACGTGAGACTGGTTTCATTCGACGCGTAAATACCTAACTTAGGACCGAATGAGTTTCCAGCAAAACCGGTTCAGCCGTTTTTCATTGAGGATGAAAAAATGAAAAAAATTGTTTAATTTTAAAACTGTTGAAACGCACTATTAATTCGTGCAGATCCCAAATACCTTCATTGTAGTATTATTATTATTGTGTGTTTTAGCAAAATTCTGATCAAATTTGTAAAACAATGCAATTTGAAAACAAAAAACAAGATTATTTTTTAAATTCCAAACTTATATCATCAGGTTTGGGAGAATGAGAGGAGCGACGCTAATGCAGTTAATATTGAATATTGTTATAAGTAATTTAGTATTGGATTTAGGATCTGGGGATCTAGGATCTGAGGGATTTACGATCTGGGGGTTTTTGATCTGGGGAATTTTTGATCTGGTCGAGACTTTGGTAGATGACGAAGGCGGAGACATCTTCCACTATCAAATGGCTTTTATGATTAAAATTAAAAAAAGTTAAAATATTTTAGAATAATAATAGAATACTAGCAGAATCCAGCACTTGAAATTCGAGTGCAATGATGCTTTTATTATAACTGACTCTAGAAATTCGATCGAATAATCATCAATCTCGCTTTCACAAATTTAAGTTAATTCAAAAACCTTTTTCCAAAATTTCCCTAAAAACGTGTATTTAAACTTTTAAAGCAGATATACATTTCTTCTGGCACTCCCAGACTTCTTCAGTGTATAACTAATTCCCTAAGTTCTGTGTTTCTATTTCAATCCCAAACGTTTTACATTTTCATCGCAAAATTTAATCAGCTTAATTGCTCCATTTTCTAAGTTAATATTCATTCTAATCCCTACAGGTACTCTACTCTATCTCTATAGTTTCCCTTATGTAACCTGGTATATCTCACTTTTTTCTCCTCCTTCCAGTTTGTCTTTTTCCGTCGATATGCTATTTTTTAGTTGAATTTCGCTTTTTGGTACCACTTCGATGTTGTATTTTTTAACATTCGTTTCAAGTCCCTGTGCATATCCGAGAATGTTATGAAGAAGTCTGGGTGTGCCAGACGAAATGGTTTTTGAATTTAACTTCAATCATCAATCAATATAATAAAACGGCAGGCTAAATTTGTTTTTCTATTGTGATTAAATAATGTTTATGAGTTTTAATAGTGTTTAAAAATCATTATTCAATTATTGGCGCTTCAATGCGTCTCGAACGTATAACAATGCTAAGCGTTTTGCGCATGTCATCATTCGATTTTCACATTCTTGAGATCTACCAAACCGGTTGTTGTAAATAATGTTAGGAAAATCAAACATCGTTTTTAAATCTTGAAAGTTTTCTTCAACTGAAAACGCTTTTTTGTGGAATGGTACAGGACCTTCAGCAAAACAAACTAAAAAAATATCACCAACTATTGATGAAATTTACGTATACATTTGTTAATGAACGGCGACGCTATACACACGAACGATCCTCAGAGAGAAAGCAATCACACAACACCGAACCAGTGAACGCACAATCCACATGAACGGTATAAAGTGTGAATGAAAATATTCCTAAATGTGGTGAAATTGGATGATTAGCTTCCAAAAATGAAACTAAAACACTTGGACCAGTCCTAGATACGAACTCGGGACTCCCGCGTGCAAGGGCAAAACACTATCGTATGCACTACACAAACCATACAACTTTAAAGTTTCTATTTTGATAGTAAATTTTAGTATACCATTCGTATTTATCGCTGTGTAAACATTCAAGGTTGTGTATGGATTAGTAAGAAAATCTATTTTCCTTTTTTTCTCTATATTTTCCAAACAGATTTTCACAAAAAATACAATTCTGCACTTCTACAGGATATTCTCTTTCCATTGATGTATTTTTTATGAAAATCGGTCCAGAAACAACGGCTAAAATGGTACCACAAGATTCATGTTAGCCGTTTAATTATATAGATATAAACATTAATAATAAAAACAAATCATAGTTTCTTTATTCACTCCACTGGAAAGTTAGTCGTGCTAAACACAAGGGTCGCACCTAGACCATATTTTTATTTATTTATTTTATTTTATTGAAGTATTTGATTTTTTGAAGTATTGAAAACCAGGAGTGCAAATTGGCTGCAAGAATCATTCTGTTTTAAGAAAAACAATATCATATTTTTAATTTTTTTGCTTAGATAAATGAACATCAGCACTAAATAAATTTTACCTATTTTACCTATGACCAAATCATAGAAATGAAAATACCTGTTTATCGAGACCAAAATCATGGCATCAAGGTATAAGAAATAATGTATTTAATATTATTCGTATCAACAGCTATTTTATTATATATGAAAATTGTTTATTATTTTCGTATGAATATGTTTTGCAATCGTGAAAAGCCATGATTTGTTTTTTTGATAAGAACTCTATTATTATGTGTGTCAATCGCTATCCATTACATATATTAAGTGTTATGCAATCACGAAGAACTATGAACTATTTAGTTAATGAGAACTCTTAAAATTATCTGAGATTCCAAAGCGTTCTTTGCCACGAGCAAAAATTTGATGGAAACCAAGTTAGCTATGTAAAAAAATTGAAGCAGCTTTTTTTATTAAAATAAATCTCGAGAATACTAAAATTCCTGAAAATACGCTTCAACAGTCCAAATGTTTAAAAACTTCGTCTTGAGCATAAGAGAAATAAGTGACTATCAATGGTATTTTTTATTTTTGAATTTTTTTATACATAAACTGTTCACTGTTTCTAAATCCTATAGGCATTAACTGCTTGTAACGCAAATCAGGTGGAAAGTTTATTTATTAGAAAAAAGGAAAGCTCTTCACTTTTCGTATCAAATTTTAGAACGAATTCCCTCAATTTATTCAAAATTTGAAAGGATCTCGAAAATAATATTATGCCGTGAATGTTTGGCTCGCGAAATATGGTGCATGACGGAAATGACTTTGGAGGGGTCAAAAAGTAAATGAATTTACTAACAAAGCCAATTCAATTATGAATTTCGCGTTATATAACGAAAGCGTCAACAATTGAAATTGAATGAATGTTTTCAATTTAAAGAATAATATGTAGATTACTTTGCATTCTTTCTTCGATGGACTCCCAGCATGTGTAATTCTTCCACGAAATCTCTTCAATTAGTTCATTGAATTTTTGTCATGTAATACTTTGCAAGGACTTCTCCACGTTCAAATTCATCGATTTTGTAATGTGTAGGATGTACTGTTCATCGATCATCCCTTCACTTACCGTTTTTGATCATATCCTGCAAGTATGAATTGGTGCTCATAATGCGAAACTCTCTCAGATGGAATTGCTCAAGAGCTAGAATAGTTTGCATTAGGTACTTAATAAAAGCTTCAATTTTGAAACATGGCAGTTTTGCCTTCCTTGATTATATGTAGAAGCATTGTTCCACTAATTGGGTGTTGGAGAGTTTGCGAAACATGAATTTTGCTTGCTGCATTATTTTAATTACCAAAGACAGAAATCTCTATCAAAAAAATTATGTTCAAAAAAATAACAGACGCTACTTTAAACTATAAGTTGTAGACAGAATTTTTTCAGACTATTTTCATTTTTCATTCAGGCTGGAAGTAATGAATGATGTGTGTCCGTTTTGCAAAATTTCGACGATAGGGCTGTGCGTAAAAAGTAAGTAGAGAGGTCCGAATTAAGTTTACAGTAAAAAACTACCTATTTTGGGATAATGATTTAAACTATGACTATTATCATCGACAAAATTTGCAACAAAGTTTAGAAACAAATTTAGCCACAAGACATTCATTTCCATTTGGCAGAAAATTTTGCAGATTTGCATTAAAATTTATTACGTAAAATATCACTGTTGATGTTACTGAGTTCACAATAACCACTTTTGAATACATCCAAAATTTTCAAACATTTTAGTCAAATGAGAAGCAATGTTTGTTACAATTCAACAGTTTTAAGCACTTGAGACTACCTACTTAAAGATGCACTTTTAGTATTAATATAGTACCGTATCAAATAAAGAAAGTTTGCAATTCAAAGTAAAAATAGGTAAATAAATAGATATAGCTAAAATAAATTTATTTCATAGATAGTACTTATGAATTTTTTTTTAATTATATTTCTTAGAACTTTTTGTGGCAAAAATGAAAGAACGAAACAAATTCGACATTTTCCTTATTTATGTATATCTCTGTAATTCAATATGAAGTGCTACAACGAGGACAATAATTACTCGCTAAAACATTAAAAAGTTGATAAGGTAATAGTTTTTCTTGGCTTCCAAGAACCTTACACTTTTTGAATGCTACGATTATATCCTTGCAAAACATATTTTTATATTCAAATTTACAATTGATAACATCAAGAACATTTTATCAATAAAAAATCAATTAATTCCAGTAAACACTTGCATTCACTTTCATGTGTAGTCAAGTGATAATTTGTTGCTTATTTATTAAGTCACTACAAAAACAAAAATGCAACAGCAGCAAAATAAGGTTTGCGTGTTGGAAATCAGTAATTTTTCATTTTTTTCGTATTCACCTCGGAAGGGAAGCTTCATAACAATTATCTTGTAGTTTTTTGAAATGCCACATTAATTTTGAACACGAACTGCAATGAATGCACATTATCACGAAAACATGCATCGTTTATTTTAGTGAATTAAATGGAAATTATTCTGATTAATGCTATTTGAAAAAAATTACAATAAAGTGTGGCATTTTCAATGGATGAAAACTAAAATGAATTCAAATTTTGCAATTTTCAATGTACACCCAACTCTTTAACATTTTTGAGGTTGTATATTAAGTCCGCAAATGCAATTCGTTACTGACGAGTCAAAGTTCAAGCCTTCGCTGAAATTTTCTTCAGTTAGGTTGTTTCAACAAATAGCTATTGTTCAAAGTTTCATTATGATTATATTCCAATGCAAAGTTTCAAGTAAATTGAATCGTTCCTTCATCAGAACTGGGAATTATTTTTTCAAAATATTGTTACTTTTTGGACCTCACTGGCCTGCACATAAAGGCATACTACTCATTGCAATCAAAAAATTTCTGCCCACTAAAATGCTTCGTGAGTTTTTCAATGAGAGGTTTGCCATCGGAAGCCGATTATTTAGCCTAAAAATGCGTTTTTCCCCTTTGGGATGCAATAGCTCCCGTCAGTTCACAGTGATCAAAACAATCAATAACGCAAACGACTTGCAACCAATTGCCTTAAAGTTATTCTCTATGTGTTTTGGGGTTAAAGTGAAAACAATAGATTTGTGGCGCTCCTTTTTGGATGTCGTTTTAGGCCTATAACTTTTCAATTATTGGTGCCACGTGAAAGTGATCCATGGACGACTTGCTAAAAATTTAATTCTACGCAAGTTTGTCATACACAACTTTCTTGTGGGGGCCATGGTTTCGGAGATAAAAGGGTGCTCCAATTTCTTTTGTTTTGAAGATGGAGCCCAAAGGACAGGAGATGCGACCCCAGAAACTTGAACTTAAGCTATCTATACCATTGCCCAAGCATTGCTTAAAAAAAAAATTCTGCGTACTCAAAATGCACGGCCAAACTCCCTTTTGATTGTATTATATGTTTTTGAACCTTGTATGTATGAGACGGTGAGTTTGACCAATGTATGTTTTGCTACAATCATGATACTTAATCTTATCGATGCCTCTTACCTCCGTCATATCACGACGATCTTTTTCAATAGTTAGCCTGGACTTGAGTTGGTGCTTCGTATTTGTGCCTACGGCCTCGATCTCGTATTTAGCTAATGTCTGTTTGATACTACCGAACATTGAGGAGAAGGTAATACCAGTTCGCTTTTTCGCTGTGTGGTCGTCATCTTGAAGAGTGTGGAGAAAGTATTACGAATCAGTCGGGAGATCTGTTTTCTGAGAATGCGCTCGATCATGCTGGGCCTATAGCCGTTGATTGAAGCTACCTCCTTGATATAATTCAATTCTGCACTATGCAAATATGGTTTCCATCCTAAAAGTAATCTGTCTAGTAGTCTATAGTTCTGCTGAAGAGAAACAAATAAACAAACAATATTGTATTCAAATAAAATATAATATATCTCGTCATGGAAACACAGCGTTTTGATTTCAATCAATTTCAACGCAAAAACGTCCGTTCTCAGAAGTTAGATATGACTACCCTTCCTCTTGTTTATGATTGTTCATTCTTTAAACCTATGTACTAAAACTATTCGTTATTATAAGGATGGTAACTTAAATTATCCGAATTTAAAAAGGAGCAAAATTTTCACAATATTTCATTTCTAGATCAATCAAAAGTTTCCTCAAATACGAAAATAATTGTTACGCACGGTCTCTTAGTTGTTTAAGTGGCTTTTAAATAGTTTTTCTTCTTAGAGCCTGGCTAGCAATATTTGCATAGTTTCTTACTACAATAACATCGCTATCATGTTTTTATCAAAAAGGTATTCTATCTTGAACCAATAGTTAAGCTAAGGATCTCCGATTGGATGATCTCTCATGTGTTATCATGGTTTTTCAGTATTATAACTGTCCATGTGTGGTACTTACATAAATTATCGTGGATTCATGAATGGTGATGATCCACGAAAGGCGATGACGGTCGTATACTGGACTGACATTTTACTGTTTGAGCCAGGAGTCATTCAACGTATCTAGTCGGATAAGTATTCGTTATGGGTTCTTGCCTTATTCACCAAACTGAATACGCAGCCAGAAGCCAGTTCATATATGACTGTGATATATGTACGTACAGTAGGTGGTCATTGAATTAGAAACTTTGTGAAATTTCAATACTTTGGTTCATTTTACATTAAAAAGAAGTACTTGAGCTTAAATATTTATATTTATTGATAGTTCATACCATGTTCAAAATACGTCTTTATAATTGATATTTTGTAACTCCCTCCTTAGCTTTGATTACTGCTTTTAAACGGACGGGCATACTTTCAATGCATTTCTGAATCATGGATTCAATATCCTTGTCATTTCTTCAGACATCTTCGATTCCTTTTTCAATACTTCAACTGTTGGATTTGAAAAGCTTCGTTTTTAGCATAAACCAACAGTTCTCTATTGGGTTTAACTCCGGTGAGTTCCCACACCAGAGAAGTAAAGAAATTTCATCCTCCGCGAGATACTTTTCAATTGATTTTGAGGTGTGGCATGGAGCGCCATCCTGCATAAAAGTATATGAAGCTTCTTGGGTGTTGAAACATTCAAAATGCAATCGAGAGCAGTATCCAAAACCGTTTTGTGTTGATCTTGCCGCATTGTTCCCGTAACAAAATAGAGAGGACGCGGACACATTCCTAATATGCAGCTCCAAATCATGACTGCTGGTCGATGCTTGACTTTTCTCAGCAAACATTTCTCCTCGTACTTCTCTGAAGATCTTCTTCTGACATAAAGATTCCCTTCCGTTACAGCTTCTAGACGGCATTCATCACTGAAAATAACCTAAACGTTTATTGAATTTTCAATATTTTTTCATCAACTTTTAAAAAGGCACAAAAACTTGCTGCTCGACTGAATTGGTGAACTTACCTTTTTACAATCGTCAACTGTGAAGTTCTTATGTTGTTTTGCCCACTGCAATAGAGCCTTTTTCGTTTTTTCTGTCAATTTCGGTTTTTTCGCCGGACGCCTGCATTTTAAATTTGCTTCGTACAAGCGGCATCGTAAGGTTCTGTCCGATATCTCTACTCCTTGTTCGGTGAGAGTATTTTTTAGTACTTTATGTGATGTAATAAAGCTGTTACAATAATTTTTCGGTCCATTCTTGGGGTAGTTTTTCTTTTTCTTCGGCAGTTTTCGCGACAACTCATACGTGGAGGTATATTTTCTTTAATATTTTGAAATATTTTGGACACCGCGGCACAAGAAACCTTTACTATTTGGGCTATTTCTCGTTGTTTTAGTCCACCTTTCGTAAGTAAGGACGAAATCACTTCCTTTTTTTCACTGCTTATATCCTTTTTGCGACCCATTATGCGAAAAACTATGTTCAAACGAAAAACCAACACAAACGCTCCTTGTCACTTGATTTTTTTCTTGTTTTTTAAATTAAATTACTTAAAACAACACACTAAATACAAATCAACGCGTTCAATTAATGTAAACAGTGCAACAGCCGAATACCAACTGTTCAACTTAGTCCATAAAACTACTGTGTGCGCCACACATAAGGAACGGTATTTTTACCTACCTTCCTACACTGGAGTAAAAGGTTTTATGATACGCATTACATAGACAGGTACATGCATGGTATTCTAGTATATAAAGATTTGTTTTCGAAACTAAAGAAATTGAGAAAAATGTTCGGTATTGTAAAAATTACAATTTTTTGCGAAAGTTTCTAATTCAATGTACGAAGTATGGTCAAAACTCCATAAAACAAGAGTTCAAAATAAGCCGCGAGATTTAAACCTTGACGTCTCAAATAACAACTCCCCAATAATACATACATCTACATAAATATTATAAAATAATTATATTGATGAAAATAATACAGTAGAATCTCGAAAAAGTTAACTCTCGTAGAAGTTAATCGCTCGGTTAAGTTAACCGAATTTCAGCTTCCACGTGCCGCTCTGAAAAGTTAACTTTTCAGTTAACTTTTCTGAGCGTATGAATTTTTCAAACCAACCGCTTTTTTCGGTCACTAAAGTGACAGTTTGGCCCCTTTTTAAAAATTCTCAATGGCAACGCTGAGATCTAATTTTGTTTATTGGGGTATTCCCCGAATTTCTTTTTTATTTTGAGCTGTCATCGTTAAACAACATTGATTTAGTCAGTCGTGAGCGTTTTAATGTGTGAGTTCTGTATTGTTTAATTAAAAAATGTCAACAAAACAAAAGAAATCATCGCAAATCAGATTAAATTTACAACAGAAAGTGGAGATTTTAAAAAAACTTGATCAAGGTATTCACGGAAAACGATTGGCGTTGGATTATGGTGTATCTAAAGTAGCCATCTTCAAAATAAAGAAAAAACGTCATGAAATTTTGGAGGCTGTGGCGAACACATATGAAAAAGCACAGAAGAAAACACTACATAAACCGGAATACGCTGATCTTGAGGCAAGCTTGTATAAATGGTTCTTGAACCAACGACAGCGTAATTGTGCAATGACTGGTCCAATTTTAAAATCAAGAGCTAAGCACGAATTCGGCATACTGCACCCTGGAAAAAAATTTAAACCCAGTGATGGATGGCTAACAAATTTTAAGAAAAGACATGGTATTCGTCAACTCAAAATTTGTGGGGAAATCCTTTCAAGCTATACGTCGGATGTAACACCTTTCATTCATAATTTACGAGCAAAAATTGACGAAATGGACATCTCCGACTCGCAACTATATAACGCAGATGAATCTGGACTATTTTATCGCTTTTTACCGGATAAAACATTTGTCACAGCAAACGAAAAGACCGCACCGGGCCGAAAAATTGCAAAGGAAAGAATCACATTTTTGTTGTGTGCTAATGCAGATGGTTCGCACAAGTTGAAGCTGTTGGTGATTGGTAAATCCGCAAATCCACGTTGCTTTAAGGGATTTGAAAACCCATTGGAATACGCCAATTCGAAGAAGTCGTGGATGAATTCACAGTTATTCCTCAACTGGTTTCATCATTCATTTATAAAACAGGTAAACTTATTTTTTGGGTTTCATTTTTAAATTTTCGCTTATCACACATTTTGCAGGTTCGCAAATTTTCTGCCGAAAATAATTTACCACCAAAGGCATTGTTGCTGATTGATAACTGCACTGCACATAAGCCAATTGACATGCTACAGTCTGATGATGGAATCATTGTAGCAATGCTTCTACCACCTAACGTAACAGCGGTTTTGCAGCCCATGGATCAAAATCCAATAAAATTGGTCAAGTTAGGATATCGAACTAAATTGTTATGCAACATTGTCGCACAAGAAAACGTTCCGGTTGAAAATATTTTGAAGACACATTCAATTCGTGATGCTATTTTGCTACTTAAATCAGTGTGGGATGAATTGCCGCAAGCCGTTCTTATAAAAGCGTGGAATAAGATAAAAAAGTGGGATGATGATCAATACGATAGTGAAGACGACATTCCGTTGTCTAAATTGATTAAATCAAATAGTGCTTACGACGATACACTTCGAGAAGTTCAATTGTTGATCTCGAAGTTGGGTGATAATGTTGACATCAGCATTGATGTCATTGAAAATTGGAACAAGGATCAAATTGCGGAAGATGACGATGATTTCGAAGTTTCCGATAATGATAACGACGGGTCAATTATCGAGGAAGATATTCAACAACCAAAAGTGAGCTTCTCGAAAGCAGTTGAAAGCATCAATATCTTGATAAAATGGTTTGAAAACAATAACGATGCAAATCAGGTGGCAGACCTTACCCATATGCGTACGAAAATGTTCAAGAGCTATTACACAAAAGAAAAGAAGCAAACAAGTCTCGACTGCTTCTCCAAACCACTCCACACAAATTAATTAATATATCGCACGAAAATGATCAAGAGTGACTGAGAACCTTAAAACAGCCGGTACAAATTAAATCTAAGTTTCTTTTTTGTAATGATGAAAACTATGTCATTGAAATAAATTTAGCGTGTTATTTACGAAAAATCTATGTTTATTATTGTATATTTTTCAATTTTGAAAACTACTTAGAAAAGTTAATAGTTCGAAATAGTTAATTACCCTTGGGACATTTCGGTTAACTTTTTCGAGATTCTACTGTAATACTAAAAATAATGATAATCAGAAAAATTCATTGCAGTTTGTGGAATGAGTAGATATTAATTGTATTATCTTAGGAAGAGTCCATAGATTACGTAAGACTTTTGGTGAACGGGAGGTTGGTGGCTCGATTGAATTCCTAAGTTCCTAAGTTTTACTTACTTAAGTGGCTATCTTTATATCAACGCTTGAAAAATAAAAGAGCATAAACGAACATTTTGGCGAAGCTGAGGTTTACGTGTTATCGGAAGCAGTTTTTGTTTCGATGCTGACTTCACTAGATTTTGTTGCATAGCGTTAATTTTTGGTAGTTGAGTCCAAACATTTCCAAAGGTTCTGCAAAGACATTGTATCTAAGTTTGGTCAAATGGTAGTTCAACCTCGTATTTTGGGTTTGCCGGCAGATTTTTATTGCAATTCATATTAAGTCTCATCACACCCAATCCACTGAGCACCGTCTTGGAAAGAAAAAGAATTGAAAACTACGGCTCCTATAAAAAAAGAACGTAGCACAAACTTGTGTCGAATTCGATTTGCAGCAACTTGTACATGCATCACATTGATGTGATTTTAATGCTAAATATATGTTTTAAATTAGGCTGAATATGTAATATTAATATAATAACCAACATTTTTTTTCATTAACATTAAACAAAATTGACGGTGTATTTGAAAATCATCCAGTTACGATTGATATTAATATGTTTTGAGGAGTTCACACCATTTTAAATCTGTTGAAAAATGATGAAATTATCTTATCTTCACGTTAGTACCTTTTTTTGGTTCCAGTCCAATCACCAGTGCTTATTTTCACTTTCTAATATGATATAGACTAATATATTCAATTTTGATATGAAATTTATCTTACTAATCCGAATTTCTGATTGAAATGTTCAAGTCCTGACACATAATACAATCAATTTTCCGAAGTAATTGGGCATCAAAAGAAAACCTTTATGGAAAGGCAAAAAGGCAAATCGACATTTGCGACCACAACAAACAACTTACTCGTTAAAGCCCAAACATGATTAACGGACACGAAAGCAAGAAAAAACATCATCCCACTTAAAACAACCCCTTTCGTGTTACTTTCCTGCACACCTTTCACCCAATGCTTCGGGCTGCACGTCTTGAAAAAGAACACAACAGGACAGCTTGCCTGCTGTTTGGGGGATGAAGGAGAGTAGAACAACCAAGACTGGGTGGCAGCAAAGATAGCGCGTGAAATCACTTATCTTCACACTTTCACCGACTGTAGCTCATAGCCGAAGGGTTGTTCACTCAGCTGACCATTCCATGCACGCCATATTCACCTGTTGCTGAACGTTCAAAGGTAGGTACGGCAGCATGAGGAGGATGCATCCTTTGAACGATAGCCTCCAAGAAGGGTAGTTGGAGCATACGTCGCTTTCACTTTGTTTGACTTGGTTCGTTCTTCTTGCTGCTTTGGTTGCACGGAAGTCAAATATTATTTGCCATCAACTTAATCAAGTTGTTTGCACAAGGATAAACGTCTACGGACAATATGCGATTGGTGACGTTTGAATTGTTGGCTCAAGGTATCACTGGGTGCCTTAAGCTTGCCGGGCGAAATAGAACAGTAAGGACTCAATGCAACAGTTTGAATGTAGGAAACGTGCAAGGGATGTTCAGACTGTCTATCAATATTTACAATACCAACGTGTTTTCAATGAAAATTGAAAGCTTTTATTATAAATATTATATGTGAAATTCAGAAAGGAATATGTGAGAACATTGAACTAAGAAAGACTACACGTGTGAATTAGGAAATAAATAAAGAATTAACATGAATTGTTCACAATTTAAGAGTTGCAGTGAAAAATACTAAGCTGAATGCAGGCAGTAAAACAAAAGAGTATCATTTTTATGTTTGTTTTGTCGATTTTTGGACTATATTTCTAGTTATTTACGACTAACATAATTGAAATTAAACATTGAAGAAATTAAAATGCTCGTAAATAACTCTGAAAATAGGTTCGCAGCATGACCTACAAGTATCGCAATTTCTTCACGAAATAAACAAATAATTCACCCTAAGGTTTCAAGCTGAAAACATTTATTATTCAGGAAGCCAATTTTCAACACAATAGAAAGCGATCAGTAAGTCACCAAAAATAAAAATAAAACACTGGATTTTAGACACCTTTCCATGGCTGGCACCTTAAAAATAAATATGATCAAATAACACCTTGGAGGCTTCTTATAAAGGGATGTGTAGTTTTTCACCTTGCATAATTTTACAGTTTACGTTTTAGTAAACGCTGATTGCTGTGTTGTGCGAATCAGGGTGAAAATTTATCTGTTTTGAAAAACTTTTTTCTATTAAAATGAAAAACGACTCCAACAACTTTGTTTATTAATTTGAAATACTCATACAAATGTTAATACGCATAGATTGACACCTTCACAATGCAGATACTATATTCGTGTCGCGAGATATAGTACACGACAGAAATGACATCGAAGGAGTCAAAATTAAAAGTTGTGGATCTTGCCAGGTAAATGAATATAGAAGTCGATAGCGGGGACTTGCAGGAAGTATTGGGTTTTCACAATCAGGAGCTGGCAATTGATGACCTCATAATATTGCATCAGCAAGAACAAGGCATTGAAAAGCTTGATTCTTTAGACCCATTCCAACCAGTAGATCATATGACGGTTGATGATGGCTGGAAACTTGACAGGGGTTATAAGTTTTAGAAAACATAAATTCCAGCGAAGAACACATTTCTTCTTCAAAACAAAAAATAAAAAACTTATAAGCATGCAAAAAAAAAATTGGCGGGAGAAAAAGCAATTTTTGAGTCATCAGCCAATTTTATCAGATTTTGTGAGGAAAAACAACTTCGATTTGCAATTTTTTATTTGTATTCTCTAAAGTATTTTCAGTCTCCGACCCTAATTAAAAATAATTTTTACATATTTATACGGGAATCTATACTAAGGGCTGTATCGGAAAAAATGACTTTTAGTTTTTCCTGCATAGCTCCTGTTTGGGATAAGTTTAGATCTTCATCAGATATGCAAAATGAGCTATCCAATGCGACAAAAAACGTCCATCCATTCGTATTGTAAGATCACTATTGAAAAGATGCTATCAAATCAAGAAAAAGTTCGTAGTTTAATTGTCTGCAAATACCTAGTAAATCCTCTTCGTAAATATTCGGTATTAACAAAGGAGACCAATTCGTCGATTGCAACAATGAAACAAACGATTATAATGTACAAAAAGGGCCTACCAGTTGCTAGAAAGGCTGGATCAGATAACAAAAGTTCATCCCATACAAATTTAAGCCGAAAGGTAAAGAGGATCGATCCGAGGAAAAGGAGAAAGAAGGGAAATATCGGGCTGGAAAGCTATACAAGGATTACCTGACCAAATTCGATTGTGTTGTATTGGAAGATAAAACATATGTGAAGGCCGATTTTGCACAGTCAGGAAATCCAAACCGCAGGATCAAAGGGTGGTGTGAGCCCAAAGCATGAAACTAAAAAAGGATCAAATTTTCCAAGGGTTATATGATTTGGTAGGCAATGTGTCCATGTGGTCTGAGAGCGAAGGAATTTGTAGCGAAGGATACCACCAACTCAGCAGTACACATCAAAAAGTGTTTAGAAAAGCAAATGTAACCATGTATCTAGAAACACGACGCATCCGTAGAATCTTGGCGACAAGTCATTATGCTCGATCAACACACTGAAGTGGTATGAGGACAAAAACATCTCCGTGGTGCCGAAAGCAGCTAACACTCCCAACTGTACAGAATTTCGACCAATCGAAAGAAATTTGGCTGAAATGAAGAAAATATTGAAGAAAACAAACAGAATTGCTAAGACCGAAAAAGATTTTCAAAATGCGGAGAAACGCATATAAGGTTGTCGATGACGCCGTTGTATGGAACCTAATGCGTGGAGTTAACGGAAACGTCCAAATTGGAAATTAATTGAATTTTTATGCAAATGTTATTTAATATAATATAATGATGAAATACCACTTGCAAAGACATAATTATAAAGGTCAATTTTTTCCGAGACACTCCTTATATACTAAATATTATAATTTAGCTTACGCGTTTATCGCTCAGTCTCACCTATCGCATAAGTTCGGAGTTTTACTGTATAATAAAAACACAAAAACAACAAGCAGTGAGATGTAATCAGGAACATCTATTACTTTTTAAAAATATTGAAAATGATAATGATGAATTATCACGCAACTTATTTTACCCAAGTGGTATTTTCATAGTCAGGCTTCAAAGGCAAAAGTATGTATTTTTTTTGCGAAATTGGGATTTCAGTTTAAGAAATGCAATTCTCGTTTCCACGCCAACTGAACTATATTTTGTCGCGTGGTGACTTTCTTTGGTTGTTTCATCACAATTTTCCATGATTGCTGTCTAGGTTTTGTCTTCATGGTATTTTGCCATTTTACACTAGTAAAACTTACAAGCGTTTCTTATTTTGCAAAATGGATCAACATTTGATAACAATAAAAAAGTTGATTATCATTGTTTATTGGTATGTCAAAAATATAAAAGATTAGAGAAGATGGAGGAAGAAGTTATTTAAACTCTACGAACCCATACAAACTAAGCTACTAAAAACTTTGACTTTTTATTTGATTAGAGCTCTCTAAGGCATCTGATTTTGAAAAGTATTGACTACCAATGTTTCTGTACTGTTTAACTATTGTATGTAGGAACATTAATAATGATTTATTTCAACTAGAGATATTCAGGAAAAATTCGAAATTCTGATTATATATGTATAACATGTAAAATTTTACATAAGATAGAAAAAGCAGCGAATGAAATCTTACGAAATATTAAAAAACTGTTTATTATGTAATAAATGCTTGATCTTTGCTTATTTTATGAACTTCCATTGCTTATTTTTTCGACATGAATATTTGTTTTTAACTTCCCAGTATATGTCTTGTCATCGCCTCGAAAATCGAAATTGAAATTTTCAACTTATTTTTACGTTTTGAGGTCTATATAGTATATATAAAGTATTTTTAGAAATGGAGATGTGTGTGTGTGTGTACGTATGTGCGTTCGTGCACACTTCTTTCTACGAGCATAACTCACGTAAACAAAGTCGTAACGACTTTGTTGAGATATCAATCGAAGCGTCTTTGTAATTTTAAGAGCTGATTAGTTTTTGGGAAACTTCGGTCGCGGCTTGTTACTATTATGTTTTATTTTTTTTTAAAAAACTTTTTTTTTTCATTTGATGCAAATCTAAAACAAGCCGCGAGGTGCGACCTTTGAGGTTATATCCCAGTAATATCTAGATAAACGTCAACAACATTAAACACAATAATAATTTTGAAAATAATACTACTCTAAGTAATAACAATGAGAGGTATTCATAGCAGTAACAGGAATGAGTTAATATGAATCATATCGTCTACGGCAGGGTCTATTGATTACATAAGGTTTTTGGTCGATGAGGACAGATTGAATATTCACGCGGATCAATCGGCGGGGGGCTTTTTGGTCTTGAAAAATTTTGTATATGCAATCAAAAATAGGTTCAATTGCATGTAAAAAGTAAAATATATTACAAATGATGATGGTTATTGAAATCTTACGATTACTAAAGAAGGAATCTACTAAAAACTACAGTTTTTTATTCGATGAAAGCTTTTCTAAGCATATGATCTTGCAAAGTATTGACTACAAAACATTTCACCATTCAAAGCGTTGATACCGCAAATGCAAATTTGATTGAAGTTTTGTTGGTTTTTAAAATTTAAGTAGTTTTTTTAATTAAAAGACTATAAAAACTATTAAAAATATGCTTAAATGATGCAAATATTTTAAAACTTTGATTGAATTCACAACAATTTTGTTAGAATAAAAGATATAAATTAATATCATTCGTATGAACCCTCTTTACATAATAACTTCGAATGATTTTTTATTTTTAATTTAGCTGTTTCATAATAATGGACGAAAATTTTTATGGTTTCTTTTCAAAAACTGATAAGAGTGCAAAATTTTATAAACTGGTATCACTGTGCTGTGCGAATGAAGTTAAAAAAATATTTTTTATGAAAAAAACCATAATTTTTCGCCATTTTCTTCTATTAAATTCAAAAAACCGTTGAAACGAATTTTTATCATGTTAAAAACTTCACAAAGATATTGATACAAGTCCACTGACACCATGATGATGCAAATATTATATCTGGTTCGTAAGATATAGTGAATGATAAAAATGACCTTGAAAATCATGATGACTTATAATAGTTTTTTATTTTTTATTTAATTTTTTACGTAATCATTAGAAAACATGTTGATTGTGTTTCAACCATTGTTTGAAGTATATAAATTTTGCAAAGATTGATTACTTTACTCCGCAAATCAGGTTAAAAATATATTTTTTATGAAAAAAAACCTAATTTTTTGCACTTTTTTTTCTTAAATTAAAAAACAGCTCCAACGATTTTTTCCAAAATTTGATAGATTCACGCCAATATCAATACGCGTCCATTGACACTTAAATTTTGCAAATTTATGTTTAGTTCGCGAGATATAACGCAATACAGAAATGATGAAGATCACGATGACTGTTAATGGTTTTTTATTTTTTATTTGATTTTTTTTTGTAATCGCGAGGAAAAAATTTTGACAGAATTTTTGAAAAACTATTTGAAGTATATAAATTATATAAACATTGGTTACTTCTACTTGAAAATAAGTTTAAAAATTTATTGTTTTTGAAAAAAAAAACAATTTTTTTCACTTTTCTTTAAAAAATTTAAAAACGGCTACCAGAATTTTTTTAGAAACTTGATACAATTACATAAATGTCAATACGCGTCGATTGATACCTCGATCAAGGAAATTGTACGTTTAGTTCGCAAGATACCACGCATGACAGAAATGACCTTCAAACGGGCAAAACAGGAAACTTCCCCCCCCCCTCGGCCGAAGTTTCCCAAAAACTAATCAGCTCTTAAGATTGCAAAGACGCTTTGATTGACACCTCAACGAAGTCGATACGACTTTGTTTACGCGAGTTATGCTCGTAGAAAAAAGTGTCCACGAACGTACAGACGTACGTAAGTACGTACGTACACACACACACACACATACATCTCCCTATCTAAAAACACTTTATATATACTCTATAGACCTCAAAACGTAAAGAAATGTGGAAAATTTCAATTTCGATTTGCGAGGCGACTACAAGAACTTCCCATATACTGGGAAGTTAATACCTTATGTTGAAAAGCTATGATTGGCAGAAGCGCAAATTTGATAGCCTGAATTCTTTGTATGAAAAATAATTTGATGTTTATGATGATATTTTATTCACAACATATCATAGTAATATCACATCATCAAGAAAAAATCGAAGTTTTTTTATCTCCAAACAATTTTCACATAATAGCAATAAATAAAGTATTTTTGTAATGAATAAAAGAGTACCTATTAATTATGCCAGCATCATTTAAAAAAATTTTGAATTCAGTCTTTGTTTGAGTTCGTAAGATTCCGTTTATTGATTTCCCTGCTTAACGTAAGGTTTCATAAGTTTTATATACAATCCAACATCAAATTTTTCGTGCATATTACATATTGTTGTAAGATATACTGCAAAATAGAAATGATTACTAGTCTCATGATTGTCACATTACATAATAGTATAAATACAATGTACACTGCAGGATTTATAGAAAGTGTGGACGCAACTACCACATATAGCTATAGCTCGACAAAATCTAGTTCACTCGACGTAGAAACGAAATTTCCAATCAATAACACTGAAATCTTAATTTCACTCAAAATTTTGCTTACACGTTTCAAACGTGGATATGGAGATAGACACTCGCGTAAAAATGGCTTCGTTACTTCCCCTTCCTCTGATTGCTTCGTGGCATGATTCAATCCAACGCCCACCAAAACCCTAACGTAATCAATGGACTCTTCTTAAGATGATATCTAATATATTACCTCATTCTACTTTCTGTAAATAATTCTATCATTATTATTATTTAGGGTACGATCTTTTGCATTATTAATATTATTTAGAATATTTTTAATACATTTAATATTTGTCTGTATACACCCTGATAGTTATATAAACTAATCAAAAAAAACAAGGAACAGGTAAATATTTGCTTCGTTTCTAGTTGAAATCAAAATATATTGTTGCGTAGCAAGCTTGAGTCACATTTTTTCACATTTCAATCAAAGAAAAACGCCCTCGTTTGAAGAAGGAAAAGATCCTCGTTCATGATCACGATGCATAGTTCGGATGGTCAAAATTGTGGAATTAATCTCCGAACTATTGTAACATTCACCGTATTCACCGGATTAGGCCTCTAGTGACTTTTTTTTTCTTTTCTAGACTTGAAAAAATGGCTTGGCGGAAGACTGTTCACCTCTGCGTTCGGGTCATCGCCCAAGCATATGCCTGTTTAAGGACTTCCCGAAATCCTTTTTTCTTTTGTATTTTACTACGCTACGAAAAGTCTATAGATTTAACAGGAGATTATCTTCAAAAAAATTAGGCAAAATAATTAATTTTTCAATTTTTTTCTAAGGAATTATTAAACGACCCTCGTATGCTTTATGATTGACTTGTCTACTGCAAACTGACACAATATTTTGAGGGAATTTCTATAGGTAATAGCTTCAGTCTCCAGAAAAATGTATCAAATGTATTGAATGTAGCTTAAATGTAATCACATAATTATTTTGAAAAGAATTATTCATAATAAACCAAAAAATCATAAAATAAATAATATTTACAACAACCAAATCTTTTTAACTTCCTATGGGAAGTTATTGTAATGGGGTCGATTTTGCGAATCCCAAATTTTGACATATCTCCACATTTTTCAATTTATGAGTGAGTTAAACGACAATATTGCCCATTGAGGACCCAAAATACTACAAAAAAAATCCTGAAATAGTTAGAGTTCCCAATTCCAGGTCCCACCCATATTTCTGGAAGTCAAAAGAAAAAAGAATGAATTTTCCTTTTTTATGGAATTAATTTCATCCTAGCTGATACCAAAACTCCCACAAGTGTTATCGAACTGGAAAACATAACCAATACAACTTTGGGAATTATAATTCAATTTAGCCTTGTGGTTCAGTTGAGAGAAGTTGAAACTAGAGATAACAGAATGATGAACTTATTCCACATTCCAAATATAGTTCCCAACTTCGACGTGAGGAAGAATAGACAATATCCAGCGATAAAACGTTCATGAAACTCATCAAACTGAATCACTCCAATTGAAGTTTTTAAAACCAATTCATCTTTAACTTGATAAAGTAGTATTGTGAAGGACTGAAATGTTCAGCAATATGTTTTTAAGGACTTCATTCAAATAGAATTCAGACAATGATAGGCATCCATTTGTTCAATGTTTTTAATATGTAAAATTTCCCATATTCTCAATTGATTGATGCCAAAAAAATTTAGCATAAAAACTTTAACTTTTCCAGTCGCTCCATCCAAATCAAACGTTTCAATATTCTTTCCAATAAAAATTTGATTCAAAAACTACCCTTGCAAATGTCCCCTCCCCTCAATTGCCTGCAATCGGAACCACACTGTCCCCAATATTCTTTGTTGGCCATCTGAAGCAGAAAATCGAACATACCACCAGACAATAAAAGTCCTTTTCTTGCCTAAATGACATGTCACTCGTATGGGAGAGATGCAAAGTAGATTGTCAGTTTTCAGTCCTAGAACCAGGGTTGCAGGGAATGAGAGAGAAACGGAATAAATTCACCCCTATGGCTGACAGGAGTATAGAAGATGAATACTATCGGTTTTGTTCGTGCAACTAGAGAAATTTTGTATCCTGCAGAGTGTTGCTGAATATATTCTTGGAAAATCAGAAAAGTTGATACAATAAAAATGATAATTTGAGCCTTGGGAATAAGTTTAATAACCAAGCTTATTGGGCTGTATAAAAACAAGGACACTCAATTTGATTATGTTTTTCATGAAAACTCAATTTGAATACAGATTTGATCTGATCAAATAAATAGCGTTTACCTAAGCATGCTTCCGTTTAGCAACCCTGCCAATGTATTTTGGCCAGCGAATAGACGATTGTTGGGCTGGGGTGGCGTCTGCACCACTCTACCATATCGGTCTTATGTTCCAATAAATCAGGTTTGATAGGGCATACTCTGACATATGCCGACTTAAATATATGTGACAGTTTAATTCCTATGAACTATTCATTCAAATTTATCGTTCTTACACTCTGTATAAATCCTGTGCGTGTCTACATTCTGTGAACCAACAGCATGTTATGCGTCCCGAAACCTACCCTGGAATGCGGAGATGAGTGTAAGCACGCTCTGGCAAGTGGCAGATTGTACCGCACCATTTGAAAGGGATGCAATGTATGCATTGTAGGTGAAACATCAATTCCTGCTGACAATTTGCTCTGTGATTTGCCATTAATGGCTTTCGCCTTAACACGTTGCCTGCCAGCCCGAAAGGCATCCTATTTCAGGAAGCGTGGTTGTGAATGTGCTCTTTCTAAAATTAAACTGGGTAGCCTGTTTGCTATTATCCTGCCTGACGGGATGTGCTTAATAATATTCATCTATGATGGATGACGGTACTTGAGGGCTATTGATAGTTATCGATTGTATGAGCAGACTATGCTCCTGGGATTAATGTTAGGCTATAATGGACATTTTAATTGATGTGCAAACGATTTCCTCAAATTGTCGATTTCTCAGATAAAAGCTTGTTTTCTATAAAAAGATAGAAATGTACTGCTAGAAGAAAATGTATGAATATATATCATATCCATATTGAATTCTTTTTTATGAACGTCTTAATAAAACAAGCAGATTCACTTAATACCAAAAATGCAAATTCTTTTCCCGACTATCTATAGAATAGATGCTCACATCTATGCTGCAACTTGGATAAACTAAGACAAACCTAATCGAGATTATTCTATATTGATCAGATTCTACAAATTAGAAAAGCTACGGCAGACACTGTGTGGCTATTGTAGAGGTTCGCAAGTTAAGTTTTGTATCTCAAAAAATTCGTATATATATCTAGTCGGGCCATTATTACTGCGACAAAATTAGTGTTTTAGCTTCTTCAAAACAACGCAAAAAATAAGAAGATGATTTGACTGTCTTTATATTGTGTATATTTTATCTTCATTCAAATATGGATTTACATATCTCGTATTTCGACTCCTCCAGAGCTCTTGAAGCTTCGATATCATTCAATCAGGTGTGAAAGTGAAATTACGCAAAATTTTACCAGTTTCCAGACTCAGAATGATAAGAAATGACATTCAAACCGGTAGAGTGCCATGTCAAGTCTCAATATTATACATATATGCCTTAAAATATTAAAACTATATTTTCACATGTTCAGATTAAAAAACTATAATAAAAGTAAGTTCTTTAGAAGCTTACTTCTAGACAAACTCCAATTCAAATACATCAATCTGCTGATTCAAACATTTGTCAATTATAAAATCATCCTCAGATAAAATTTGCTTTGCAAAGCATATAAGCTTCCAATGCTGCCTAACTAACTAAATACACAATGTCTCTTAGTTTCTCTTTTACTAGAGTCATGAAAACAATCCCATAAAGACCAAAAAAGAAAAACTCAGTACGGAAACAGGGCAAGACATTTTCCCATTCAGTGTATTCAACTGGAAAATCGACATTATCCTTCGGGGAGTGAGTTTTCGAAAGCTGCCTTTGCATCCATTCGTGTTGATTGACAGTTGCATTAGAATCTTCTGGCAGATATTTGTTTCAATTAAAGCGAACAGATTTGAATTTTTGACTAGTGACAAGATGGAAGCTTAATGGATTGTGACCGTGCTTTTAGCCTGTGTAACTTTTTATTGGAAAGCAATGGGAAAAATCAAGATTTGTGGCTGTCAAGATGTTAGTTGAAACTGCTTGAAGAGAATCAGAGGCTATTGTTTAGTTTGAGATCATAAGACGCTATCAAAAATTAAAGACTTAAATACCTTTGAAAATACCACCAAATCTTTGGGATGACAAGTTTAAACAACCAATTGTTTTGTTGTGTATGGGCACCAACATATTATTTGCAAGGTTAAAAATAATGTTGGCTTTTATTGTTTTTTTTTGCATAAAATCTCACAAAATTGTTATGACTTTCATGTGACGAATATTCCAATTTAATTTGGAATTTGACGAATTTTGGTTATTGCTTTAGACTTATCATTGACTCAGTTTACGTGATAACCTAACATTATGGATTAGTAAAGCCAACATCGAAAAATAATGACAAAAGATTAATTCAACGACACACAAAATTTTCTTTACGATTATCGCTTACATTTTTGCACTGAAAAATCTTTACTAGAGATCATCTTTATAGCATGAATTCAATCTCATATTTTCAACAATTTGCAGTTCTACTTTCTTCACATCTTTCACACTCGGAAGCACATTGGAATGTCCTATTTGTTACGTATAATTCAAGAAAGAATTGTGTAAATATTCTTAACAAAGAAATATCAGAACAGATTCACGTGAACAAAAGCTTGGCTTTTTACTAGCTTTGAAAATAATTTAAACATAAATAAATTTGATTGTTATTTCTTTATTTATTGTCATTCACTTAACAGCGGAAGCCAAATACAAAATGAAGTGTAAATAAGATAAAAATAAAGACAGGATTGCAATTCAAGGAAACCACACAAACAAAAAGTTATATAAAATGAAATGTAATAAGTATAAATGATGTAATAAAGCACGAAAGAAAAAAAAATATTTTTGTAATCTGTGGTTTACGTAGAAGCGGCAACCCCGCACTCCAAGGCAGCTTAGAAAACCAGTTACAGCGCTTGAACCAGGGAATTTGGTTTGGCAGCTACCCGACCGGTTCTTTGGAGAGTACCGTTATCGGATCGGGAGTTGGATCGCTGGCGAGGGAGAATAGAGGACTGGTCGGGTCGTGCTGCATGTACTACGATCCATTTTCAGGAGACTAACGTTTTGCATACTTGGGTGAATACTGAACAAAGAATATCCCCGAAAAAGTTTATCAAAACTTTCGTGCGATTCCTGTGAAAAACGTCGCGTGCTTCGAGTCAAATCAATTAATTATCGATTTGCTTTCAAACAGATTGAAAATGTGAACAAGTTTAGAATTCGTCTTATAATCCATTCCAATTTTTCACTTTTGTATACTTGGGCATCAAAGCCTCGTCGTATGTGCTGAATTTTGTGCGAATAATCCTTTCCGTAGTATGAATGGCTATGACCATGTGAAAATGGATTAGAGAGTCAAACTTGTGAGTTGTTCGGAACACGGTCGAGAGGTTTCAGTGCGAAAAATTATGGTTAACAAAGATACAAAGTCGAAATTAGAATCGATAATCGTTGCCTCGTCCCGGGGACCTAACTATTCCATTGAGGCCAACAAGACGAAAGTCGAACAAGGGATATGAATAAATCGACAAGAAAATATATGTACCGATAGAATTGATAGATTCGAAGGATGAAATCGGCCATACATAATGCTTCGACTGTAATTTGACGATATGTGAGCATTGAACTTCAGTTTAGGGTGAGTCTTTGCTCTAATCAATTGAAAGTAGAAAATAATCGTTAACTTCAATGAGGAACCAAAGGGCAAGGTTTTAAGGGAAAAAACCATAAGATGGCTTTTTGATGCATTGAGAAGATAAGCTTTGACTGACATCATCTTATGAGCGCATCAAGATCATTTTGGAACAAATTAATGTCGATCGAAGATGTTTAAACACGAAATAACTTTAAATCGTCAGCATATAATAACCATGATGAACTAATCTGCGTGGGATAATCTTTAATATAAATAAAGAAAAGAAGATGACCAAGTATGAAATCATGAGGAACACCGGAAAGAAAAGATACAAGTGTACACCGATTAAGCTTACTCACACGATTCATAAAGTAATAACGGAACCAACTCAGAGAAAGTTCAGATACACCATAGTACCTGAGCAGAAAATTTCATAGGTAATCCTGTCAAATTTTTTGGAAAGTCAGTGAAGACGCTAACGACTTTTAGTTGAGCATCGAATGCAGATGGAGATGACCTCATAAATTCCACTAGATTAGTCGCAGTTGACCGACTTTTGCGAAATCCATGTTGCTGAACAGTAATTACGTTTTCAAAGGAAGAATATTTTCTAGAGTGTGCAATGCGTTCAAATAGTTTATCCAAACAAGAAAGGACAGAAATAGTTATATATTTTACAAACTGCGCAGAATTACGGGACTTAAGGAAAGACATTATTGCACGGCTAATCTGCAAAAGAAGCGAGCAAGAATTTTCGAAAAGATTACACTTAGCCATGGAGCAAAAATGGGGTTCCTAAAAACACTAATCAATCATTTGACTTTCTTTTTTTTCTTCATTTTTTTACTTCCCAGTTGGGAAGTTCTTGTAATCGCCTCGAAAACCGAAATTTTCAACCCATCTTGACGTTTTGAGGTCTTTAGAGTATATTTTAAGTGCTTTTAGAAAGAAGTATGTTCGTTTGTGTGTATGTATGTACGTACGTACGTGCGTTCGCGGACAGTTTTTTTACAAGCATAACTCACGTAAACAAAGTCGTATCGACTTTGTTGAGGTGACAATCGAAGTGTCTTTCCAATTTTAAGAGCTGATAAGTTTTTGGGAAATTTCGGTCGGAGGGTTTGCCTTTGAAGGTAATTTCTGTCATCCGCTATATCTCACGAACCAAACATAGGATATGCATCGTTTAGGTGCCAATCGACATTTGTGTGATTGTATCGAATTTTTAAAAAAAAATGTTAGAGCCGTTTTTTTTAATTTATTAAAACCAACCAAAAAATTAAGGTTTTTTTATAAACAATACATTTTTAGCCTGATTTGCTTAGAGTAATCAATGTTTATGAAATTTACATTTTTGAAAAAAAACTTGCAATTTTTTTCCTAATGATTATGAAAAAAGAATAAAAAAAAATATTTAAGTCATCATGACCCTCAAGTGCATTCATGTCAGTCACTATATCTCGCGAACCAAATATAGTATTTCCATCACTGAGATGTCAATCAACGTGTCTTAACATTTTCATGATGTTTTCACGTTTCTAAATGTTGGAGTCGTTTTTATTTAATACAAAAACATTGCAAAAAATGAGGGTTTTTTCGTAAGAAAATAATCTTAAACCTGATTTGCACTACACAGTAATAAATATTCATAAATTTATATTTTCAGATCAATTTTTGAAAAGAAACCAGCAAACTTTTTTCCGTGAATGCAAAAAAAATCATTCAAAATCACCATGTAAAAAGTGTTCATACGAACGGTATTACCTGATTCCTTTTGATCTAAAGACATTGTTTGTTGAATCAATCGAAGTTTATTAATAATTGCTAAATTTGAACAGATTTTAAATAGTTTTCACGGTATCGTGTTTTAATTTTAACAAGAAAACTGCTTATATTTTAAACACCAAAAAAAATTCAATTTGCATTTGTGTTAATGAACGCTTTAAATGGTAAAATGTTTTGTAGTCAATATTTTGCAAGATCATATACATTAAAAAGCTTGCATTAAATAATAAATTGTAATTTTTAATAGTTTTGTTTGATATTTGTACTTTAGTGTTTGTAATATTTCAATTACTTCCTCCATCGCCATTCGTAATCCTTTTTAGTTTTTACATGCAACTAAACCGATCGTTGACTGCATCTTCAATGTTTTTCAAGACTAACTGAAATAAGAAATATATATTAGCCGGAGTGTTGTAAAATTTTGAAAAAATACAATCTGAATGATTATACCGAAGACATGGCGATTTTGAACAAAACTATTCAAAATGGCCACCGCGCGACAAAACCCTTTTTGTAATCTCTCGCTCAATAACCTGACGATTTGATGCAAGTATGCCTTCCACGTGGTCCTCAATAACTTTGAACAGTCGGCCAGAACGTTGGAACTTTTTTTCTAAACCAATTCTGATATATGGGTACAGTCAATTGGGAGTTTAGCGTGCATTTTCAAAAGGCAGAAATTTTTTATTGCAATGCGTGTGGAATGCTATAATTAGCTCAATTTCAATTTCCTGGGATTCCCGATGATAGCGTTTGGGTTCCATCTTGAAAACAAAAGAAAGTGGAACACCCCCATATCTCCCAAACCGTGGCTTCCACAAGAAAGTTGTCGTCCATACATAACTTTTGCATCGTGTCAATAATAAAAAAGATACAATCAAAAAACCGTACCCAAAAAGAGGGGCATAACTTTCGGGTGCCACAACTTTTTTAATTTCACGTTTAACGCGAAACACGTTCGTATATTTTTCTAAGATAATTTTGTCGCAAATCGTTTGCGGTATTGATTGTTCCAATCACTGCACATTAACGGGAGTTATTCCATTCCAAAGGGGAGAAAGTCGCGTGAAAAACCCGTTTTTAAGCCAAATAATCGACTTTTGGTGGCGAACCCCCAGTTGCGAAACTCGCGGAGCATTTTGGAAGGCAGCCGGATTTTTGGCGCAATGTGTAGTTTGTTTTACTGTGAGCTTAAATCCAAGTTTCTGAGGTCGCAGCCCCAATCCTCTGTGCTCCATCTTGGAAACAAAAAATAGTAGGACACTTTTCAAGATGGAGCCCAAACGCCATCATCGGCGATCCCAGGAAATTGAAATTAAGCTTATTATAGCATTCCACACGCATTGCAATAAAAAAAATATCTGCTTTTTGAAAATGCACGCTAAACTCCCAATTGACTGTACTATCTGTTGTGCAACCAACACCAAAAACTTAGAATATCTCTTTGTGAACCACAGCCGTTTTATTTTTACGAAAATAAAAAAGTGAATATGTCGGATATGATCAATTTTACACTTCATATCGGCTTTGACCATCAACCAAAAGCTGTAAAAAACCTCACACGGATTTTTTTCCTATAGAAACCAAAAAAAAAGTCAATTACCATCTCTCGACACAACGACTGTAGCCGCTGTAGAGTTATCGCACCGCCATCTTTCTCATAAGTTGAGATGGGACGAACAAGGACATCTCTCACTCCTTTGTCAACCGGACGTCGTGCAAGATCTATTCGATTCAATCACCCGATTATTATCTTGTACATATTAATAACTAATTTATCGTTAAACAGTTATTAGTTTCATCATAGTAAGCACCTATAAATTGGCGACCCCGCTACATCGACACAAACATAACGCTATTTATTGGCACAAACCGAAAATACATGCTTGCCAACCCAATATTTGACAACCCTTTAATTTACTCCGAAAAAATCTTTCCGCCAAAAGTGCATAGCATTAAAAAAAATCTACTGAAGTTGTTTTACTGTAAGATTCGTGCAAGCAATAGGAAAATGGTTTTTCCAAAATATATTTTTATTGATTTTTTTTGTAAATTTTGAATGCTTCATACTATTTAAAAGATACTGAATACTTTTTCCTATAAAACTTACTTGATTTATAGCAACTCAATGTGTATGTTCGAACTATCATTACGTTTGACCTGACTACAATGACAATTGCAATTCATTTATCCAGTATCCAGTAATTCATTTAAAGTCACATTTTGCCTAGTTTATATGAAACTTAATCTTTGCCATACAATCGTTACATTCATTCACCTAATTTAAGCTATACGTGTACGTTTTTCCCGTTCTGGATTTAATCTCATCACCTGTTGCTTGCGTACTTACCACAATACCATATGCTGGTAGTGACATTATAAGACACATTCTAGATCTAGGCCATGGCTGAACAAATTCGTACTCATTAAGCCGTATAAAGAACACCTGAAATGAATTTTTATTATGTAATTCCTGACCAATCTTCAGTGCTGATGTAGGCAATAAACGCAGACTATCTGCTTCATCATGACCATCTTGTGTCCGACCACACTTGCTATCCTTCTCCGTCAGCTACAATCTGGCTACATATCTTATTCCCAACATGAAATAACTGTAATTTTTCTCATTTTATGAAAAACGAGGACGCAACAGGAGCAGTTTCAAATTGCAGAAACCATCCCGCATTACGGGCAGCTTTCTGTGAGGTGTATCTTCAAAAGAGACTGAAACATTTCGTATCTATGCCACATAAAGATGTATCTTCCGCACACATGAAGCTCTATACCAAAGTCTGAGCCGTTCTGTGGACTAAGTCTGATAAATACTGCAATTAAGCACTAGCCTCGCTCACCTAGGCTGATGTTTGCGGTTTTTTCACTCCCCACAGGAGTTTTTGTGTGTTTGAATAATGTTACCGTAAATGATGGCAGTAATTCGAAACACTTTTATATCAATAACGTTGTGGTCTGCCAACGAAATGGTTGCTATCATTAGTCTGTATGCATGTACAAGTGCCGACTGATACTGTTTTCAATTTTTAAAAATTTGGTGATGCTCAAATCCACCATTCTATCAGGCTAACATCAAACCATCCTTATGAAAAGTGTAAATCAATCAAAACTTTTAAGTGTCTTTCAAGCTATTGAACATTTCACCGAAAGTTGTGATCCATCCAGGGGTAACTTTTCAATGATTTGCTATCCATAAAAAACTCTTATCTATTCAACCACACCCTTTGGTAACTCGTCCTCAACTCCAGGTTGCTCATTCATGCACGAAGACCACTACTCATGATAGTTCGTTCTCATCCCAACACCATCCATTGCGCTTCCGTGGCAAACTTGCCAAGAAGTGGATGTTCTATTAATTTCATCTTATTGGTCACGTCTTAGCTCTGATGCCTTCGATTAAAAGTCCGGTCAGGACTCAGCACGAAAGCAGGAAACGAAAGCTCATACGAGCGATGTAGAAATTAGAGATTCATTATTTCGTCCCGGTACAAGTTGTTTTTCCTATGTGTTGCTAATGATCTATTGTCTATGTGATGAGGAAACAATGAAAATGCTTGTTGTGAATTTGAAGGCGATTTGCCTGATTTAAGACGGAAATCCTTTTTGCTAGCTAACTGCAATAACCAGGAATTACCCAGAGCGTTGGGTAAATTTGCGATGAACTTTCAATCAGAGATCCTTCATTTTATCAGATTACTACACAGATTTCTCAACCGAACAATAGCACGTCATTAAATTTGAGTGTAGAATCACGACCGTGCATCTTGTTTGCGTTGGACCACTATTATAACTGACTTGCATACATGTCCATGCCAGTAATAATGAATTCAGGAATAATGAGTGGCGAGCTTTACTTTTCGAAAACTACGCACAGCAAACAATGGTTTGTTTGAATTTGCATGATGTCCACACATTTTACAGGCCACGAAATCGATTGTGCACACAACACAATGTCCTTGCAATTATAGCAACAATAACAATGCAAACGATACGAGTGGATTCGTGGAAAACGTACGGCTGGTCGCCAGTTCAATCATAATATGGCCAAATATTGACTGATTCGTGTTCGGCATTAATTTTAGCAAATTACCGGAAACGATTTGTTGGAATATGTTAATTTTACAAGTCAAGTTGTCCAATGACATCATAGTGCTGATATATGTATATGGCATAATTTGTTACATGGCAGCCAAAGCATCGTTTGATGATACAAGAAGCCAAAAAAATAGCTGCACAGTTTTCATTGGAAAACCTCACTAGGTACAATAAAATTTTGGAAATTTTTATACGAAACCTTTTTGAAAATAACTACTTAAAGCGGCAATCTTTCTCATGTGAAGAATTTTTAGATATGCCGCACTATGGCATCATCACGATCATTTCACATTATCTCATAAGAGTGATTTATGTGCTAGTTCCAAGAAGTGTAAGTTTTGATTTTTGGCGAAATGATTACATTTTAGAACCAAAAGTATTTACTAATTTGAAGAAGAAAAAGTCCGGAAACGAATAAAAAATTATTTTTGCTTAAGCAAGTATAGTCATCGCCAAAACTAGCTGCTTTTTCAGCTTCCCAGCAAATGGGAGAATCTTGCAACCGCTCTTCAATTTCGTAATGAAATCTTCAACGTATTTTTACGTTGTGAGGTCTTTTTGGAAAGGCGCACATATGTGTGATTCTTGCACTACAATCAATATTCAATCTGGCTGATTAATTGACAAATATGCTTAAAAAATTGGAGTGGTTTTTAATTTAATCCTCCCAGAGCCTTGACTAATGCTGAAATAATGATTACTGGTATTTTAAAATGAAAGTCAAAAACATGATAATGTATAATTATTGGAACAATATTTTTCCAAGTAAGTAGCACATGTGTATTTATTAAGCCTAATTCTTGTATAAATCTTGAAAACCTAAAGCGAAATACCCCGATTTCTGTTTTCATTCTGAATTCAATTTTTGTTAGAAGCTGATATAAGTAAATTATGGGTTTTTCAAAAAATTGGGTTAGTTAGTTGGGTTATTTTTGACACATTTCGATCTTATAATATATATCGCGAATTGAACGTTGAGTTTACGTCGTTAAGGTAACAATGCAAGCATTATAGTATTTGTATAAATCTGTAAAATTTTCAATGTCTTTTCATTTTACAAAGCATAAGTGCCAAAAATTGGCTTGTTTCCAAAATTTTCCTTTAGTCAACCAATCCTGATGGACATCAAACGCTCTAAATTGTTGTTACCAAAAAAATTATAAAAACTTTAATGATTACGAAAAAAAATTATTTAAAAGAACCGCTGTGAACAAGAAGCTAATATGAATTATTTTTCCGAATTTCCCTTAATCTAAGGTGTTCTTAGCAAATCAATCGAATCGTATTAAAGTTTGTTTAATTTTAAGTGTATTTTTAATAATTTAAATGTAGCTGTTTTTATATGAATGCTCAAATGCGTAAAGTTTAAAATTTCATTTTTTTGTTAATCAATGCTTTGGAAAGTCAAATGTTTAAAAAAAATATAGACGTAAAATCATTGTTTTTATGATTGCAGCACACATACATACCAAAAGACAGCTTGGTGGGGTTTCTCGACTGGCCTTGACATGAGCTGATATTTTTTCAAAAGTGATTCTAAGTGAATGGGGCTGAAATTGATAATATGAACGTGGACAGTATTTATTTTCAGCAAGATGGCACCATATGCTACACAGTGAAACAGTGGCTGTATTCTTTTTATCTCTTTTTTTCATTGTACATATGAATGATGTACTGTTTTTGTATGAAAATGTTTTGCGATCTTGAAAAGTATTGTTTATATTTCTTTATTTCTTTAGAACAAGAAACATCAAGTAATATTATTTGCTTGAACCCTATTTACATAGTGATTTTTAATGACTTTTGAATTAATATTTTTTTTGTTATCATGAAAAAAACTTGACCGATTTTGTTTGCAAAAACTTTTTATAGCATATTTTTTAAAAATTTTGGTTATTGTGTTGCGCAATTCAGAATAAAAATATATTTTATATGAAAAAATACCCTAAATTTTTGTACTTCTTTTTAATAAATTAAAAAACGACTCCAAAAACTTTTCTCAAAATTCAAATGAACCATGCAAATATTAATAAGCGTCGATTGGTTCCTTAGCACTGCAAATCCTATGTTTTTCTCGTGACTATAGACTATGACTTCCCAGTGGAGTGAATAAGAAAGCTATAATTTGTTTTTTTTTTTATTAATTACTATCATTAATAATTACTATTATTATACATTATTATTCTAAATTATTTTAATTACTTTTATTATTATTTTTCTAGCGGTAGAGAATTACGCCTCCACCACCTGGTCGTCCTTTTCCGAAACCTCGACATCCTCGTCTTGGTCATCTTCCTTTTCCTTCTTCTCGCCCTCCTTTTCATCCCTATCTCAGCCCCGGAATCCACAACCAATATTTAGGGTATTTAATTATTAATATCTTTCGTTACTAAAAATACTGAATTATTATACTGGACTTTATATTTATATATTTACTTGACTTTACATTTACAATATCAAATTATATATAAACAAGCCGCGAAGTGCGACCCTTGAGGTCCACACGGTCAACTTCCCAGTAATATCTAGATAAACATTAAAAATATTAAACACAATAATAATTTTGAAAATAGAACTACTTTAAATTATAATAATGAGAGGTATTCATAGCAGTAACAGGAATGAGTTAATATTAATCATATCATCTACGGGAGCATCCATTGATTACGCAAGGCTTTTAGTGGATGAGTGATGATGATTGATTACCACAAATGCAAATTTGATTGAAATTTTGATGGTTTTTAAAATTTAAGCCACTTATTTTTATGAAAATACTGCAAAAACTATTAAAAATCTGCTCAAATTATCCAAACATTTTAAAACTTTGATTGACTTTACAACAAAGTCTTTAAAATAAAACATATAAGGTAATATCATTCGGAAGAACCCTTTTCATATGATAACTTTCAATGATTTTTTTATTTTTAATTGAATTTTTTTCAGAGTCATGAAAAAGTTTTGCTGGTTTCTCTTCAAAAAACTGATAGGAATGTATAAATTTTATAAACATTTATTACTGTGTTGTGCAAATCAGGTTTCAAAAATATTTTTGATGAAAAAAACCCTAAGTTTTTGCACTTTCTTCTATTAAATTAAAACAACCACTGAAAAGGATTTTTATAATGTTAAAATAATCAAAAACATGTCGTCGATTGACTCCCTAATAATGCAAATATTATATCTGGTTCGTGAGATATAGTGAATGGAAGAAATGACCTTGAAGATCATGATGACTGTTAATGATTTTTTATTTTTTATTTAATGTTTCTTGCTTTCATGAGAAAAAGTTTTGATGAAGTTTTTTCAAACATTGCATGAAGTATATAAATTTTATAAAAATTGAATACTGTCTTCCGTAAATCAGGTTAAAAAATTATTGTTTATTAAAAAAAACCTAATTTTTTGCACTTTTTTTTCTTAAATTAAAAAACGACTCCAACGATCTTTTTTTTTCAAAATTCGAATAATTCACGAAAATTTCAATACGCATTGATTGACACCTTGACAATGTAAATCGTATGTTTGGTTCGCGAGATATAACGCATGACAGAAATGACCTTGAAGATCATGATGCCTGTTAATGATTTTTTATTTTTTATTTAACTTTTTACATGGTAATGAGAGAAAAGTTTGATGTTGTTTTTACAAGCATTGCTTGAAGTAAATAAATTTTATAAAAATTGAATACTATCTTCCGTAAATCAGGTTAAAAATTTATTGTTTATTAAAAAAACCTAGTTTTTTGCACTTTTTTTTAAAAAATTAAAAAACGGCTTCAAGAAATTTTTTAAAAACTTTATATAATCACATAAATGTCAATACGCGTCAATTGACACCTTGATCAAGGAAATCGTATGTTTCGTTCGCGAGATATAACGCATGACAGAAATGACCTTCAAAGGGGCAAAACAACAAACCCCCCCGACCGAAGTATCCAAAAAACTAATCAGCTCTTAAGATTGCAAAGACGCTTCGATTTAAACGAAGTCGATACAATTTTGTTTACGTGAGTTATGCTCGTAGAAAAAAGTGTCCACGAACGTACGTACGTACGTACGTACACACACACACACACATACATCTCCCCTTCTAAAAACACTTTATATATACTCTAAAGACCTCAAAACGTAAAGAAATGTTGAAAATTTCAATTTCGATTTTCGAGGCGATTACAAGAACTTCCCATATACTGGAAAGTTAAAAAATTTGATTGTTATTAACAATATTAATATACCTATAACAATAATGAATATTAACTGCATTAGCGTCTCTCCTCTCATTCTTCCAAAATTGGAATTTAAAAAACAATCTTAATTTTATTTTTCAAATTACATTTTTATAAATTTGATCACAATTTTGCTAAAACACACAATAATTGTTATACTATGAAAGTATTTTGGATCCGCACGAATTAATAGTGCGTTTCAACAGTTTAAAAATTAAGCAATTTTTTGTTTTTTTCTTCAATTTTTCATCCTCAAAAAAACGGCTAAACCGATTTTGCTGAAAACTCATTCAGTTTTAAGTTACGTAATTACGCATCGAATGAATTTAGTCCCACGTCAATACGATTTTTGATTCTCGAGATAATCGTGACGAAAAATAATTCTGAACGCATATACCGCCCATACGTACACACACACACACACACACACACATTCTAAAAATGATGGGTCTGGATTCTAGAGACCTTAAATCGTGGAGATATGTAAGAATTTGGGATTCGCAAAATTTGCCCCATTAGAATAACTACAAACTAATAAGATTGCAAAGACGCTTCGATTTACACCACAACGCTATCCGCGTCGTTGTTCAAAGATTTCAGCATCTTTTATATAAAAAAAAAATTATACACTAAAGCTGTGCTTTATTTTCTGAGATAAGGTGCGATTTTAATATCCTTTCCCCTTCAAAATATAAATTAATGCTTTTTTTTTGCTTTGAACTGTTTTTTTACAGAGCGAATTGCGTAATTTTGAATGGCCGAATTTCAAAATGTTTGAAACTTTTCGCCACAAATTGAAAAATACCATGCATCACTGCGAAACTGAAATTGAAGTTTATTTTACCTATTCAATTTTCATTTCTTTTAACACAAGACTCTGATAGCTGTAAGGAACTCTTCAGATCATGTAAAGTTTATGAAAATAATTGACCTTTTGTCTAGTTCATGTGAAAATATTATGTCTTTGAAAACTTATATGAGACCAAATATTACTAATGCCTTTACATTTGACGCGTAGTTTTAGTACAAATTGGCATCCGTGTTTTTGATTCGTTTCTCGTTGAAGTACTTGCAGGCTACCATTGTGGTCCATTATTCATTTTTCTTTCGAAACTCTATATATTGAGATCAGATAAATTCACCCATAGAGTTTCTTTTGAGAGCCTCATTTCACGTAAACATCATTTTTGCAGTCTCCATAATTGTATAAACTCCTTTATCTTTAAAAAACAAAGTTAATCGTTAATTTTGAACTCGTTTCTAAGTCTTCCCTACATCCTCTATGAAAACTTTTCATTTCACAACTTATATCACCAGTTGAGTAATCAAAAAAAATCCCTATGCAGATAGTGAAACGCATTTTTGAAGATTTCCAAATTCCATTGAAAATTGAGAGAAACACCTGGAATTATTGGATTACTCCTGATTCAATCATGCTTGAATTGTATTAAATGAGATAAATCTACAACATTTTAGTTCATCACAATGCAATTTTTGAAGCTACGATATACTAATAAGAACGAGCTTGGAAATAACTTAGTAATCAAAAGAAATACCCTTGAAATCTGCTTACCTGTATTGTTGATTTCATTCGGGTGCTAATGGTATCCGCACCCAATTTGGATTTTGTTGAGACATTCAATTAAAATCTAGAGAGCAATTGCCATTCCGATCAAACTTTGAGTCAACTGAAAATATTTGATTAAACATTAACATAAATTTTGCGACACACATTGAATTTGCTTTAAAATGAAGCTAAGAAAATTTTTAATACAGTTTTTACGTTTCGATATCAACCTTAAAACGACAGGTCAGTAAAACTATTCTACAATCAACAGAAAATTAACTGAAATTTAGAAACCATATACATTTCAATGAACCATATTCAAATGCAGCAGTAAGACATAATCAGTTCTTGGATTTAATCTAAAATTCTGTTTATCGGGATACTCTTTTTTCTTTATTTTACTTTAATGTTAAATGATTCAAAATTCAATTGCTCAATCAATTTTGAATGGTGTAGAAACCATTCTAGAGAACTGTATACACCATTTATCAGAAACCTTGAAAACCCGTTAAAAAAGTTATCATATTCCCATAAATATCTTGAATTTAATGGCAGCTCATTCGTCACATAAAACACATTCCCAAATCAACGCATGTACAAAACATAAAGTCCGTTGTCGAAAAAAAAACTTTTATTTTTCTTCGCCCATAAACAACCCTTATTAAATTTTTGAGAATGTACTTTACGATTTGCACAACATTCGCCAAGCACATGTGAGAAAATGGCTTTTTCCTGAAAACTTTTTAAATTTTCCAAGAAATATTGCTCTGAAAATCGTATGTTGAAAAACTCATCACGGTCGTTTGTAGGTTGCAAAGCCGAGATATACACTGGCCAATTTATAACTTTGCCAGCCCAGAAGCAGAAAGAAATGGGTCAAAAATTACAGAGAACCACTAAAGTGTTTATACGCGAAGAAGTTAACTTGAGTAACAAAAAGGATTTGTGTTAACATACGAGTGTCCCGCTCGTGAAGGTGATAACCCATTTTTATTGACTCTAGAAGGTTGCCTAATGGACATTCCATGGAATGAGAAAGCAGTATGTTGACAATGGCCCAGCAAAAGTCTGACAAACTATCTTCTAGGTATGAAATGAATGTCTTTAATCGCGATTTTTCCTAAATAGCCTGCCGTTTCCAAAAGAAATTTTGTTTGGATACAGACACTTAATTTCTTATGAAATGTCCTTTAAATTAAAATTCACGCCAGTGTACGAATAATTGCACGTATCTGTGAGAAATTTCTCACCACGACCCATCAAGTTTGAATCACAGAGACCATGGCCTACCCAACACGAAACAACTTCCACTTCACTCGAAATATGAAAGGCGATAGTGAAGATATTTTGCGAATAAAAGTTTCAAAGCCATTCGCCCCAACAACACGCCGGCGGATACTTTCGAAAGTCCAATTTTTGGTTGCCCATTTCAGCAATGTGGCGGTGAGAGAAAGAGCAGTATCCGTCACCTCGTATCTCGTATGTCCTTGTGCATACCGGCTGTATTAACTGTTCGCCCAACACCATTTGCCCCCAATTCGCCCATATCTTTCTGGGAGAACGTGTTTATTAAAAAAGTTTTGCGGTGTTGTGAAAACACATAACAGCCCCGCTATGTGCGGACTACTAGCTTCTATGGGCTGCAGCTATTTGCTCAGGACAACGACTAGAACTAGGATGTTATTTGTTGTTTCAGGACATTCTACGTTCTGGCCTTGTCCGCTGGCTTGTATCGGACACCAGCGATTCACGAGGACAGACTTCAGCTTGCTCACAGCAGGGAGTGACGTGGACGTTTATTTTTGCATTCCAACCGATTGCGGTGTGACTCGGACTGGTAATTTGTTTTGGGATACCAATAAAACTTTCCAGCAACTTCGTTAGGACCGATCTCGGCGAATTGGAGACTTCAGGATTTTGTCGTTGCGCTTGGTTGTAAAGGGGTGCGAAGTTTATCTTTCGAATGGGAAATTTTTATATCGTCACGTCAATTTCAGGGCTTCTAAAAATATTTCTGGTGAAATGACCTAAATATTACTTAATAAGGATGTGCTTGACTAGATACAAATTGACACAGCCAGAAATATTTGTTTTCTGTTTCCGTTCTATCTGTATATCACATCGAACATATACATTTGGAATGGAAGAAGAAAAATTTTCATATAGATTATTAACTTCCCATTATATGGGAAGTTCTTGTAATCGCCGCGGAAATCGAAATTGAAATTTTCAACTTTTCTTTACGTTTTGAGGTCTATAGAGTATATATAAAGTGTTTTTAGAAAGGGAGATGTATGTGTGTGTGCGTACGTACGTACGTCTGTACGTTCGTGGACAGTTTTTTATACGAGCATAACTCACGTAAACAAAGTCCGATCGACTTGGTTGAAGTGTCAATCGAAGCGTCTTTGCAATTTTAACAGCTGATTAGTTTTTCGGATACTTCGGTCGGGGGGGGGGGTTTGCTATTTGCTCGTTTGAAGGTCATTTCTGTCATGCGTTATATCTCGCGAACCAAACATACGATTTTTTTCAACAAGGTGTCAATCGACGCGTATTAACGTCTGTGTGATTCTATCAAATTTTTTAAAAAATTCTTGAAGCGGTTTTCAAATTTTTAAAAAAAAAAGTGCAAAAAATTAGGTTTTTTTTTCAAAAACAATAAATTTTTAACCTTATTGTCAAGTCCAAGTAATCAATGTTTATAAAGTTTATATACTCCAAACAATGCTTGCAAAAACGTCATCAAAACTTTTTCTCGTGATTACGTAAAAAAATAAATGAAAAATAAAAAAACATTAAAAGTAATCATGATTTTCAAGGTCATTTTTATCATTCACTATATCTCACGAACCAGATATTATATTTGCATCATTATGGTGTCAGTTGACGTGTATCAACATCTTTGTGAAGTTTTCAACATTACAAAAATTCGTTTCAGCCGTTTTTTAATTTAATAGAAGAAAATGCGAAAAATTATGGTTTTTTTCATAAAAAATATTTTTTAACTTGATTTGCACAGCACAGTGATCCAGTTTATAAAATTTATACATTCTTATCGGTTTTTGGAGAAAAACCGGCAAAATTTTATTCCATGATTATGAAAATTAAAAATAAAAAAATTATTCAAAGTTACCATGTAAAGAGGGTTCATACGAGTGCTATTACTTTATATCTTTTATTCTAAAAAAATTTTTGTAAATTCAATCAAAGTTTTAAGATATTTGCATAATTTGAGCAGATTTTTAATAGTTTTTATAGTCTTTTAATTAAAAAAAATTGCTTAAATTTTGAAAACCAACAAAATTTTTCAACACCAAAAAGGCCCCCACCGATTGATCCGCGTGAATATTCAATCTGTCCTCATCGACCAAAAACCTTACGTAATCAATGGGCCCTCCCGTAGACGATATGATTCATATTAACTTATTCCTGTTACTATTACCTCTCATTGTTGTAATGTTGTTGACGTTATGTAGATATTACTGGGAAGTTGACCGTGTGGACCTCAAGGGTCGCACCTCGCGGCTTGTTATTTGATTACTTCCACCATTTTATCCTTAAAAAGCAGTAAAATCGGTTGAAATTTGCAGTTTCAACTCTTGAGAGATAAACAGCGTTGATTTTTTTAGCGTCTTAAGAAACACGATTCTTCATAGCTAACTTTTTCTTGCTCAAAATATTATTTTTATGACTTTTTCAAAAAAAATTATGGTGTCCTAAAAATTAGAATTTCGAGCATGTTTTTATTTTGTAATTATACCTGTAAGTATTCACAATGGTTTTTTTGCTCTATGATCTCCCGATCATTTGAAATTCTTTCAGGTAATCGTTTTTTACCTGTACATCCTCGCGGCTATTATCACATTAAAAGTTCTCCCTATGTAAATCGGGTAGAAAACTACAAAGTCGTTGGCCTTCCACTTGCATTTGGAAACCAAACGTGTTTGATTAGTGAAAAGTATTTGGAGACAAAAGTGACTGATTTGTAAAAGCAAAAGATTTTACCTTTTTTCGTGGTTCGTTTGATACCTGTATCGTTGTCAAGTCAAATTTCAATGTTTTAAAATGGAAAAGTGTAATGAATATTTTTGAAACAAAAAGCTTCACTAACTGGGTTACTAAGGACAAACAACTCATCTTTTCGTGAATCGCACGAATGGAGAAGGTTTCTGCCCAAACGGTGATGCGAATCATTATGATTGCGATTGAGAGTCCTTTGCAAAATTCCAGCAAACGAAAGAATTGTGGCCGGAAAAGGATTACAACGACTCACACAGATCGAAGAGTTATACAGAAATCGTGTGAAAATCGATTTTTGTCCGTACAAAAATTGCATCTAGTAGATCTGGTCACCGAAAGAATATTTATATCGCGAATGACACTTAGGAGGCGATTAAGGAAAGCGAACTTACATGCCGGGCGACCAACAAAAAATAAACGAAATTAACGGCCAAAATGCGCTAAGCCAGATTGAAATTTGCAAAAACACTTCAAAACTATTCCGTAGAAGATTTTCGAAAGGTAATTATCATCTTTTAAGAATTTTTTGCTGTTGTCCTCATTTTAAAGTATAATTTTCGAGTTTTAATTTTTTTTTCTTATTTTTCAAATTGTTTTTATCGATAAAAACAGGTTAGAAGCGGTAACACAAAGTCACCAGTTTGCACGGATAGGACCACATGAGCGATACAATGAAGCATATGTTGTGAGGACCGTCAAGCATCCACCAGCCGTTATGATAAAATGTCTTGCATTTCAGCAGATATCTGCTGTGGACTGCTGTATTTTGTCAACGGGACAACGAATGCTCTCCAGTACTCTGAGTTCTATACTTCAATTTTTTGAGATGCAGTACAACCGGTATCATCTTTATGCATGGTGGTGCTCCATGTCATCGTGCTCAATACCTGCGTAATATATTTGATGGCTTGGCTTCCATGGCCTGGCAACTCCCCCGACCTGAATCCTATTGAAAATATATATCCATTTAATTCAATTCTATTTAATGGCAAATTTTAAATATTGACTCAAGCAACATCAGAAGCCTCCATGAGCGGATCCAGTCTTCGAGTCAAGAGGAGGTCATTGGCTCCAAAATCACAATAAATATAAATTTCTTTAAAATATTCCGTAAAAAATCAAATTGCACATTACGTATTTTGATTTAAAACATTAAAGGCATATGTCAACCATGCTAGAGACTAGCGCGGTCGGTCAAAGTTTTGTAACTATTCAAAAAGGATTGTATACTGAGAAATCAAGCAGAAATTTAAGAGGTATTTAAAAACTGGCTATATTATCTCCTTTATTCTTAGAACATCATGTAGGAGTGATCGGTTTTGAGTTATAAAACCCATTTTGTGATGTCATGTTTGAATTTCTCTACTATTTAGTCATCCATGAGCTATAATCGTTAACTACTTCTTGAATTGAAGTAATATCTATTATCGTTTATGCATAAAGTCGTTCATTCCACAGAATCAAGCACTTTTTTCGCAAAGTTGACTTTAAGAAGAAATGTATTCTGAGCTGCGGGAAGGAACACCACTATTTACCAGAAAAAAAGTGGATGGCTATCTATACTACTTCACTGTTTTTCATGGCCTTTCGAAATAAAGAGGGTGATACAAAAATAATTATGATGAAAACATATGAAGTATAACAACCATGGTTTGAACTTGAATTTATTTTCCTTCAATAGTATTTTGATATAGGGTCATGAGTCACTGAAATCTTACAATAAACAAGCCGCGAGGTTCAACCCTTGAGGTCCACATGGTCAACTTGCCAGTAATATCTACATAAATATAATATTAACAAGCCGTGAGGTGCGACTCATGAGGCCCACACGGTCAACTTCCCAGTAATATCTAAAAAGATATTGAAAATATTAAACACAATAATAATTATGGAAATAATACTACTTCAAATAATAAAAATGTACTTCTCGTAAAAGTTATTGGAATGACTTAATATTAATCGTTTCATCTACGTGAGCGTCCATTGATTGAGTATTCATCGGAGTGGGGACAGGTTACAAAGCAGTTTTTTCATTAAAGTTAAAACATGGTGATGTGAAGACTATTGAAAATCTGCTTAAATTTTGCATATATTAATAAACTTTGATTGACTTTACAACAATGTCTTTAGAATAAGAGATTTAAGGTATTATAATTCGAATGAACCCTTTTTACATGGTAACTTTGAATGATTTTTTATGTTTAATTTAATTTTTTTTGTAATCATGAGAAAAGTTATTGCTGGTTTCTCTACAAAAATTGATAAAATTTTATAAATTCTACAAACATTTATTATTACGATGTGCAAATCAGGTGAAAAATGAATTTTTCTATGAAAAAAACACTACTTTTCCAATTTTTTTCAATAAATTTAAAAAACCACTTTAAAGATTTTTTTCACATATAAAAACATCATTAAAATGATAATACGCGTCGATTGATACCTTAATGATGGAAATATTATATTTAGTTCTCGAGATATAATGAATGACGTAAATGACCTTGAACGTTTAATGATTTTTTATTTTTTATTTAATTTTTTTCATAATCATGAAAAAAACTTTTGCTGGTTTTTTCACAAAAACTATTTGGAGTATATAAATTATATAAACATTGATTACTTAGGTTTGAAAATTAGGTTAAAAATTTGATGTTTTTGAAAAAAACCTAATTTTTTGCACTTTTTTTAAAAAAATTAAAAAACGGCTCCAAGAATTTTTTTAAAAATTCGATAGAATCATATCAATGTTAAAACGCGTCGATTGACACCTTAATCATGAAAATCGCATGTTTGGTTCGTGAGATATAGCGCATAATATGGTTGACCTTCAAGGGGCGAAAACAGCAAACCCCCCCGACCGAAGTATCCCAAAAACTAATCAGCTCTTAAGATTGCAAAGACGCTTTGATTGACACCTCAACAAAGTCGATACAACTTTGTTCACGTGAGTTATGCTCGTAGAAAAAAGTGTCCCGAACGTACATACGTACGTACGTACGTACGTACGTACATACACACACACACACACACATACATCTCCCTTTCTAAAAACACTTTATATATACTCTATAGACCTCAAAACGTAAAGAAATGTTGAAAATTTCAATTTCGATTTTCGAGGCGATTACAAGAACTTCCCATATACTGGGAAGTTAAAAATAAATGCAATTTTGGTTCTTACGCCCGGAGAAGAGATTTTCTCGCGTGATGGTCATTTTGAATAGTTGCGTTCAAAATTGCCATGACTTCAGCATAATCACTAAATTTATATTTTTTCACGATTTTACATCAATGAGATTAATAATTACTTTATACATTTTATTGATAAATTTTGAATATGCAGTAAAAAATAGGCTCAATTGCATGTAAAAAGTAAAATGTTTTACAAATGATGATGGAGGAAGTGATTGAAATCGTACGAACACTATAGAACAAAACTACTAAAAACTACTATTTTTTAATTGATGAAAGCTTTTTAAAGTATATGATCTTGGAAAGTATTGGCTACAAAAAATTTTACCATTCAAAGCGTTGATCACCAGAATTGCAAATTTGATTGAAATTTTGTTTGGTTTACAAAATTTGACAATTTTTTTGTTAAAATTAAAACACGATACTGTGAAAACTATTCAAAATTTGCTCAAACTATGAAAATATCACTAAACTTTGACATGGTAAAAAGTTTCACTGGTGCCTCTACAATAACTGATAAAATTTTATTAATTTTATAAACATTTATTACTGTGCTGTGCAAATGAGGTTAACGATTTATTTTTTATGAAAAACCCCGAATTTTTCGCAAGTTTTTTTATTCACTTTAAAAACTGCTCCAACGATTTGTTTTATACATTTAAAAACATTATAAATGTTAATACGCGTCGATTGACACCTTAATGATGCAAATAATATATTTTGTTCGTGAAATATAGTGAACGACATGAACGACCTTGAAAGTCATGATGACTTTTCATGATTTTTTATTTTTAATTTAATATTTTTTGTAATCATGAAGAAAAAAATTGGTGGTCTTTTTAAACAAAAACTGTTTGGAGTATATAGACAATAATAAGTGTGTTTAGCACATCAGGTGAAAAATTTATTGTTTATAAAAAAACCCAAATTTTTGCACTTTTTTTAATAAATTATAAAACAGCTCTAAGAATAGTTTTTCCAAAATTTAATGGAATCACACATATGTTAATACGGGTAGATTGACACTATAACAATGCAAATTCTATGCTTGCTTCGCGAGATATAGCGACTGACAGAAATGACCTTCAAAGGGTCAAAACAAAAAAAACCTCCGACGGAAGTGTCGCAAAAACTAATCAGCTCGAAAAATTGTAAGGAAGCATTGCATTTAATACCAGAAGTGGAAATAAGGTAAGAAACTTTTATATCGAAAATAATATTTAAAGTGTTTCCAATTATATACATACATGCATATGTATGTGTATGTGTGTTTAAAGTATTTTGAAATTACTCCTTAGCCCCTCAAACGTAAAAAAAACTGTTGAAAGCTTCAAAATTTCAAATTGGATTTTCAAACCCATTACAAAAACTTCCCGTAAACTGGGAGGTCAAAAAGAACATTGCTGACTAATCTTAACTAGAAATGAGATTTTGATAACATATAATAAAAATTATTTAAAGCACTCCAAAAGATAATCAAGAATCTTACTTTGTTTTTGGGTTGAATACTTTTGCAAAGATTTCATAAAGTGTTGCAAAAACACAAGGACCCAACGGAAATAAAATAGATGTTACTAATGCTCGATAGGAATATGAATAACTTTCGCATCATTCGCCGCGGAAGTGCACAAAAACCGATTATGGCGATAGGATGAAAAGATCTAAATTGTGAATTCGTAAGAAGCTCAGATGTCTCCCGACGGTGTCACAAAGATGAAATTGTGTGAATAGAATATGAGATTCTCACGTCCTGTTGAGTGGATGTAGACAATTTGCATATTATAAGCAGCTCCGCATAGAAGTAGCTACTAGGACACTTCACTTCAAATAAGAGCTCTCCACGTTTTTGTTGGCAACATGCCGCCTGGAACAAGAGTTGCGTTATTGCTTTCAGGTGAATGGTACCCATGTGGTTTACTGACACCTGTTTATTACATCTTATTCGAAGAACTTCAGTGTTATGACAGCCAAGTGTATAATAATATTCAATATTCTTCCGTTTTCGTTTTCAGCTTCGTACGTAGACAAGGAGCAGATACAAATCATGTTTTTCGAAAAATATTCAAGTCAGTGTAATTATGATATGTGTTTGCCTTGCTAAAATAGAATAGCTTCCGTTGGCGAAAAGGGAAAAAAACTAAAAGAAGTTCTTTGATATTTAATATCTAAAACATTCAGACAATGCAATTCAAGCAACAAAACTTAATTCATTTCACAAAGCTTTCCCATGAAATTCATTGTTATTCAAAATGTCCGACGAATTATTGTATTATTTCCTGCTAATTATTTCAAATAACATCCAAATTCAAAACAAATTATAATATTGTATATTTGTATTTGAAACCAACAAGCAACAAAGTGTGTCCATTCAGATTCTTTCTTACAAACAACTTTCCAGTAATATGAAGAAGAACAGAAATAAATAATAAAATTATGAAAGGGTGAAAAAATAAAACTTCAAAAAATAATGATCAGAACTTGTAACTGTAAGTGGAAAGAGTTTTTGGTAATCGTTTCGTTTACTTATTCATTACAAACGTAAATTATTTGTTGATTTAAGAGGCTAGGACTAGTCAGAAGCGTGCTTTAATAAAAAGTTTCTATGAAGCTGTTCTAGTCCTCCATTGGAGGTTTTTTGTTTTACTTTAATTTTTTAAAAGGCTGCTCATCAATTTTAGGGAGCACGAAATGTTTTCATAGAAAAAGTTTCACAATCTAATGTAAGAATATATTTTCATATTCATTTCAAACTACATAAACACAACATTTTACCACAATTGAGATTTAAGGGAAGAAAGCAGTTTAGGAGGCCCAAATTTTGGTGTTTTTACTAAAAAAAATTTAACTAGAGAGTAATAATCACAGTTTGTTCCTACTTGGAGGATATTTTATTCATGTTTCTAAGTACACTTTGTAATTTTTTCAAACCATTTCCACCGGAAATAGTGGAGTTAGAAACTCTGCCGTGCAATGGCCAAACCGTCTAACTGCAGTTTCCTCGATATCGAGATAAATGGCTTCAAACATTTCGCGTGAAAACGCTTCCGCATTTCTCCTGTCTTGCCTACATTACCAATGCGTGGGGAATGGTATGATTAGCTTAAGTTCAATTTCCTGGGATCCCCGATGATGGCGTTTGGGCTCCATCTTGAAAACAAAAAAAAGTGGGCCACCACTTTATCTCCCAAACCGTGGCTTCCACAAGAAAGTTGTGTATGGCAAACTTGGGTAGAATATAATTTTTAGTAAGTCGTCCATACATCACTTTTGCGTCGTGTCAATAATAAAAAAGATACGATCCAAAAACCCTACCCAAAAAGGGGGGAATAACTTTCGGGCGCCACAACTTTTTTAATTTCACGTTTAACGCGGAACACGTTGGAGTACTATTCTAAGGTAATTTTGTCACAAATCGTTTGAGGTATTGATTGTTCCAGTCACTGAATATTAACGGGAGTTATTCCATCCCAAATGGGAGAAACTCGCGTGAAAAAACCCGTTTTTAGGCCAAATAATCGGCTTTTGGTGGCCCCCCGTTGCGAAACTCGCGGAGCATTTTGGAAGGCAGCCGAATTTTTGGCGCAATGAGTAGTATACCTTTATGTGAGCTTAAATCCAAGTTTCTGGGGTGGCAGCTCCAATCCTCTTGGCGCCATCTTGAGAACAAAAAAAAAGTGGGACGGCCCCATATCTTAGAAAGCACTTCTCCCACAAAAAAGTTTAATATGACAAACTTGTGAGAAATTCAATTTGCAGTAAGTTGTGGATACATCATTTTCACATGCTGTCAATTTTAAAAGAGTTGCACGCCAAAAACGACGTTGAAAAGGGGGGAATATTTTACGCGCGCCACAACTTCTTTGTTTCCCCTATTACGGCGAAATTTGTCCGAAAATAACTTTTAGGTAGTTTTATCACCAAACGTTTGCGGTATTGCTTGTTTCAATCACTGTACCATGTCGGGAGTTATTGCGTCTCGAAGGGAGACAAGTCATAGGAAAAAAGCATTTTAACACCTGTTCATCTGGTCCTAAAATGCGTTTGTCACGTGAGTTTTCCCCCTTTGGTATGCAATAGCTCCCGCCAGTGTACAGCGATCAAAACGATCGAAACCGCAAACGACTTGCGACAAAATTGCCTTAAAGTTATTTTCAATGTGTTATGAGGTTGAAGTCAAAACAATGAAGCTGTGGTGCTCGAAAGATGTTCCCCCCTTTTTGGATGTCGTTTTGAGCTTGTAACTCTTTTATTGTTAAAACCACGTAAAAGTGATGTATGCATGACTTGCTGCAAATTAAATTCTTCACAAGTTTGCCATATTAAACTTTCTTGTGGGAGCCGTGGTTTCGGAGATATGGGTGCGTCCCACTTTCTTTTGTTTTCAAGATGGAACCCAAACGCCATCATCGGGGATCCAAGGAAATTGAACTTAAGCTAATTATACTATTTCCCACGCATTGCAATAAAAAAATCTGCCTTTTGAAACTGCACGGTCAAACTCCCAATTGACTGGACTAGATATGCAATGGAAAATGGAAATAAATGCTAATAGACGTTTATTTTCCTTCTGATTTGTATAGTTGTACAACGGACAAACCGTCTAAAGGACTTTAGATGGTTTGCCACTTGTTTTTATGTGAAATTGGCAGCAAGATGTATTATAGATGGAATGGCCAGGGTCATAACTCTTGAAGGGGAGGGAAATGAGTATAATGTCCCTAAACGCTTATATCTCAAAATCTTGAAAAACGTCGTTTAGACGGTTTGGCCATTGCACGGCAGAACTGCTGTCCATAGACGATCGCCATCCGAGTTTTTTGCTGGTGGGCATTCCTAAATTCACTATTTTTATCTGCAATCATTACAAATTCTTTTTTCTTTAACAACATATTTTCTGAGAATATGAACCTAATTGTGATCAAAAAAGTTGAAAATTGCATGTTTTTGAGGTGTTTGAATACAATGTCATGTTTTTATAACATGCTTTTTCACCTTTTTGCATTAAAAAAAGTATTTTTTAATAATATCATCCCAAATTTCAGTATATATGACTTATAATTGAATAAAGAATATTCACGCAAATTTTCAGAAGGATTGGCCAACAACTTTTTGAGCTAGAATTGTCACCAGTTGAAAAAAAGTCGTTTCGAGAAAAACGCGATGAACCAACCTCTTCCTACCAAAAGTATTGTAAAACTCATTGTGGCCAGAAAAGTTTTTGGGGTTGCTGATTATGAATCTAAACTCAGAATTCAGAAATTCAAGTAGCTGAATAATGGACTACCTGAGCATCCGCTCCATTGTAACTTCGGCGCCGAACCGACGTGCGGTCACTTAAGTGCTTATAACATCGGGACTAATCGGAATTTTGCTTTGAAATTTTAGCTTAGTTTTACTAACAATTAACTAACACTAAAAAAATCGTTTTTTTGACCCGTCCTACCTGGTTTTCCCCTTGATAGCTTCTCAACTTATGATCCACATCGGTTGAACTAAATTTTGTAACGTGATCACTAATTTTGATATTTGCGTCCAACATTTTAATAAGTGATGCATAGTTACATGACTAATAATAGTTAGCAATTTATATTTACTTTTATATGAAAGCGGCTCTTGAAATCATGTTATTTTGTGAAACATTGATTATACAAAGTGAAAATTAGACAGAGATATTTTTAATATTAATTTAACTTGAATACAGTTTTCATTTAATTAAAAAACATCTGGGCTGAATTTATCTAAATTACAACAATTTTTATATATGATAAAACGCACTGCTTGGTACCACGACAGCGACTTCGAAGTAAGTGAAATAAGGTATTATTATTCATATCAACCATTGATGTATTAAATTTTTTTTGTTTATTGTTTTTATATGAACACATTTTGCAATTGAGGTTCAATAGTGTGTTTTGAGCTCTTTAAAACATCTAAGTCAAAATTTGATTTTTTTGGATCGAAATGACGTGTGTTTGTCGGAAGAATATCTGGAGAACGAGTATTTGAGTATTGTATAGTCCTGACAGTAAAGCATGGTGGAGGAAGTGTTTTAGTTTAGGGTGACTGGTAGAGGTATGGTTGATAGTTTGAAGGAAATGGGAAGAAAATACTGGAAAGTTAAACGTGTGGACTACAAGGGTCGCACTTCATAGCTTGTTGTCTGATGCTTTATCAGTATTTTTTTATCATTAAAGTAATAAAAAAATATTACCTATACACAGGTATTACTCCAAATATTTTACCTAAGTTAATATCATTATCTTTTCTCAGTCATTGTATTTATTTTGTCGTCATAACGAATTCTCGATTATTTAATAAATTTGTCACAGAATTAGAAACATTTTTCTGCCTGATTGATTGAATTTGGATAATGTTGAAAGCCGTTTATTATGTGGAAAAAACGCGGTACTAAAAATAGATATTTACATTGATATATATGTTGTATTTTAACTGACTTGAAGACATATGAAAATTAGTCTTTTTTGAATACAATAAATTGAAAATTGAATTAAAGTACAACTTTTTTATTCATGTTGGCTCAATGAGCAATACCAACTATTGGTTTTAATTGTCTCCTTTTCATAAACATTCACAATTCGATATGCTTACCAAAAAGTGATCTATAACCCAGTAGACATAACTAATAATTTTGACTCTTGGATCGAACAGCTCAAAAACATTCATCAGAAGTTATCAGATTTTTTTTGAGTAAAAACTTCGAAAGTTATCTCATAGAAAGTGATAATCACAAATGAAGCGATACCAAATATCCTTTCTATGCTAGCGTCAAACATATGGGTGAAATTCTTTCACTGACAAATTGCACCACTTGTTTTACTATAATTCTTGGTGATATTCGAATTGCATACGAAAAAGTTACGTAGGTTCTGTAGACACTGAAACTCTGCATAACATTGTTCAAATGTTAATAATTGCATCAATGATGTAATTTATACCCATTGTTGCGTTTGTTTCAGTGGAGTGTTGTAGAAAGTATGATACTTATGAAATGATAAAACGGAACCACTGTAAAAACCCTTTAGGTTTAGCAGCAATAGATGGTTATCGGACATTCGGCAAACCGTAGGTACCGCAAGCTTAAAAACCCAAACATTAAAATAAATAAATGAATAGTCAAAAAAGTTGAAGGAAGAACTGATAGAATTGAGTTAATGATATTGTTTTCCAAAAACTGATAAACATTATTGGACCGCAGTACAAGTTTTTGAACTCAGATGTGGTAGCTAACCTGTCAATGTAAAACATTTGGCCCTCCTTCAAAAACCAAGTGGAAATTGACAATTTTTCGTCGTCTACTTGTATTTCCTTCTTTAGAAATTAACAGATGATCCACCGATAAGTGAATGCAGAATTTGTTGCTACTGCATCAACGTAGACCACAACTCAAGAAATAAAGTACATGTTTGCACATCTTCTACAATATTGTCATTGGCGTAGCATAACCACATTTTTTTTCGATTGGAAGGATATTCTTGTTAATAATTGCTATGGTTTACATCATTTCCAGAAAAATTGTCTCTTATTGTTTGAACAAATTGAAATGAAAGACTTTTAAACACAAAAACCACTTGAAAGTGAAGTGCGTTATCTAAAATATTGCAGTAAATTCTCATCCGTCTTTAATAGCACTTTCTTAAGTGATGTAAGCATCAAAGTATTCAATGTAACTCAATCCCTTTGATACACTATCCTTGCATCGTTTAAAACCCATCCCTTTGCTTTAGGGTACTTAAGTGTTGTCAATGACTAATCTGCCTTTACGTTGGTATTTTACAAGTGTATCAAAAACAAAAATTCTGTAAACAAGTATTCATTTTCTTTCTGTTTAGCTCACAATCTTGCTTTACACCAAAGTGTAACATGAGTATCTCTCTTCAGAGTCTGCTCACATTGAAAAAGCTAGAAAGGACACTTAGGCAAGCTATGTGCAGCAACTGATAGAAGACTGGATAGAAAACTGCACCGAGTATGTACTTGCAAAAAGACATATCAAGTATTTGATGTGTGCTCGTGATACCTTTCAGTCCTTCATGGAATCATTAAGGCTTTTGTGAACAGGTAAAAGTTAGTGCCTCTGTTTTTATTCAAAAGGTAAGAATTTATTCAGAGCACAGATGATGGTTCGAAAAATGATGAACACTGTATAAAACAGTAATTTTTTAATCTGAATATTTATAAAAACTAGCAAATAAAAAAATGGCAGATACGTTTAGTAATATTCCTGTTTTCACGATTTTTGAGAAATAATCTGATTCAATCAGACTCTTATAATATGATACTCCGCATATTGAGATTCACTAAAAATTTAATTATTACTCAATTTGTCATACATGAAGCAAGAGTCAAACATTTTGGCTGTTCAGTAGATTCACATCAAATTGAACGTCTGTTTGAAAAAATGGTGTTCGCTCTTGTCAGAAATGTGAACATTTGTTCCCATTTCTGACTGATGGGAAAGATACCATCAGTTGACACTGAACACCAAATTGATCGTGTGAGGCTGGCCTTAAACTGTGTGGCAATTGAAATTTGAATTCATCTGAACTTTTCTCGAACTCTTTCCATAGGCTTGTTAAAAACTTCAAAATGAACGTAACTGTGCTAGCTTCCATGTTTTTGTTTGGTATCTAGGTACTCAATATTACAAGTCCTCAGTTTTGATGCTCTTTTAAAATTTAAGTACTTTTCTTTTTTAAATCAGTCTTCAGCCATCAAAGGATGTTTCAATAAAAGCATGTCAAAAAATACTAGTAGACATTTATCAATTAACTGAAATCTTGGAGACCTCTTATTTCAAGAACTCTCCGAAACATTAACATTATTTTTGGAAAAAATAGATATGCAAGTAGTATTCCTGATGCCTAGATTTCTATGAAATAATCTCATTGATTTAGTTTATTAAAACTCATAATCGGTATTTTAACCACTTCATTCTCATAACAATAACTAAGGAGTGAATAGAAAAAAATTGATCTTTATAATTATGTCTCTAAAAGTGGTATTAACTGCTTCATCGAACTATTTTTTTCTTCTTTTATTATTATATTATATTTTATTTAATTTTTTTATATTTACATAAAAATTCAATGAATTTACATTTCAAGGCAAACAAATTTCAGACCTTTTCGTTAACTCCACGCATTAGGTTCCGTACAACGGCGTCATCGAAAACCTTATATGCGTTTCTCCACTTATTTTGAAAATCCTTTTCGGTTTTAGCAATTTTGTTTGTTTTCTTCAATTTTTACTTCATTTCAGCGAAATATCTTTCGATTGGTTGAAGTTCTGGACAGTTTGGAGGGTTAGCTGCTACCACGGAGATGTTGTTGTCCTCATACCACTTCATTGCTGAACGAGCATAATGACTTGTCGCTAAATCAGGCCAAAATACTTCAGATGCGTCGTGTTTCTCGATAAATGGTTTCAGTCGCTTCTCTAAACACTCTTCGATGTATACTAATGAGTCGATGGTACCCTCCGCTACAAATTCCTCTCATCTGAGACTACATCGACATATTGCCTGCCAAATCATATACCGCTTGAAAAATTTAGTGCTTTCAGCTAACACCACCCTTTGATCCAGCTGTTTGGATGTCCCGACCAGGCAACTGTGCGAAATCGGCTTTCACGTATGTTTCATTGTCCAACACAACACAATCAAATTTGGTCAGGTAATCCTTGCATAGCTTTTGAGCCCGATTTTTCGCTTCTTTCTCCTTTCCCTCGGATCGATCGGGTACTTTTTGGACTTTATATGATCTAAGATTATAATGCTTCTTAATCGTCGGAATCATTGCGTTCGATGTTTCCACTTCATGAGCCATACCTCGAATAGATGTGGTACGGCTTTGCGAAAATTTACTGTTTACCTTTCGGCTCAAATTCGAATCGGATGGACCTTTTTTCTACCTGATCCAGACTTTTTAGCAACGAGTAGGCCCTTTTTTAACTTCCCAGTATATGGGAAGTTCTTGTAATCGCCTCGAAAATCGAAATTGAAATTTTCAACATTTCTTTACGTTTTGAGGTCTATAGAGTATATATAAAGTGTTTTTAGAAAGAAGTATGTATGGGTGTGTGTGTGTATGTATGTATGTACGTACGTGCGTTCGCGGGCAGTTTTTCTACGAGCATAACTCACGTAAACAAAGTCGTATCGACTTCGTTGAGGTGTCAATCGAAGCGTCTTTGCAATCTTAAGAGCTGATTAGTTTTTGGCAAACTTCGGTGGGGGGGCTTTGCTGTTTTCACCCCTTGAAGGTGAACCATGTTATGCGCTATATCTCACGAACCAAACATGTGATTTTCATCATTAAGTAGTCAATCAACGCGTATCAACATTTTTATGATGTTTTTATATTTTAAAAAATCGTTAAAGCAATTTTTTTGATTTATTATTTTTTTTGGAAAAGTAGTGTTTTTTTCAAAAAAAATTCATTTTTAACCTGATTTGCACATCGTAATAGTAAATGTTTATAGAATTTACAAACTTTTATCAATTTTTGTAGAGAAACCAGGAAAAACTTTTCTCATGATTACAAAAAATAAAAAAAAATCATTCAGTCACCATGTAAAAAGGGTTCATTCGAATCATTATACCTTAAATCTCTTATTCTAAAGACATTGTTGTAAAGTCAATCAAAGTTTGTTAATATTTTAAAAGTTTGAGCAGATTTTCAATAGTCTTCACAGCACCATGTTTTAACTTTAATGAAAAAACTGCTTTGAAACCTGTTCCCCCTCCGATTGATCCGCGTGAATATTAAATCAAACTAATCCACCAAAATCTTTACGTAATCAATTGACGCTCGCGTAGATATTACGATTAATATGAAGTCATTCCAATAACTTTTACGAGAAGTACATTTTTATTATTTGGAGTAGTATTATTTCCATAATTATTATTGTATTGAATATTTTTAATATATTTTTAGATATTACTGGGAAGTTAACCGTGTGGACCTCATGGGTCACACCTCGCGGCTTGTTTACTTTATAATCGTTCGCTTTACTGTTGCAATCGACGAATAGTTCTCATTTGCTAACACCGAATATTTACGAAGGGGATTTTCAGGTACTTGCACACAATTAAACTACGCACCTTTTCTTGATTTGATGACATCTTTTCAAGAGCATTCTTTTTTGTAGGATTTTATAGCTAATTTTGCAAACCTGATGAAGACTTAAACTTATCCCAAACAAGAGGTATGCAGGAGAAACTGAAGGTCATTTTTTCCGATACAGTGCTTATTATTGAATATCATTTTAATGAAACCCAAGTGAATGCGGTTGGTGTGTAAAATCCGTGTGTCCACTCCAAAATGATCGTATATTTGGGGAAAAAATTAAGGATTTCAAATAATTACAGTGATCACGCAAATTAACAGATAGACAGTCATGTATCCTAAATAGGTGGACACATATACTCTACCTAAGTGGCTGGCCAAAATTTTGTTGATAAACTATATTTGCCATAGCTGTAACTTTACTTACAATAACTGTTGATTATTTTCAACCTCAACTCAAAATAAGTTAACGCAATGATTAAAACGTAGTAAAATACAAAATTTATCTTTTAATTGCGAGCGAATTGGAATTCTTTCGTTCTTTTCCTTCCTTATAAATATACGTGATCAATTTTTTCATGTTTTGAGTGCTCAACATCAGTTATGGCAAGGCGTCTATTTTTAATGAATTTTTTTAGGCGCACAATACTTTCTAATGCCTCGACTAGCTAAAGTTTAGATAGCCTTGCCCAACGCACACTCAAGGCTTGATTTTAACACCAGGAATAAATCACTTTCCGAGGGACTCACGGACAAGCTCACCAAGCAAATCATGACCTCACCGGAAATCAAAATTCGGAAGAAAACACGCCCTACTCAGGTTTTCCTTTATAATTTAAGGAAAAGGACAAAAGTAAAGTGAACTTATACTACTAACTCACATCATGTGATCGAAGAAATGGTAATAACTCATTCCAGAAATGTGAACTAATGGACTTACGGGAAAGATGTCATCAGTAAAAGTAAAGTAAGAGATTTTGTCGCGTGATGGCCATTTTGAATAGTTGCGATCAAAACTGCTAGCACTTCGGCATAATCACTGAATTTGTACTTTTTCACGATTTCACATCAATTAAACTAATAATTATTTCTTATTGTCTGTTGATTTTGAGAAACATTAATTATGCAGTCAAAAATAGGTTCAATTGCATGTAAAAAATAAAATATATATATTACAAATGATGACGGAAGTAACTGAAATTTTACGAATACTAAAGAACAAAACTCCTAAAAACTTCAATTTTTTATTTGATGAAAGCTTTTCAAAGCATATGATCTCAAAAAGTGTTGACTACAAAACATTTTACCATTCAAAACGTTGATTATCATAATTGCAAATTTGATTTGATTTGTATTGGTTTTCAAAATTTAGGCAGTTTTTTCATTAAAGTTAAAACACGGTTCTGTGAAGACTATTAAAAATCTCCGCAAATTATGCAAATAATAATAAACTTTGATTGACTTTACAATAATTTCTTTAGAATAAGAGATTTAAGGTATAAAAATTCGTATGAACCCTTTTTACATGGTGACTTTGAATGATTTTTTTTTTGATATTTTATTCAATTTGTTTTGAAATCATGAGAAAATATTTTGCTAGTCTCTACAGAAATTGTTAAAAGTTTATAAATTTTATAAACATTTATTAATACGATGTTAATTTTATTAATTATTAATTAATTTTTTATGAAAAAACACTAATTTTCAATATTTTTTTATTAAATTTAAAAAATGGCTACAAAGTTTTTTTTTAAATTTAAAAACATCATTAAAATGTTAATACGCGTTGATTGACTTTTTAATGATGCAAAGATTATATTTGGTTTTCGAGATATAATGATTGACATAAATGACCATGAAGGACGTGATGACTTTTAATGATTTTTATTTTTAATTTAATTTTTTTTGTGATAATTAAAAAAAAAATTTGAAAATTTTATTACATCAAGTGTTTGGATTATATAAATTTTATAAATATTGATTACTGCGACTTGAAAATAAAGTTAAAAATTTGATGTTTTTGAAAAAAACTCCAATTTTTGGCACTTTTTTTAAAAAAATTAAAAAACGGGTCCAACGATTTTGTAAAAAAAATTAAAAGAATCACGACAATGTTAATACGCGTTAATTGACACCTTGATAAAGCAAATCAAACGTTTGGTTCGCGAGATATAGCGCATGACAGGGTTGACCTTCAAGGGGTGAAAACAGCAAACCACAACGACCGAAGTGTCCCAAAAACTGATCAGCTCTTAAGATTGCAAAGACGCTTCGATTGGCACCTTAACGAAGTCGATACGACTTTGTTTACGTGAGTTATGCTCGTAAAAAAACTGTCCGCGAACGCACGTACGTATACACACACACACACATGCATACTTCTTTCTAAAAACACTTAAAATATACTCCTAAGACCTCAAAACGTGAAGATATGTTGAAAATTTCAATTTCGATTTTCGAGGCGATTACAAGAACTTCCCATATATTGGGAAGTTAAAAACATTGTTGATATCAACAAACATTTGGATGTTTTTCATTAGCGAGCATGGTTTGGTTCAAGTCAATACCGGGTATCAATGTTGATGCTGCCCACGGTATCAACGCCGCCTAATCCTTCGACGACCACCTTTCACTACTCTGTCACTGTCTTTTTATTTTTCTCTCACCGCATCAAAGGCTCTACGACATGATCGTTCCAAGTCTACGATCGGTAACGACATCTTCATAAAAGAAACAAATCCTTCAGAAATCTTAATGAATCGTGACTATCGGTCCTTGTTCACCCATCTGTAGCCATTCTTGACTTCAATATCAAAGCTGATGAATTGTAACAACATATCCTATTTAAAAACAACGTTTTTTTAATACCGAGCTGGATTCATTGACTATGATGCTCCACATTCGATACTCTGATCATAGCCTTGAAGAAGGTAGGAAGTATTGACTCCCGGTCAGTTATTTTGCGTATTATCCTACAGATTGGTGAATTGTCCACGTATACTTAATTAATATTGGCTGACGATCTAGTCTTCATTATCCTCGTGGACTTTCGGGTACAAAAACTTCAGCAGCACCACAACTTGCTACAGTTGCGGGGACATCTGTTTCCACTCCGTTTTATTGGTTCAAACACAAACTAGTAGTACATCTTATCCAACGCTTACATGCCACCCGAGTATGCAAGTTTCCGATAGGATTCTAAGTCATGCTTATACTCCGGTCACATATCGTCTGAAATACGATACTTTGTCTCTATAATATCTTCGTGATCTGTTTCACCATTCTCATTTCTTGTGAACACTTCAGATCTCAGTCCTCAATATATCATTGCGTATTGCACTTTTGGGGACAATGTTCAACATTGCTTCTGGTGTTGATACAATGTTTATTCTAATACATTCTTATACAATTATCCTCCTTCCAACAATCCATTCAAATATACAATATTCACTACAAAGCCAAGAATATAATTTAAACCTTTATTGTACGAGCCTCAATTAGGAGGTTCCATGTTTTCAATGATAGACACTAATGGTGGGTGGCTGGTTTTCAGGCTAATTTATTTAAGCCCTGAGTAATTTTCGTCTCAAATGAAAATTATTCACGACTGTCTTATTTTAAACTAGACTTGCCGCCCTAAATGACACACGTTATAAATATTTAAGAGAATTGCTTATGGAAAAAAAACTTTTTGTTATCTAGAGACACAACAGAAAAAAACTTAAAAAAGGAAATAACTGTGTTGTGCCCTTAGTATTTTCAAATAAATAGTTCAATTCATAGAATTCGCTGAAAATGGTTGTACTCCGTTGAAACTATCGAAGATAAAAATGTTATCCAGTTTTCTATTTGCGTTATTAAAGAGCTGTTTGCTTTGAGTAAGAAAATATTAATGATGTGATATGAAACATCCTCATTTTTCTGTAGCCTTTAATTCATGAAATCTTCCAGGGTCACTCACTCAATATTTATCATCAAATTGAGTAAACAATGTTTTTATGTTAAGTGCGTAATATAATAGCATACAACGTGTATGTTATAATATCCTTTTTTCCAGAAGATATTTTAGCCGAATTGTACTTTACCTCTAATGTTATATGATTTTCAACTAAGGGTATAGATATGTTTTCTGGTATTTTATCCATGTTCAAAGTATGAAGAATTACAGAAAACTTTTCTGAATTTATGAATATAAAATGATTGTTTCCTAGGAAAACTGTCACACATGATGTGAAATATTTAATGAATATCCTTTATTGTTAGTCTCAATATTATAAGTTCACAATGGTTGAATTTCTTATGCTGAAGTTTTTGAAAGATCTAGAACTAAACAAACTTGAACAACTTTCACTTCGATAATAAATAAATGGCTAATAGTTTGGATAAGCCCGAGAATATTCAAGTTTTCTTAGAGCGAAATATCATATTTATAAGTTTTAGTTAACGCTTGTTACGAAAATCGTTTGCAATGCAAAAACATATTCCTTTTATGTCCTTTACGATAACAGCCACTACCTTCTCCATCTTCCACGAATCTAAACAAAACCTCCAGCATAAATTCAAACTTTGAAATAATTTTCAACCAACCTCCGTTCGGGCACGGTAACGTTCTTTGCATACAAACTGTGCGGTTTGCACATGATCCTTGTAAACGAACGTATCCTATCTATGCTTGGTTAGATGACTTTCGCATGAGTGCGAATGGAATATTATTTTTCAAAGGAGCTCCACGTTGATGTGCATTTTCAGGTCGCAGGAAGTTGCAAAGATGAAACGAGTTTCCATCACACTAGGCAAATTATCATATGTCAGGTCTTTGAGCTCACAGAGATGAACACGTCAAAAGGTAACAAGATGAAGGAGACAGGACACCAATAAAGGGCGACACATTATGCTGCTTTTGTATTCGATGTATGAATAATTACTTTGCGAATAATTCATGCACATGAAATCGGTTGGGAACTAAACATGTGCAATTTTCACATATGCTATTTTAGGCGATAACATCGTTTAAAGGAGTGGTTTTTGTTTTGATATCGAGAAAAGTAAATGCTTTCATTTCCCATGCCTTTTTCAACATGCTTTCAAACATATTGTAACAACCCACGACATATGACACTTGAGGTCAATACAAGCAACTTCTCCGGTGTATCAGAAAAAATTTTAAAAACATTAACCGTAATAGTAATAATAATAATGATCACAATAACAATGACGAGCGCTAGTTTTGGTAAGTGGAAATACTCAAACCTAATCATATCATCGTGAAGAGCCTCCATTGATAACTTTAGGCTTTTAGACGGAACGATTACGGTAGAATTTATAAAAAGCCTTTTTTCTTTAGTGACTATTTTCATATAGACACCTGAAGGACAAAAGGGAGTGTAGGCGAACATTTTGGAAAATTAAGATTTAAGAATTATCGAACGCATTTTTTGTTCTGATCATTTGTGGTAGTTGCGTAAACAAGCCGCGAGGTGCATAACTCACGTAAACAAAGTCGTATCGACTTCGTTCAGGTGTCAATCGAAGCGTCTTTGCAATCTTAAGAGCTGATTAGTTTTTGTGACACTTCGGTCGGAAGGAAGGGGTGGGGGGGTTTGCTGTTTTCACCCCTTGAAGGTCAAACTTGTCATGCGCTATATCTCGCGAACCCAACGTACGATTTGCTTCATCAAGATGTCAATCGACGCGTATTAACATTTGCGTGATTTCATCAAACTTTTAAAAAAATCGTTGGGGCTGTTTTTTGATTTTTTTTAAAAAAGTGCAAAAAAATTGGAGTTTTTTTTCAAAAACATCAAATTTTTAACTTTATTTTCAAGTCGCAGTAATCAATGTTTATATAATTTACATACTCCAGATAGTTTTTGTGAAAACACCACCAAAATATTCTTTCATGATTACAAAAAAAAATTAAATTAAAATAAAAAATCATTAAAAGTCATGATGTCCTTCATGATCATTTATGTCAATCATTATATCTCGAGAACCAAATATAATCTTTGCATCACTAAGAAGTCAATCAACGCGTATTAACATTTTAATGATGTTTTTAAAAAAATATTTACAGTCGTTTTTTCAATTTAATAAAAAAATATTGAAAAAATTGTTTTTTTCATAATTATTATATATATATATATATATATATATATATATTAATAATTAATAAAATTAACATCGTAATAATAAATGTTTATAAAATTTAAAAACTTTTATCAATTTCTGTAGAGACTAGCAAAATATTTTCTCATGATTTCAAAACAAATTGAATTAAAAATAAAAAAAATCATTCAATGTCACCATGTAAATAGGGTTCATACGAATTTATATACCTTAAATCTCTTATTCTAAAAACATTGTTGTAAAGTCAATCAAAGTTTATTATTTGCATAATTTGCGGAGGTTTTTAATAGTCTTCACAGAACCGTGTTTTAACTTTAATAAAAAAACTGCTTAAATTTTGAAAACCAATACAAATCAAATCAAATTTGCAATTGTGATAATCAACGTTTTGAATGGTAAAATGTTTTGTAGTCAACACTTTTTGAGATCATATGCTTTGGAAAGCTTTCATAAAATAAAAAAATTAAATTTTTAGGAGTTTTGTTCTTTAGTATTCGTAAAATTTCAGTTACTTCCGTCATCACCGAAATATCAGTGCTACATGCATCCAGATCGTCCAGCCTCGATCCTTTCAGAAAGTCTGAGCTAATTTGATGACTATAAGAAGATCGGCTCCTTTAATCTTATGCATGCCAATGTACGTCCAGGAAGAATAAGGGCCCGTCTAGTGGGTATGCATGTTTTTAATTTGAGGTGTGAGTAACAGCCAGTGAAATTATCCTGGTAGTTTCGCTGATCAGCTCGCCAAAAACGGAAGTAAGTGTGTAAAGGTAGTGCGAAAGTTGTTGTTAGTGATAATTTGAAATAGAGAAGATTGCTCTCACGAAGTATGGTTTCGAGTGAAAGGAGTGCCTGGCATTTTTGTAGTGGCGGCTACATTGGTTATAATATTGTGTCCCTGGGTGGAATTACAGCTCAACTTAGGATGCGTTGTTTTCCTCCATTGAAGTAAGGTTTGTGAAGATGGGACATTCCTCTTTGCCGGTTTTAGTACTACGCTGTACTACCTTGCTGTATGTTCCCTTGGAATCCACACTCCACGCACAGATCATTTTTAGTCTGTACTTGGACCTCTTTAAATATGAATTGCGTTAAGTTTACAGTTTAGAATACTCTAGTCAATAATTCATATCAATATGTGCTTTGATTTATATTTTCAGGCCCACCGTTCCACCACCACATCCGCTTGGTCACATTTGGTAGACATAAATTAAAATATTCTCAATTATTCCCATTATTATAATGGGAAAAAATTTCAACGTAGACCTTGTGTTCATCTTACAGAACGTACGTAACTAAGTTCGTGGAAAAAAAATTCTGCCGGCATAACTCACGTAAGCAAATTTGATTAATTGTTAACTTCCCAGTATATGGGAAGTTCTTGTAATCGCCTCGAAAATCGAAATTGAAATTTTCAACATTTCTTTACGTTTTGAGGTCTATAGAGTATATTTTAAGTGTTTTTAGAAAGAAGTATGTATGTGTGTGTGTGTGTGTGTAGGTACGTATGTTCGTGAAAACTTTTTTCTTCGAGCATAACTCACGTAAACAAAGTTGTATCAACTTCGTTGAGGTGTCAATCGAAGCGGCTTTGCAATCTTAAGAGCTGATTAGTTTTTGGAAAACTCGGTTGGGGGGGTTTGCTGTTTTGCTCGTTTGAAGTTCATTTCTGTCATGCGTTATATCTCGCGAACCAAACGTGCGATTTTTTTGAACAAGGTGTTAATCGACGCGTATTGACATTTATGTGATTCCATAAAATTTTTAAAAAAATGTTTGAAGCCGTTTCCTAATTTTTTTTAAAAAAAGTGCAACAAGCCGTGAGGTGCAACCCATGAGGTCCACACGGTCAACTTCCCAGTAATATCTAAAAAGATATTAAAAATATTAAACACAATAATATTTATGGAAATAATACTACTTTTAATAATAAAAAAGTACCTCTCATAAAAGTTATTGGAATGACTTAATATTAATCGTAACATCTACGCGAGCGTCAATTGATTACGTAAGGATTTTGGTGCATTGGTTTGATTTTATATTCACGCGGATCAATCGGAGGGGGGACAGGTTACAAAGCAGTTTTTCATTAAAGCTAAAACATGGTGCTGTGAAGATTATTGAAAATATGCTCAAATTATGCAAAAATAATAAACTTTGATTGACTTGACAACAATGTCTTTAGAATAAGAGATTTAAGGTATTATGATTCGAATGAACCCTTTTTACATGGTGACTTTGAATGATTTTTTAGCTTAACCCATCAACAAGCCTAACCGTGGTCGTGCTGTCTGGTGGCGGATGGAAAATGACAGCACCTGAAGAGGATGCCATCTGACACCCCGAAACCACACTTCCCATTTAATAATATACCAGACAAAGCCTGGAAACAAAAAATTCCATTAATGTGCAACAATAGTGTTAGCAAGTTGCTAACCAAAAGTGCACTAGAAGACGAAAGTTGTCGACTAGACTAGGAGGTTCTAACCCATGATAAACTTACTAATAGAATAGCGACGTAGGCATACATCCGAACAAATTGTCTGTCGTTATACTTCGCGGATACAAATAATAAAATAGTTTAATTATAACGAGCTTACCCATCAACAAGTTAAATCGTGGTCGTGCTGTCTTGTGGTGAATGGAAAATGACAGCACCTGAAGAGGATGCCATCAGACACCCCGAAACCACACTTCCCACTTAAAGTTTACTCTAAAGACCAGAAAACGTTAAGATATGTTCAAAATTTCAATTTCGAGTTTCGAGGCGATTACAATAATTTCCCATATACTGGGAAGTTTATAAGCTACCCTCAACAGTTTATGTTAAAAAATCAATGAATTTTTTTTATGTGTACAAAAAACAATTATTTAATAATAATAATAATAATAATAATAACTAATAGCCACCGTGAATAAGGGATTAATACGAATAATGTTACCTAATTTCTCTTATTCTAGAGCAATTATTGTGGAGTGAATCAAAGCGTTTTAATTTTTCGAGGATTTGAGCAGATTTCAAATAATTTTTCTACAGCTTTTTTTTAATGAAAAACTGTTTCAAATTTAAGGAAAAGTATTCATATACTTTTAAATCAAATTTCAATTTGCGACATTCAACGCTTCGGAAGGTCAGATATTTTAATAATATTTAAACCCTGAAATCCCAATTGGTTCAACGTTTTCCCTAGCGCACTTTGGCCGTTCAATAACGTCGATTTGAAAATAGTCAGTCGTATAAAATAGGTTCCGATTAATCCGCGCAAAGATTCAATCCGACCTCCCAACCGCCAAAAGCCTTACATATCAATTGACACTCTCTAAGATTATGACGTTAATAATAACTCGTGCCACTTTGCAATGAATTTTTATCATGATGAATAATAAAATTTTAATTATTTTCATTTTAAGCATTGTGCCTAATATTTTTATAATTTAATAAGATATTACTGGGGAGATATGTGTGACGACCTCAAGGGTCACACCTCGCAAATATTCTATTGTGGAATCTCAAGCGCTTCAATTATTCCAACCAATGGACTGCTTCTTGCTCATACCTTAAAAGCTCCAAATCAGAATGATTCAATGTCAACAAATGAAACAGTAATGATTGACTCACTTGAAGTTCCATCTGCTTATAAAATCAGAATATTTACATTTACTTTTTGTGCCGTACATAAGTTTGTTAGTTGTTTGACGCCAACTGTTTCTATGGTGACCGCTCCGATGGTGGTCACCCTATACATTATTGCTGGAATCACTTGACAGCTGGAGATGTTTTCTGCTTGTTTTTTGGGTAACCGTATGTTGTACAAATTAAATTTTTTTTCATTATTCTCCTAGAAAATTGACTTCAAAAAGTGGAAGACAAGGAACGGATTCAATGGTTATTTGAAGATAAATCAATTATCATTCATTACCTGGTATTGAAAATATTTTTTTTAAATGGATGTGATGAGGTTTTGCAATGCAAATCATATAAGAGCGCTATCAAAACGTTTAGAAAACTAGAATAATACTATGCTTGTTGAAAAGGATTGTAAATTTTCACAAACGATACTGTAGTTCAAAATAAGGAAAAGTATGCTTTTGAAAATGAACTGGTGTAATTTATATAACTGCGGCATTTTGATTCCTTTGAACTTTAGTATCAATTAATTTTTAAAAAACATGTATTATGAGGAAAAAACGGTAATGTAAAACTCAAAACAATTGTCCAAGTTAAAATGCAGTAGAGTCCTAAAATTATGATGATGAATTCTAAAAGATTTTTTTTAAAAATGGTTTTGTATTTATTACAATAAGCAATCTTTAGGCTGTCACTTACATGCATAGCTGATGCATGTTTCCCACAGCCTTAATAAATTTTCAGATTCTGTTATAAATGTTTTTATACTTCCTTGGTTTCAGTCCGTTTAGTGTTTCCTTATTTTGTGTTTTCATAATTGAGAAAACGTGTTATTAAACTAGAAACCTTCAAATTTGTTCAAATGTTGCTTGATTGGAGACACGAGAGGAATTTAATATTTGAACAACTTTCTTGATTAATTTTCGCGTCTTATATTTCACCCAGTTCCAAACCATTGAATAATTTGATAGAAGAATTGCTATCTCACGCTGTCATTAACTAAAATTCATTGAAAACATGCACAGTTTCAAATTAAAATTGAAATCGCAGGATACATTTCTAGTCTCGCATCGCAGTGAGAAATGAAGCCGACTAATTTTTCCGTCGTTGTATAATCTTCAAATTATTTATGGCCTGTCTTCAGCATAAGCCTATTATTCTTGCAAACGATGAAGCTACGTGTTTTAAATAAAATTTATTACCTCCAGAAGCTTCCTTCGGCCTCACTTTCGTCAGCAGTTGAGACCAATCCTACTTTTCTGGCTTGAAATCTCTCCGATGCCTGTTTTCGCTCCACAACGAAAGGAAAAACAAAGCGAGCGGGGACATTTTCCAAGACTGTGCAAGCTAAGTGCTCTGGCATACCGAGATAATTAAACATTAATTATACGATATTAAAAAGACGGAACTCAGCGTGGTAGCAACATAAAGAATGAAGGAAATGAACAGGAAAGGACTAGAGACTGGTGACCAATCTAATGGGTATGCGGTGGATATATGCTCCATAATAGCATGACACGCCAAATTCCATAAAAAATTTAATTCCTGACTTAAGGTTTCAATTTGTTTGTTCCTTGGCAAATAAAGCTGATAATGTTTTGGAAATAAATCTACAGTATATTCATGTCTCCCTCTAATGTGGGATTCAAATCCTTTATTTATTTACTCAATCATATCATTTGACGATCGTTTTGAAAGTACAAATAAATTTGCCATTATATTTTTTAAAAAATATTCAGAACTACAATATTTCGATACTCTCCTTCAGTTTACCGATCCTTGCGTGGTCAAATAAGAAAACATTAAAGAGACTAATTGTGCTGTCTCACAGCAGACGCCTGCAAGGACTCAGCGAACGAAAGACAAAAAACATGTAGACAACATTGACGCTGAAAATAATAATATTCTTTTTTCTTCACTTGAAACATCTTTCGGTTCAGTTCCACTTTCATTTCTTGGCTTATTTACATTTCGTGGCCATTACTTTTACAACTCGTATTAATTCAAGGAGAAAAATTAAGTATACACCCAACAAGTGCAGAATAATAAGTTTTTTGCCACTTGGGAGCAGCAACTGAACCCAATGAAGGACCTCATTACATTATGTTCAACGAATTAGACAAGTATTCGCGCTGAATTTTCAGTCCACCAATGGATGAGGTGAAGTGTAAAGGATGCCATTGTGATTAAATGCTAAAAGTGCTATGTTAAAATGTTTGCATAAGTGTTTCACAAATTATAATGAGCTGAATTTTAAATGAATTTTTGGTACTGATCATACAAAGTGCGTTTTCAAAAGTAAAGACGTAAAGTTTTTCAACGACAATCGGATGAGCTGAAATTCTCAATTGGCGGCGATTTGTTCCGAATTGAGTATCTAAAAAACTTTGACGCAATGAAAAATTACACTGGACAACAAAAAAAATATTTATTTTTTGCCGTGGTTCGCTACTGTTTTTTTATACCTTGCCCAGAGATAACTTGAAATATGTGTGTGAAAAAAAAATTGAAACACTCATTTCCGCGGAAATATACATTTATTTAAAAATAAGAAACATAACTAATTTTTTAAGGGAATCAAGTTTTAAAAAATTATTCTGTAGGTTTTTTTGTTCGTTTTGCTCGTCTCTTATAACTATACGATGGATGATCTCGTTTTAGTGTCCATCAAAAATCTGCAAGCATTCTCGGTGACCTTGATATCGTTTTTCCATTGTCATGATGTCTTGATGGAACCTTTCTCCGTGTTCGTCGCTCACTGCACCTAAGTTTTCGGCGGAAAAGTCGAGATGGGAATGAAGGAAATGAATCTTTAAGGACATATAACATCCTAAAGCTTTATAATCCTGTAGTAATTTAGAAACCATATCTTCATAGCTTGCAGACTTTCTATTTCCGAAAAATTTGTCGCCACTTCAAAAAAAGAAAGCCATGCATTTTTTTCTTCTGTGGTTAATTTTGCAATAAAATTAGAATAATTCATTATCTTCGTTATATCTGGCCCGACAAAAATTCCTTCTTTTAATTTAGCTTCACTCAGTCTAGAAAATAATATTTTTAAATACAGAAAACCACCATTTCTATTCATGGCTTTAACAAAAAAAATTATGAGATCTAATTTGATGTGCAAACGTGACAAAATAATATTGTTAGCTTCTACTAAAGGGTTTTCAGTCACATTCCTTTGTCCTGGAATGAAATTAGTCCTCATTTGCCAATCCTTTTTTATGAAGTGTAGACTTCTAGCTCCACTGTCCCATTCGCATAAAAAACAGCAATATTTTGTGTAACCTCCTTGCATCCCGAGTGATATTCCAATAACTTTGATTGATCTGCACATATTTTCCAAGAATGACGTTGGCACTGAATTTTCTCGAGTAGGTTTTAAATATTTGCATAAGTTTCTTTTATTCGAATGCCATGTGTTAAAGGTACAGATGAAAGAACATTGCCAATATGCAGTAAGACTGATTTTAAACTTAATTTTGAAGGGTCAATGAATAGTCTCCATTTATCTGGTGAATATTCAGTGCCTAATTTATTCATAAACACAAGTATCAGTCTTATTTTAGTTACGGAGACCAATTTATGATACTTTTTTCGATATACCGTCATAAAGTATGTCAAATTTATGGTTTATTATTTATTTAGATATTTCGATGTAATAGATTTTTTAAATTATTTTTTTTTGTTAATATTTATGCATTATAGTTACCGAAAATATATAATTAAAGTAACGGGAAAAAGTCGTGTTGTCCAGTGTTATCTGAGTCATGTTGAATCATCTATCTTGCAAAATCATTGATTGATAAAATTTCATACGAAATGCTGGCTAGCGATTTTATTTAATCAATAATATCAATTTCAATTATAAACAGAAGCTGGGCGAATAAATTTTCATTAGTTCCACAAAATCTCACACTCAAATTTTCACACTTTTAACTCAGATTTTGCGAAACGAACGTAGCTGTGAATATTTGTCCTTATCAGTGTAGTAATAGTAGCTATTTAGATAAAAATCCTGGCTTAAAAATGACATACAGTGACTCACAGCTTATTTGACACAACGCTTCTTTAAAAATTTAAGATGCAATAACATAATAACAATGTCACAATGAACAATGTTTGTTGGTTATTAAACAAGTTATTTTTGTTACAAAATCCATGTTTTACATCGTAAAAATAATAAACAAAACAAGTAATGAAAAAATTCCTATCACAGATTATTTGATTCTTAAAACAAAAAACACAGATTAACGGCGCGACAAAGAAAAGTTTATTCGCATTGAAGTGTCTTTATCAAATTGGCTGTGAGCTGTGTGACGCGGAGGAATATTTTTGGATTTTTTTGTTTGCATTGTATTCATTGAACATGCATCTAGTCACCTACGTTAAAAAAATTTTGGACAAGGTTCCTTATTTAAAAGTTACAGTGATTTGCATTTATGAATAGTCACTGTATCAAATAAGCCGTGAGCTATTGTACTTGAAGTTCTTAATGAAGTCAAATGAACTCCTAAAAGTATCTTGCTGTCCTTGAAGTACGCTAAGAAAACCTTTTGTAAATGATATGGTGACACATTATGAAAAAAGCTTGTTTCCTTCAAAGGTAGTTTCCTTCCTGGTAGCGTTGAGTATTTATCGTTTCACCAGGTTGCAACAGTTCGTAGTAAACCACCCCCTTCTGGTTCCACCAAACACACAGCATTTTCTTTTCCCCGAATTGATTTGGCCTAGATGTTGAAGGTTCGCCGGGCCCCACCCACGATTTTTTGTGCTTTGGGTTTTCAAAGAACATCCATTTTTCATCGCCAGTGACTATTTGATGCAAAACTCATTTTCTGTTGTGCTGATCAAGCAAGATTTCGCACGTGTTCTGGCGTCGTTCCATCTGTCGGTCGTTCAATTTATGTGGCACCCACTTCCCGATCTTTTGGATCTTTCCCATAGCATGAAGGCGTTTCGAAATTGCTTGGCGGCTAACATTCAACTGCGCGGCAAGTTGTTTCTGCGATTGGGTGTCGTCTCCATCCAATAAACCTTGCAATTCGGTGTCCTCAAAAATTTTTGGTCGATTTTCGTGCTTCTTGTCGGTGACGTTAAAAAATCCGTCCTACAATTGTCGAAACCACGCTCTGCACCGAGTTTCACTGAGAGCATTGCCGTCATAGACCTCCACAAGAATTCTATGCGCTTCGGCGGTAGATTTCTTCCAATTGAAGAGGAATAGCAGTGCACCCCGCAAATGCTCTTTATCTGGCACAAAATTCAACATTTTTATCGGGATCAAAGGACACGTTATTGTTCGAAACTGCTGACTTTGTCTTTTGTTTACTAATGAAAAAGATCAAAGCAATGAAAAAAAATGGCGGGCAAGGTTGGCTCACGCTCATGCGTGCTTACTACCATCTATTAGAAAACGGCCGTTTTAAGGTTGCACACCTGGTATATATATATATATATATATATATAAACATACATTCCAGTTTTCCGTGCTAAGGTTCTTTCGTCGATTTTTTAAATGGTTGGTTTCCCATTACAACTATTTTTCCGACGTTTCATCAGTGAATTCGGAGACCCACGTATTTTCCCACACGATAAACGAATATAATATCCATAAACTATGCAGCACTGTAGCGCGTAAGCCGACTCATCATATGACGAATGACAGAAATCATATAGAAAATCATGTGCATTTCGTCCGTGGTATCAAGGATTATATGGAACGCTTGTCCATAAGAAGCCATCGTATGAAAGATTATTTGCTGGGGTTCCATATACTGAGCGTTTCCCAGAACCCAACAGTGTCGCATGGTATAAAGACGACCAGGTAGTCTCTTCCGAAGCTGCGGTGACGTCATGTGTTCAGACAACCATGACATTTTTCCCAGTAGAAATTTCAGCAACACTTTGCGGCATACAAGATACGATTTTCCTTCTGGGTGGGGTGACACGTTTTGGAAGAAAAAGATAAATAATGTGCCATTTGAATATTCTTTAGAGAATATTTGTTTGTTTCCTAAGCTGTAATATTGATTACAGTAAACATTCGTTTATGTTACCTGACAATTTGCTAAATTTTTATAAGTGGCGTTTTTGCAACGCCAGATTCAAATGTGACATTTTGTTATATTTTGGCATGCCATACGCGCCGTCTCCGATTTGTTACTTTGGTAGCCCTAATTTCAGTGAATACGTGACGCAATGTGAGTCAGATGTGCGAGCGAAATAGGATGTCGATTTTCTAATGGGTTTACCTCCGTTAGTCTTTATACCATGCAGTATCGTATCGTCACCGCACTCAGCATTTTGACGTCAGTGGAACCACTATGCGGCGAGTTTTGAAGGCTGATTTAGATTTGTTTCCTTATAAAGTGAAATTACCATAAAAAATGTTGCCGATAGACCAATCACGTCACTTGGAATACAGCCAAACAATTGGTCAAATGATGGAAACTGAACCTGATTTTCGGAAGAAAATTTTGATGATCGACGAGGCCAATTTCACACTAAGTGGTGCATTTGGGGAATGAAGAATCAACACGAAATCCATGAAACGCCATTGCATGACCAAAAAGTGACTGTTTGGGTCGGCGCTTGCGGCAAAACCATCAGTAGGGCCTATTTCTTCAGAAAAAACGAGACAGTTGATGGAAACAGATATTGGTAAATGTTGGTGGTTACTGGCTTCAACAAGACAAATCAAACGATTCAGTTTTTGCACCGAAAATTCCCTGTACGCCTGATGTCAAAATAGGCGACCTGGAGTGGCCACTCAGATTTCCAGATTTGTAAAACATAGTATACGCCAGCAAGCTTCAAAACATGATCGAGCTCAAGACAAACATTCGCGTTTTGTTTGCTAATCTTATCGAACACTTCGTTCAATTTGTGGTGCTCATAATCGTCCAACTGAGCAGCTTAAAGCGCAAAAAATGAGTGATAGCCATGGTTTCTGAGATATGGAAATGTCCCACTTTTTTTGATTTTTAAGATGGAGCCCAGGGATTAGAGCGGTTACCCAGAATCTAAAACTTAAGCTGACTATTAAACTGGCCACACATTTCAATAAAAATCAGCCTGTCAGCCCAAAATGCACGGTTATATTACCAGTTGACTAACTTATTAAACAATTTTCTTCCAACATGAGCTCTTCTGCAGTGCGTACCGAGGCAGCTATCCCTGCTATAGATACTATAAGGGTAGTGTGCCTGAGAATCCAAATTTATCGATTCAACGTCATTACCAACAACTTGAACTCTGTCTGTCTATTACTTGGAAAGTTTTGAGGAAATATCGTGGACATGAAGCCATCGTTTGCGTCGTACGTTTGGTAAATGAGCTGAGAATGAATTGGAAGTTGAACCGCATTTTTACCGTCAAATCGTTATCAGCGATAAGGCTCATTTTTGACATAATGGGTTTGTCAGTTCGTAAATAAGCAAAATTGTTTTTATTCGTGTAAGAATGATCTTCAAGAGACTTTCGTAGCCCCATTACATCCCAGCAAAGTCATTGCATGGTGCGGTTGGCTTATCGGCGGCATATTGGTTCATTGTTTTTCAAATCTGAAGGCGGACTCAATTCTACCGTTGACGGCGAGCACTACTGACAAATGATTCGTAGTTATTTGGTTCTCAAAATGAATACCAAATGTCTGAGAGATGAATTGTTCCAACCGGATTGCGCAACCTACCATACAGCGAGTAGAGCTATTGGGCCAATCATCTAGTGAACAAATTATCTGAAGAAATCTATCTATGAACTGGTCTCCCAGAACATGTTATTTGGCTCCATTGGACTACTTTTGTGGAATTACGTTAGATCATTTGTCTTTGCTGATAACCCAGCAACTATTGATGAGCTAGAAGTCATCTTTTGCCGTGTTATCAGTGAAGTAAGACCGGCAATGCTGGAAATTGGACCGATATGATATCATTTCTAAGACGCAAAGTTGATAATTTTAATAATTGATTTGTATTCTGTATGCTTAAAAAGTTTTATGCATAAAAAACATCGTATATAACCGAGTAACTATAAGTAAAAAACCAATATGAATAAAACCAGAAAGTGCAGTAGCTTTTGCTTAAAGCAAACAATTTATCGATTTTGCTCGACTAGTAGTGCAAGAAATAAATTCAATATGCGTTCATAATAAATTTCTTTTTTCTTTTCTTTTCAATTTGGATGTGATTATCAATCTATTGAGACATGTCCTACAATTTTTCTGCAAATCTTTCCAGTTAAAAGCATAAATAGTTATACTGTAATTAAGGGGTCAGTCTACATTGTCACTTTGAAATTTTTTTTTTTGAATGATTCAAAAGAAAATGTATCTAGGAATATTGTGTAAAAATTTTAAGAAAATCCCGGCATTTTAACTATATATTTTTTGACCTGAACATCACTACCTTCTTTCGTCTACCTGCGCGTATAACGCGCTCCGTCGAGCTAACTGCCTTTTAATCCTCTCTGTTGTAATTGTTTGTGAAACAGCTGCTTCGCATCAGTATTCATTGTAACTGCGCTCGAGTAGCATCGGTCTGAATTATGGGAAAAATTTCACAATTTTTCATTGAAAAAAACTTTAAACGCGTTTTTCTCAAAACAACGTTTTCAAAATCTAGCTCCATCGTATCTCGAAAACTAATAAACCGATCTTTGTGAAATTTTTACCACATATTCTAGACATTACTTTCTCCAAGATGACCCTTGGTGGTTTTGAAATTTTAATTTTTACCATATTTTTTTGCAAAAATTGGCGAAAAAAACGTTTTTTTTCCAAAAAAATCTAATTTTACCCGCCATTTTTTTTCCGTTTCATCAAAACTTGATACCTGAAGGTCATTATGTAGCCAATGTTTTACTGAATCTAAAGCATTTTGATTTTTTTGTTTCAGACAAGTCGTTGTTGAGTTCTGATGGAGCTACCTTACCAACCCATTTTCGAGACGTTACACTACACTACAGTGTTTTTTCCCGAAATGTTAATAAAAATGAATGAAAAATGTTTTTTTGATGTATTTTAAGACTTGATTTATAAAATCAAACAACTTTTTTTATTAATTTTCTATACAGTTATCTCAAAAAAATTTAGTGGAAATAGCTATTTTTTCGAATGTCTAATGTAGACTGACCCCTTAACTATCAATGCTTTCAAGTTGAAAGGTTTGCACATAGTGTACTAATAAGATAGATAGCAGATAGCCTGTCGTTAGAATCATAAACAAATAATATTCACATACGCAGTTTGCATCATTATGTAACGTACATATCAAATAGCTTACGATTATATGGAAAGTGTGCGTAGGTGTGTTAAAATCTAGCAAAAGGTGAACCAATATATTCATTATGTTGGATTAGTTCTTACAACATTATTTAGCATGAGGAAGTGTTTCATTTAGAGCGTGAGAAATAAGTTATCAATGTAAATAATTTACTAAAATCTTACTAAAAGTAAACATACACTGTATGTAACCTAAAGATGATCTAAGGATCGAAACGCGTCGTGCTCATAAAATATTGTGAGTCAAAAAACCAGCTGTTTGATTTTATAAAGATTTTTTTCTATTATGGCTCATCAAGAAGACACACAACTTTCTATAACTGATATTAAATAACTTACGTTTAAAAATTTGCATAAAAGCATCAACAAGGAAAAATAAAAGAAAAGAAAAGAAAAATAAAGAAAAATTCTGCGGTTCAAAGAAAAGAGAATTCTTTCTCTTTAAATAATTTCGACACATGTGGTGAGCAGCGCAGCTATTTTTGCTATGTCCGGAATGCCAAATTATACGAGAACCTTTAAGACAAACTGGCCTCAGACTCCAATCAGAATCATATTTAATTCACTCAAGGACATATATTCTTTTAATTCCATTCAGCAGCAACATATGCTATATAATAATGAAATCAAGGTAACAGATAAATATACTTATCATTTCCTTCACAAAACCAACGAAAATTATATGTTCATCGACTCAACGCAAGCCATTTCATCCTATCCTTGCAAGTTTACCATTCGAAAAGATTAAAAGGACTCTTTCATTACATTCATCTATAGATATTCGCTTTTATTAGTAAAATCTCGACATTTTTTGCCATTCAATGTTAATAAAGGCAGTTAGAAATCAAATATGATGAATAAAGTACAGCTTGTATGTAATTAGGAAATAAAATAGGAAAAGGAACATGCTGATTGCCAACCACATGAATGTGATTGAGTTCCAGGAATGCTATAATGAAAAAGCATCTCAAAGCTACTGACTTGGCTTCTATCTTTATCCTTGGAATCAAATGTTTCTCAATGCTCGAATAAGGAATTTGAATGAACGATGCGATATGTTTTTCATCTTTTTGCAATGACATCAATGTAATAGAGTCACTTATTTTTTTAATTTTTGCACACTCATGTAGAAAATACAGAGGCTATCTTATTGCTCATTCCAATGAAATGAAAATTAGTTCATGGAAACTCCACACGTTGCCGATTTGCATTTAAATCTGATTATAACCAATGTTGCTGAACAAAATAAGTAGTACGTCGTGTCCTCATTTTAAACAATTTGACCATCGAAATTTTTACTAAGTTAGGGTAAACAAATTAAAAGATCTGTCTTCAATTGAGCAATGTGTCGATTTGTATTCTGATTCTGAGAAAAGCATTTCAAAGGTTGCAAGAAATGACTTATTATTTGAACTTTGTTTGCAATTTATATCTTTGACACAATGAAAGTTGTTATTAAAAATACTGTCATTGTTGGAATAATTCCATTTATCGTTGAATTTACCCGAAAACGCCCACGAAAATGAATAAAAATAATTTTGAAGCAGAACACGTACTAGATACTTACTAACCATCTTATTGTCTAACAGAAGGTAAATTGAGAGACCTAGACAAATGAACAAATTAAAAGCAAGAATTTGTTTTTTTTTAAGATCGAAAAATTTCGACCGTACTATATTTGATAAAAAAACCATTTTCGATTTTGTGTTTTTGTGGAGACATCTGAAAAGCATAGCTTATTTTGCATACAAATATTTTTTAAAATCAATATATTGAAATCCTTGCAACTAGCGGGTTTCATTCGAATTATTTTGAATAGTTTGCATTATTTTTTCCAAATATCTCAGCTCAAATAGACATGTTGAAGTTTTAAAAAGAAGTATTTACTTTTAAATTATATATTGTCTGATAGCTGTCCCGCAGCAAAAACACATATAGGGTGTTTTAAAAGCATAGAACTTTTTAATCAAACAAACCGCGAAGTGCGACCCTTGGAGTCCACACGGTCAACTTCCCAGTAATATCTACATAAATATTGGAAATAACAAACACAATAATAATTATGAAAATAAAACTACTTTAAATAATAATGTACCTCTTATAACAGTAATTGAAATGAGATAATATTAATCGTATCATCGTCCATTGATTGCGAAAGGATTTTCGTGGATGAGGTGTTAATTCAATATCCACGCGGATCAATCGGAGGGATGACAGGTTACAAAGCCTTTTCTACGTAATTTGTTATTTTCATATCGATGCTTGACGGACACAAGAGCACTAGCAAAAATGAATGCTGTTATTGTTATTACGCCCACTGAAGAGTTTTTGTGGTCATTTTGAACAGTTACGTTCAAAATTGCCATCACTTCGGTATAATTACTGAATTTATATTTTTTTCGCAATTTTACATCCATGAGACAAATAATTACTTCTTATTTTCAGTTGGTCTTGAAAAACATTGAATACGCAATCAATAATCGGTTTAATTGCATGTAAAAAGTAAAATTTATTACAAATGATGATAGAGGAAGTAATAAAAATCTTACGAACACTAAAGAACAAAACTACAAAAAACTAGAATTTTTTATTTGATGAAAGCCTTTTAAAGCATATGATCTTCAAAGTATTGATTACAAAACGTTTTACCATTCAAAGCGTTGATTACCACAAATGCAAATTTGATTGAAATTTTGTTTGGTTAACAAAATTTACCAGTTTTTTTGTAAAAATTAAAACACGATACTGTGAAAATTATTCAAAATTTGCTCAAATTATGCAAATAATATAAAACTTGGATTGAATTTACAACAATTTCCTTAGAATAAAAGATATAATGTAAAATCATTCGTATAAACCTTTTTTAAAATGGTGATTTTGAATGATTTGTTATTTGTAATTTGTTTTTTTTTCAGATCATGGAACAAAGTTTTGCTGATTTTTCTCTTCAAAATGTAGTTCAGAATTTTTTCCTCGAAATTTTCCCGTAGTGGACAGACAGAAACTAATTTGTTGAATATGGTGTCGAATCGATAAATTTGGACCCTCAGTTATACTACCGTCTACAGCAGCGGTAGCTGCCTCGGTACGCACTGTACGAGCTTGTTGTGGGCGAAGATTATCTGAACGAGTATACGTGGACGTAAATCTATCCATAGTATTGCTAAATAGCTGTTCAGATGGACAATTATGAGTACCATACATTTATAAGTTTTTCGCAGAGCCAGCGGATTTCAGAAATAAATTCCCACTGAAACGTTGTTCGAGTGTAGGTCTGTGCAGGTTATCTTGCTAAAGAAAAAAATGTCTAATTGGCAACGAAATTTGACAGGCATAATTACAGATATCTTTATCCAGCATTCTATATCTTAAAAAAATATCCTCCACTATGGAGCTTTATACCTTCAAAAATACTTCAAATTATTTCCCTTCTCTATGACTTACTGTACAAAAAACTTGAAGAAGCAATCAAAATTATCAAACGAATAAAAAACTTTTTAAAATAAAGAATCCACTAAATACGGAGATAAAATTCAAGTGAACTGGACTGAATAAGACGTTCGGTGGCCAATGATAATACAAGACTTCGTTTCTCCATAATGTATATTTAGAACTCCATAGCAATTCTTTGAAACAATACAATAAACGTTTGCAGAAAGAAAGAAAAAGTTTAACTTTAAAATTGCTACCATTTGTTCTATTTAAAAGTTTCATTTATTCATTTCTTCAACCCGTCTTCACTCATCAATATGCATTAAACGAACCATTGTTTATATCATATTCAAAACTCATTTCTTCACAGACTATAAAAAAAACTTTTCGCTAATTTTTCAAATCCCCAAACTCATTTTCATGGAAAACTTCTTGTCCTCGCAAAAACTTTTCGGCCTTCACACCATAAAATTATAAAAGACCATGCGTAATTAATAGAGAGCACCATTTCCATTTTCCTTCATTAGACCATACTTCAACTTTATTCTTTGAAAAGATCAAATTGTATTAAAAATTCAAAAAAAAAATAAAAGGCTCACCAAGGACCTACTAATGCTCATTTTATGTTTGCAGCCACATCACACAGAAACCTTCACCCAAACACAAAAGTAGGGTGGATAAAAAACTGGACTAATAAAAACCACAGATTTCAACCCTTGGCTTAGAAATTTAATTAGATTCAACAGGAGTGCGAAAATTTTCTTGCAGGAGTTCATCTAAATTTCATAAACGAATAAGTTACGAGAATTTCTTCATGACAAAGAAAATTTTGTTCGTGGAAAATGGGTAAATTTTTTGGACTACTTTTGTGTGATGGTGTATAGTCTCAGGTGTGATTTAAGTAAGTTGAATCATTTGTTTGAAGATCTATTTTTATTTTAGGAGCTTATTCGGTGTGCACATCTTCCTAGATGTGTTATTATTCAGGATAAAGCGTATTAAATACTTTATGCTCGATGAGATAATGTAAGAGGAAGCTTCTTGCTCATCATATTACCAATCAATAAAAATTTCTATTCAGGTCAAATTGTAATGCTGAGATAAATGGTGTTTTTAGTTATTTGAAGAGAATAATAATGTTGATATGAAAGCAAGGTTTTTTGTTCTAAGTGGTTATTCTATTCATAAAAAACGTGTTTTTTGCATATTTTGAGTAAGATGTATCTCTAAAATAACTGCTTGAACTTTCACATTGATATCTCTCTTTGTTTTGATTCTGTAGCACTTTTGGATCCTCTCAATATTTCGAAAGGTTGTGTAGCGTTAGCGTCCTTGGAACGTCCGAATATTTGCTCAAAAATTAGGTTCTCATACTTATGATGTATGTGTTTAAAAAGTATCTTATACTTATAAGATACTTTTTAAATACATATACACCATAGAAGGTAAATTTTTCAGTATACATCATTCGTGCTCATGGATACAAACTTTTTGTTATTTGCTCGTGTTTTTCCTCATTGATTGGTGAAAATAACACCTCGTATAGAATAAATAGGCGCATGGCCTTCAATTTCCAATTTTTTGGGCCTGGGATGTACACGGACTAAACACTTTTTGTGGATTTATGAATTTTAGTATCAAGTTCAATATGAAACATTATTTATGACTTGAACGTTATTCATAAAATATCGACAGAAGTATACTTTTCTACCCGAAAATCTGTCCAGGACGAAAAAGATGCAAATGAGACGTGAGGAAATGAGCGCAATCATTTAAACGTGGTTGGTTTAGTTCCCTTACTGACTTTGTTTAGATACCATAGTGATAAATCGTGTGATAATTAGGCTTCAAAAAAGGCACGCTCGAATATGACGCTTGGTATGAAGATTATAATAATGACGGCACAACTAATATCTGGCAGTGCATGAAACATGGAGGTAGATATAAGTCCAAAATGCACGGTGTACGTTGAAATTCGCACGATTTTACTGGACTCATAGCACAATTGAAGTGTTTAACGTTAAGTTTGACGGGGATTTTAAACGTTCACAAATCTTCTCGGTAGTCAACTCTACAAAGACTTTAAAGTAACGAAATAAAAATGCGTCAATCTTGTATATAAAAGGATGTTTCACAGGCTGACTGAGGCACAAAAACGTCAAACTCAGCAAGATAAGTCTCTCAAAGAGCCCAGAAAAAGGTTCGAAATGAAGAAAAAATGCCGTACCTACATGAACCGCCTGTGAAAAAAAACAGGAGCCACAAAATCACAAAAATCACGTCACTTCCCGTAAGAAAGCTTCCTCATAAATTAATAAAATCATATCGATTTATTACGGATTGGCTACTAGAAGATACTTCAATTTCGTAGTAAAAAGAAGCGGTTGCTTCATTATATCATAATTGTCCGACAGACTCCAAACCCCAGCACCAGTATTGCCTGGTTGAACCTGGCTCCTGGTCCAATTGGCAAAGAATTCAGGCTGATAAAGCTACATATGTACATCCTGCATCCTTGTACTCATTTATAAAGATTTAATTAGAAACAACTTCTTGAACATATGTTTGGGCTCAAACACTCAAAATAATAATAACTCTTAACCAGACTGTTTGGCGCATCGCCCCGAAGCACACGTTTAATGGTTCGAAAATTACTGAAATCGCCAGTATTTCAGCTGTTTTTGTATACAAGGTAAGCTATCTTTCACTTCTGCAAGTTATGGAAGAGATGGGCATAACCATTGGACAACATGCACTCAATTTTTCATCTAAGTATGGAAACAGCAAGTTTTTCACCGCCGAGCAAAGATGCATCGCCGCCTCAAAAGAAGCTCGCACAACAAAAAAACCAGAAATTTAACGATGCACACACATTAGACCACGAAAAAGGTACGTTCCACGTCCAGGATTTGCAAATTAAGCGTAAGTTAGAATTTTCTTGATATATAACAAAAATTCGGTGGCAACAACTTTAAACAAGTTTTTCTCGAAACGTACTTTTCTGTGCGAGTGGTAACAATACAAACAAGCAGAGAATTGCGCCCCTTGAGGTCCACACGGTCAACTTCCCAGTAATATCTACATAAACATCAACAACATTGCAACAATGAGAGGTATTCACAGCAGTAACAGGAATGAGTTAATATGAATCATATCACCTACGGGAGGGTCCATTGATTACGTAAGGTTTTTGGTCGATGAGGACAGATTGAATATTCACGCGGATCAATCGGTGGGGGCCTTTTTGGTCTTGAAAATTTTTGTTGGTTTCCAAAATTTAAGCAGTATTTTTAATTAAAAGACTATAAAAACTATTACAAATCTGCTCAAATTATGCAAATATCTTAAAACTTTAATAGAATTTACAACAATTTTTTAAGAATAATAGATATAAAGTAATATCATTCGTATGAACCCTCTTGTAACGTTGAATGATTTTTTTATTTTTAATTTAGTTTTTTCATAATCATGGAATAAAATTTTGCCAGTTTCTCTCCAAAAACTGATAAGTATGTATAAATTTTATAAACTGGATCACTGTGCTGTGCAAATCAAGTTAAAAAATATTTTCTATGAAAAAAACCATAATTTTTCGCATTTTCTTCTATTAAATTAAAAACCGGCTAAAACGAATTTTTATAATGTTAAAAACTTCACAAAGATGCTAATACACGTCAACTGACACCTTAATGATGCAAATATTATATCTGGTTCGTGAGATATAGTGAATGATAAAAATGACCTTGAAAATCATGATGACTTTTGATGATTTTTTATTTTTAATTAATTTTTTTACGTAGTCATGAGAAAAAGTTTTGATGACGTTTTTGCGAACATTGTTTGGAGTACATAAATTTTATAAACACCGCCTACTTGAATTTGAAAATAAGGTTAAAAATTTATTGTTTTTGAAAAAAAAACCTAATTTTTTGCACTTTTTTTTAAAAAAATTTGAAAACCGCTCAAAGATTTTTTTTTAAAATTTGAGAGAATCATACAAACGTTAATACGCATTGATTGACACCTTATTCAAGAAAATCGTATGTTTGGTTCGCGAGATATAGTGCATGACAGAAATGACTTTCAAACGGGCAAAACAGCAAACCCCCCCGACCGAAGGTTTCCAAAAACTAATCAGCTTTTATAATTGCAAAGACGCTTCGATTGACACCTCAATCAAGTCGATCGGACTTTGTTTACGTGAGTTATGCTCGTAGAAAAAACTGTCCACAAACGTACAGACGTACGTACGTTCGTACACACACACACAAACATACGTCTCCCTTTCTAAAAACACTTTATATATACTCTATAGACCTCAAAACGTAAAGAAAAGTTGAAAATTTCAATTTCGATTTTCGAGGCGATTACAAGAACTTCCCATATACTGGGAAGTTAAAAATTAGTCAACCGATTCATTTTAGAAATTAGTATGTATGCAAGTGTGTGTGGGTATGTACGTACGTGCGTTCGCGGACAGTTTTTCTACGAGCATAACTCACGTAAACAAAGTCGTATCGACTTTGTTCAGGTCTCCATCAAAGCGCCTTCGCAATTTTTAGATCTGATTAGTTTGAGTGGAACTTCGGTCTGGGGGTTTGCTGGTTCGACCCCTTGAAGGTCTTTGCTGTCATGCGCTATATCTTACGAACCAAACTTAGAATTTCCATCATTGAGGTGCCAATCGACGCTTATTAAAATTAGTGTAATTCTATTAAATTTTTAAAAATATGTTGGAGTAGTTTTCTAAATGATTTAAAAAAAAGGTCAAATATTAGGGGTTTTTTCATAAACAATAAATTATTAGCCTGATTTACGGAACACAGTAATCAATCATTATAAAATTTATATACTCCAAGCAGTGTTTGTGAAAACATTATCAAATCTTTTTCTCATGAAAACAAAAAAAAACATTAAATAAAAAATAAAAAAACTTCAACAGTCATCATGATCTTCAAGGTCATTTCTGTCATTCACTATATTTCACGAACTAGATATAATACTTGCATCATTATGAAGTCAATCGACGTGTATTAACATCTTTGTGATTTTTTTAACACTTTAAAAAAATCCATTCAGCCGTTTTTTTAATTTAATAGAAGAAAATGCGAAAAATTATGGGTTTTTCATAAAAAAATATTTTTTTTACCTGATTTGCACCACACAGTAATAAAGTTCATGAAATTTATACATTTCTATCAGATTTTGAAGAGAAACCAGCAACAAAAATTTCATGATTCTGAAAAAAACCAAATTAGAAATAAAACATCATTCTAAGTAACCATGTAGAAAGAGTTCGTACGAATGATATTACTTTATATCTGTTATTCTAAATAAATTGTTGCAAATTCAATCAAAGTTTCAAAATACTTGCATAACTTGAGCAGATTTTGAATAATTTTCAAAATTTTCAATCAAATTTGCATTTGTGGTAATCAACGCTTTGAATGGTAAAATGTTTTCTAGTCAATACTTTTCAAGATCATATGCTTTGAAAAGCTGTCGTCAAATATTTTTTTTTCCTTTTTAGTAGATTCATTCTTTAGTAATCGTAAGATTTCAATTACTTCCTTCATCATCATTTGTAATACATATTACTATTTACATGTAATTGAACCTATTTCTGACTGCATATTTAAAACTTTTCAAGACCAATAGAAAATATAAAGTAATTATTAGTCTCATCAATGTAAAATCGTGGAAAAATATAAATTCAGTGGTTATGCTGAAGTCATGGCAATTTTGAACGAAACTATTCAAAATGGTCATCACGCGACAAAATCTCTTCAGTGGACGTAGTAACAAAAGCTCCATTCCTTTGTGTCTAGCGCCCTTTTGTCTTTGAAGCATCGCTGTGAAAATAACAAATAACGTAGAAAAGGTCCCAACCGATTGATTGATCAACTCAATCTACCCACCAAAAGTATAAGGTAATCAATGGATGCTCTCGTAGATGATATGATTAATATTAACTCATTCCTGTTACTGCTATGAATACCTGTCATTATTATTATTTAAAGTAGTATTATTTTCAAAGTTATTATTTTGTTTAATATTTTCAATGTTTATCTAGATTTTACTGGGAAGTTGACCGTGTGGACCTCAAGGGTCGCACTTTGCAGGTTGTTTATTTTTTATTTAATTTTTTTTAATCATGAAAAAAGGTTTTGCTAGTTTTTTGCAAGAATTGTTTGGAGTATATAAATTTTGGAAACATTGATTACTGCATTTATGAAAATCAGGTTAAAAATTTATTGTTTTTGGAAAAAACCTAATTATTTGCACTTTTTTTCTGAAATTAAAAAACGACTCATACAATTTTTTTCAAAATTTAATAAAATGACATGAATGTTAATACGCGTCGAATGACACCTTGATGAAGCAAATCTTATGTTTGGTTCACGAGATATAGCGCACGACAGAAATGACCTTCAAACGGTCAAAACAACAAACCCACCCGACCGAAGTGTCCCAAAAACTAATCAGCTCTTGAAATTCTGAAGACGTCGTTGTGAAGTTGATACGACTTTGTTTACATGAGTTATGCTCGTAGAAAAATCTGTACGTACGTACGTACGTAGATACACATATGCATCTCTTTTTCTAAAAGCTATTTAAATATACTCTAAAGACCTCAAAACGTACAGAAAAGTCGAAAATTTCAACTTCAATTTTCGAGGCGATTAAAAGAACTTCCCATATACTGGGAAGTAAATAAGATAGCCTGATTGTTGTAAAATCGTGAAAACATGCATATTCAATCATTATGCCAAAGTCATGGTGATTTTGAACACACCATAATGGCCACCATGCGACAAAATCTCTTCAGTGGGCGTCATAACAAAAATTCCATTCATTTTTGCTAGCGCTCTTTTCTCCTTCAAGCATCGATATGAAAATAACAAATAACGTAGAAAAGGCTTTGTAACCTACCCACCACCCACTGATTGATCCGCGCGAATATTCAATCAAACCAATCCACCTTCCATCCATCATAATTTTTCACCAATAAAAATATAAAGTTGAAACCTAAATAAATGAGCACACAAAGTTTTAAAACAATATCTGTTGAAGTTTTTTATAGCAGTTTGAAAAAGGTCAGTTTTTCCGGTTTAAATGTAGAAGAAAGAAATTAAAAATACAACATTTCCATCATTTTAAGAAATTTGACTTAGACCGAATACCAGAAGCCAGGATCTTATAGTACATCTCGGGTAATATAAATTGAAGCAAATAAATATTTCAAAAATCTTTAAGATGTCTGTTAGTCTGTAAGACATACTAATAGAAAGCAACACCTACAAATTGCGACGAACAAAATATCTTCGGAAACGCATCAAAGCATTATTTGCACGCCGGCTGAATAAAAAACCTCTTTCAATGTTGCTTGTGGTAAAAGCGCCACTGTGAAGAAATGATGAGCTGATGTGTAGGTAATGCCATGGAATGAAAGCCTTGAAAGCTACGTGACCAGAAATCAAACAACACGCGTTGTAATCAATTGGTCCATCTCTTTGTCACGACTTCTGCACGTAAAACTCATACGTGACCAATTCGTTGAACAGGGATAAAGTCAAACATATGCATATGTATGAACTGCGGTGGTGTTAATCTGCTTTAACGTAGGATTGTATGCGACAAATTCTACGGGATTGGTGACGAAGCTTGACTATGGATGATAAGTTGTATTGACAAAATATTAAATTTCGTTGCAGCCTTCGATGAACTGTGTTTGTCAGGTTTCACCAAGTTCGTTCGTTTTAAAGATTTCATTTAAGTTATCGTTTGTGAACATAAGGTAGTAAGAACTGTCTGGAGAGGTAGAATCAAACGTTTGATTGGAGAAAAAACTCAGTTTTCGCCTCCGATTATTTCAAATTAGAACTTGAATTAAAATATCTTAATAAGTTTTCACATTCCATACTTGAAAATTTTGTCGTTACTAATTATTTTTGGCAAAATCATTGAGCATTCACTAGAACCCACTTATTTGTATTAGTTCGAATTTTTAGTGTCAATCCCTTTGATAATATCAATTCAAACATTCAAACATGAGCCTAAAAAAGCTTCTATATACTAATAGTGAAGTAGGGTAAGGTTGCTCAAGTCGTACCCCTTAAGAGAATAATACTGTAATATTAAATGCCATTCAAATAAAACAAAACCTTTTGCATGAATAGAATCTTTATTTAGTTACCTTTTAATCAACATTCATAGAAATTGTAAAATCTCTTATAAACATAGGTAATTTAACGATTTTAACAAATGTATCTTCGGTACGAATAAGGCACCTAGTCGCCTAATTCGTACCACCTATAGCCTAAGTCGTACTCAGAATAAAACATTACAAACGATATAGAAAAATACTTCGGTAATAACAAAAGATCACATTAAAACAAGCCGCGAGGTGCGACCCTTGAGGTCCACACGGTCAACTTCCCAGTAATATCTACATATGTAGATATTAAAAATATTAAACACAATAATAGTTATGGAAATAATACTACTTCAAATAATAAAAATGTACCTCTCATGAAAGTTATTGGAATGACTAAATATTAATCGTAATATCTAAGCAAGCGTCAATTGATTACGTAAGGATTTTGGTGCATTGGTTTGATTGATTATTCACGCGGATCAATCGGAGGGGGGACAGGTTACAAAGCAGTTTTTTTAATTAAAGTTGAAACATGGTGCTGTGAAGACTATTGAAAATCTGCTCAAATTTTGCAAATATTAATAAACTTTGATTGACCATACCATTAATGTCTTTAGAATAAGAGATTTAAAGTATAATGATTCGAATGAACCCTTTTTACATGGTGACTTTGAATGATTTTATATTTTTAATTTAATTTTTTTTGTAATCATGAGAAAAGTTTTTGCTGGTTTCTCTACAAAAATTGATAAAAGTTTACAAATTCTATAAACATTTATTATTTCGATGTGCAAATCAGGTTAAAAATGATTTTTTTTATGAAAAAAACACTACTTTTGCAAATTTTTTTAATAAATCAAAAAAAAACGCTTTAACGATTTTTTAAAATATAAGAACATCATAAAAATGATAATACGCGTTGATTGACACCTTAATGATCGGAAGATTATATTTGGTTCTCGAGATATAATGAATGACGTAAATGACCTTGAACGTTTAATGATTTTTTATTTTTTATTTAATTTTTTTCGTAATCATGAAAAAAACTTTTGCTGGTTTTTTCACAAAAACTATTTGAAGTATATAAATTATATAAACATTGATTACTTAGGTTTGAAAATCAGGTTAAACATTTTGTGTTTTTGAAAAAAACCTAATTTTTTGCACTTTTTTTAAAAAAATTAAAAAACGGCTCCAAGATTTTTTTAAAAATTTGATAGAATCATATAAATGATAAAACGCGTCGATTGACAACTTAATAATGAAAATCGCATGTTTGGTTCGTGAGATATAGCGCAAAACATGGTTGACCTTCAAGGGGTGAAAACAGCAACCCCCTCGGCCGAAGTTTCCCAAAAACTAATCAGCTCTTATGATTGCAAAGACGCTTCGATTGACACCTTAACAAAGTCGATACGACTTCGTTTACGTGAGTTATGCTCGTAGAAAAACTTCCTGCGAACGCACGTACGTACACACACACACATACATACTTCTTTCTAAAAACACTTTATTTATACTCTATAGACCTCAAAACGTAAAGAAAAGTTGAAAATTTCAATTTCGATTTTCGAGGCGATTACAAGAACCATATACTGGGAAGTTAAAAATTATTGGAATCAGCCTGCGAATCTGTTTCAGTCCAGTTTACAGCTGCTAAGTGATTGTCAACATATTTCCAGGTCAAGCTTTAAGAGCAGTATCTAATTTATTCTTATTCGGTGCAGGTTTTCTAGATTCAAACATTTTTGGTTCTCTGATATAAAAAAATCAGGTGAACCTTATTGTTCGATGCTGAACTCTTTTGATAGTCTTTTTATTTGAAAATATTGAGCAGTTATTGAATAGTCTGACCAGAAACTACCTTTTTATAAAAGCCTAGTTCTATTTCTAAACCATTGACTGAAGTTTATAAAGACTTTCGATTCGAACACTACTTTTCAGGCTTTTTCTTGTATTTGCAAACTTTGTGGATTAGCCTTAACTGCGCTATTTCCGCCAATTGTTAACAGTTGAAAATGGATATTATTGATATTTAAAGCTATATTTCACTTCTTCTTTCTTCCATCAAATGGAGCATCGATAAATATTTTGGATTGAATTCCAAGAACAATTATATAAAATGACATGATTTAACCAACGCAGCTTAAACTCAACCGTGTAAACGGCAAATTTGTATTGCAGATACCTATCACGAGGGGAAGACTCAGAAATTTTGAGGCATGTGCTAAATTTTCATGGAGCTATCTTAAACGGAAGCTCAATGTGTGACTAATTACTTATTGCTTGAAATGACCTTCATTCCAGTAACAAGAGAGTGGTTGCTTCGGGTTATTCAGATGAATTCAATAAGCCTCTCGGATTCTAGAGAAGTTATTATTTCTGAAACTATAGCTCGGTTTAGTAGAAATTCCGTCAGTTATCTCTAGTTTTCGCTTATCAACAGAAAACAAACTAACTAGTTGAAATAACCAAACTACACCAAACTGAAAAAACAAAATTAGTCCAACATAATTTACTTAATTTGAAATCATTTTACGCGTGGAAGTCGATTTTGACGTCGCAAAGCAATGCCACCTTCAAAGTTTAAGTTACATTTTACTCCTAGAGATCCCATTTATTTTATGTATTGACAAAAAGTTCCTGAATTTGACGTGGCTGCCTAGCTCGGAGAGGTCTTACATCAAGCTTTAGTAGAGTATCAAATTGACTCGTTCCAAGACCCCCGAACAAGTACTAATCGATCACCAGTCACGCGTACTAGCACTACTTTTCTGCGATTAAGCACTATTTGAAAATGCGGCTTATTCTAGTCCGTTGTTTACTCTCTTGGTCCAAAAATTATTGTTGGCTCGCAATAGTACGCCACCATATAACTGTGGAAAAGATCTCCGAAAAGATATGAGTCTTCTGGAAGTACTCATCATAAATCTACCTACGATGTAGGTAATGAACAACGGCTACTACATTTCACCCTCCGTAGAGTCCTCACCGAAACCGAATAAAATAGAGATCTCAAGGCCCTGCATTCCTAGCACCAGATAGATCCCTGATAAAGTTTTGGTACTAATAAAGTAAAACCTTCCATGATTATATTTGCAATCAAACTGTTTTGCAATTATGCTGAATGAGTTGTACATAGTTTTCAATGTATGTTGAAATTTAGTTCAAGTAAATAACCTTTCATGAAAAGGCGAGAATTACTAGTTAAAGCGTCGTTTTGTGGAGAAAATTCATACAAAATGGCTACGTACTAAAACTAAAATGATGAAAACTTATCCTGAACTACTATTCAGTGTTCACTGCAATAATTACAAGAACTTAATTATTTTTGTGTAAATTTTTAAATGGTAGGTGACAACCTTAATATGGTGACACCCAGAGACAGCCGATCCTGTCGCCTGACTTTATTTATCTTACTGAATTCTCTTCTAACGACTAAAGGCAACATACATGTAACTTTCCATTAAACATCAGAATGTCAAGGTTATAAGTCCAGGAAAAAAGCATTTTAGGACCAGATGAACGGGTATTAAAATGCGTTTTTCGTGTAACTTGTCCTCCTTTGTCACACAATAACTGCCGCCATGGCACAGTGATCGAAACAAACAATACCGCAAACGTTTAGTAATAAAACTGTCTAAAAGTTATTTTCGAACGAATTTTGCGGTAATACAGTAAACAAAGAAGTTGTGGCGCGCGAAAAATGATCCCCCATTTTCAACATCGTTTTTAGCGTGTTACTCTTTTAATATTATTAGCACGTGAAAATGGTGTATTCATAACTTACTGCAAATTAAATTTTATAGAAGTTTGTCAAATTAAACTTTTTTGTGGAAGCGGTGCTTTCTGAGATATGGGACCGTTCCACTTTTTTTGTTCTCAAGATGGCGCCAAGGAGATTGGAACTGCAACCCTAGAAACTTCAATTTAATCTCACATAAAGGCATACTACTCATTGCAATTAAAAAATTTCTGCCCGCTGAAATACTGCGCGATTTTCGCATCGGGGGTGTTTGCCATCGGAAGCGGATTATTTGGCCTAAAATTGCGTTTTTCACGTGCGTTTCCCTCCTTTGGGATGCAATAGCTCCCGCCACTGTAGAGCGATCAAAACAAACAATACCGCAAACGACTTGCGACAAAATTTTCTTGTAGTTATTTGCCATGTGTTTTGAATATAAAGTGAACAAAATGCAGCTGTGGCACTCGAAAGATGTTCGCCCCTTTTTGGATGGCTTTTTAGGGTTGTAACTCTTTTATTGTATGACGTAACAATGATGTATACTATGCTACAAATAAAATTCTACGCAATTCTGGCATATTAAACTTTCTTGTAGGAGCCATGTTTTCGGAGATATGGAGGTGTCTTATTTCCATTTGTTTTAAAATGAAACCCAGAGGCCATGGGCTGCGACCCCAGGAAATTGAACTTAAGCTAAATATATGCCATCGCAATAAAAATTTCTCTGTCGTTCCAAAATGCACGGTTTACGTCAAAATTCTGACGCTTTGACTGGATTGCATGTCTTATTTGCGTATAGGATAGCAGTGGGTCTTGGCCGCTAAAATCTGTGTTATTTGTATATTGGGACGTGCTTTGAATCACTTCGCAGCGATCCTGCCAAAATCACATGGTTGTCTGCGTAGGATTTTACAGTGGATTTATCCATCTTCTCAAATCGTGTGTCTTATGTTTTGCAAACAGTGAAACTCACTTTCCTATGGGCATGTATCATGTGTTTGTGCAAGCAAATTTTGCTAACGAAAACGTCATAGCATTATTTTTGATAACTAAACTTTAACTTCTTAAGAAGAGATATCGATAAAGTTTAAGCACGAAACAGTCAGTCCGTCTATTTAGAAATTCAAATGGTTGAAATCGATCTGAAAATAAAAATCTTAACTTGACTGAACTGTAGGGGGAGTCCGGGACACTTGACCAGGGGGAGACTTGAGCCATTGCAAATATCTCTTTCAAATTTCGCGCCAATGAGACGATAGTGAAACAATGACGTGTATCACCGCACTATATACTCACCTACGTGGCAACACTGTGTTCTAAAGTGGCGTTTGCTAAAAACTGGAAAACCTGGTTTTGAAGTGCTCAAAGTAGAAAAACAAATATTTTCAGCTGTTTGATCGGCGTTTATTTAAATTGCAAGGTATGTGCGTAGTGTATTTTATGGCTGTTTGTAAATATGATATACTTTCGTGCAACATCAATAGTTTCACCAAAGATGTTTTAATTTTTTTTCTGCAATTCGACAAAGTCAAAGTGTCACCTGGTGGGACAGCTGAGCCACCTGCTGAAAAGACTTGAACCGTGGTTCGACTCTCCCGCAAGTCTGAACATTTTCTACAAAAATTTATAATCTTGATTTCTAAATTAAATTGATGTATTTTCAGACAAAAAATGCCTTTCCTTTATAAACCAAAGGAAAGTGCTAAAAGAAGGAAGACTTTTACCAAGCAACAAATCGCCAACGCTATAGCTGAGGTTGAGAAAGGAATGCCTTCAAAGGCATTCCTCCTCAAGGAAGACTGCTACAAAGTACGGCATAAACAGATCGACAATAAGACGGTATGTGAATAATAAAGAAAAGCTGCAAAAATTTGATGAAGCGGGAAGTCAGTACAAGTCTACGCAGATATTTTCAATAGAAGTGGGGAGGATATTGGCTGACTACTTACTAGAATGTAGCAAAATGCACTATGGCTTGACCAAAGCAGCCGCTATGAAGTTAACGTGTGATTATGCTATCGCAAATTCTAAAAGGTACCAGATGGTTGGAAAAAACATAAATCTACGGGAAAGGATTGGTTTCGAGGATTTCTGAAAAGAAATTCTCAGCTTAGCTTACGAGCACCAGAAGCTACAAGCCTTTCAAAAGCAACAAGTTTCAACAGAAAGTATGTGTGAGATTTTTTGGACAATTTAAGAGAGGTAAAAGAAAAATTGCATTTCGAAGCACAGAATATTTATAATTGTGATGAAACAGGATGTACTACTGTGCAAAAGTGTCCCAAAGTAGTTGCTAGTAAGCATTGCCGTCAAGTGGGTCAAATAACGTCAGCTGAAAGAGAAACTCTTGTAACGGTATGCTTTGCAGTGAATGCCGTGGGAAATGTTTTGCCGCCATTTTACATTTTTCCACGCGTCAAATATAATCAAGTATTTGTTGAAAATGGCCCAATGGGATCAGATGGTGACTCGTATTCAAGTCGCTGGATGACGGCGAAAAGTTTTGTCAAGTTTATGAAACACTTTATAAAGTTTTCTCATGCAGCGAAGGAAAATCCTGTTCTCTTAATTTTTGACAATCATGAGAGTCACGTCAATGTTATCCATCTTGCTAAAGCAAATGGAAACACTTTACTTACGCTCCCACCTCATTGCAGCAATAAACTTCAGCCATTGGATATCGCTGTTTTTTCTTCATTCAAGTCTTAATATAATGTTGCTATTAGTAATTGGATGCTGTGTAATCCTGGAAAGACTGCAACTATTCACAATATTCCTAAATTTGTATCAGAAATTATCTCAGAATCCTTCAGCCAGGCCAACATTGTTAGTGGTTTTGAAACTTCAGGAATACACCCCTTTAATTCAGATATATTTAAAGATGAAGATTTCTCATTCTCTGCTGTAACTGACAGAGAAGAAAATTTGAGACCTCTTACGATAAAACTACAAAGTAATTTGGTATTAGATACAAAACTTATCAGCTCACAATCAAGTCTTGATCATTCAATGGCTTCATGAATACCAGGTTCTTCTAGAAAATCGCAGATTAAAACTTCTTCAGTGGTTCCATCAATAACAATCCCTACAAAAACTGTTTTATCAACATCAATCATTTCTCCAATTGCATCCACGTCCTAATCTTTAAATAAAAACTTTGAAATTTCATTTTTTTAATTTTCATTCCCGACTGGTATGGTCAAATCTCCCGCTGCCCTGGTTCAAATCTCCCACTCATCAGGGAGACCTGAGCCACTATTTAACTTTCAATCAAGTATACGCCCCACTTCTGTTTATTAATCAAGAAAACAATGCAATTGGTTTTCTATAACTGGGTAGCTAGGCTTCGTTTCGGCATCAAATTTATATGTCAATTTTCATGACAAAAGAAAATATACGTGTTTTTATAAAAAGTGACTCAACTGTCCCGCACTCCCCCTATACTATCCAAATAAATACTGAAGTCATCTTTTTTCTTCGGGGTGGATTCTATTTGTGCACAAAAATTTACCGACACTTTTCTTGTTAGATTAGATACACACATCAGAGTTTCCTTTTTCCTCGGCGCATTAAGTGCTTCTTTACTTTGGCAAATGATCGCAACAACGGATTTTATTATAAATTAATCTTTGGATGCTTTTTATTATCGGGTCGTCGAAAATTGAATGGTTTTTCCATATATCTATGGCAAAGATCCTTGCTTCACATTTTTACTGTAGCAAAATAGTAACGAACGATTCTCGTATCAATCCTAAGGAAATTAAGGATCGCTCAATCAGCTTTTCGAAATATATTACAATTGCGAGTTTTGGTCACTTTTAAATTCCATAAAGTGAACAAAGTCGAAATCATGATGGTAGCCATGCCTTGCTATCAACGAAAAATTCGGAAACATTGAGTTATTTTTCTTAATAAACTATGTTTTAGGAACGGTATCCCTCTAAGCGATTACGTAGTGCAATTTTTAATAACACTATTATGGACTTTATAGACTACAAAGATAAATTAATTATTTTTCTTGTCTGCCTTTCGCACTTTGCATGTCGCATTCTAGAATAATTACTCAGTAATAAACTGTCACGAAAAATATGCTAGCCTAAACGGTTTTTTTTTCTAGAACAGCCATCATAATAAAGAACAAAGACCACTCACCCATTTACAACCAGCGATAACAAGAACGACTCCTTCACTTATTGAAATCCTTCCGCTTATACAATGCAGGATATATGCAGTGGAATAAAAATTACGTACTAACAAAGCGTCGTCTTTTAATAAAACCATTGTTATTTGCTCGTTTCATTTTTTATGGTCAATGCTCCACAGTTTCATTCATTTGTCATCCTTTTGTCCTTAAAAAAACGTCCATTCTGCAGTGCTGGGAAAAATGGAAGCAAGTAGCCTAGCCGGTCTCAATGCTATTGCCACCATTACGTTCGGCTTCCCACCGCAGTATACATGAACAATTCACCAAGTTAATTTCGAAGCATAATGAAGTGCTCGGGAAATTCATGTGGGAGTAATATATTAAATATTAAAAATGTCGTATTGCTGCATTGCACTTGTCCTACTCGGCAAGGACTTTTTTTTTATTAATTATGCATGCATCATTTCATTTTTGCCACTTGGGTGCCTGTCATTATATTGAATAATGAGATGAACATTGGTGAATGAGAAGAGCTGGCATTGTTGGCATGTTAACAAATGAATTTAAAGCTTTTCGCAATTATATTTTTGGTTGACACAGAATTATTACCATGGCACCAGACTGGGTAATCTCATACAAATGAAAAAAATTGACAAGGCATTTTGAATGAGGCTTGAGATTTATTAAATACACAAAATTCAAGATTTGCGTGGTGTTTGGGCCTAAAATAATTCAGTATTGAAAGGAAACAACAAATCAATCAAAAAACAAGCCGTGAGGTGCGACCCATGAGATCCACACGGTCAACTTCCCAGTAATATCTACATAGATATTAAAAATATCAAACACAATAATAATTATGGAAATAATACTACTTCAAATAATAAAAATGTACTTCTCGTAAAAGTTATTGGAATGACTTAATATTAATCATAACATCTACACGAGCGTCAATTGATTACGTAAGGATTGTGGCGTGTGTGCACGTGCACATGTGCACTTAACTCAAACTCAAATAATTGACAAAGAATCCTAAATTGTGTGCGCATGTGCGCCGCAGTCGTCCAAATGTGTTTTTTTTTCTTTTTTATGGTTTGTGAGATCTCACCGGGATATTTACGTGATAGTTGAACTGAGACAGTGACTCTCGAAATTAACACAAACCGGAGATAGAGACTCTCGATAATATAAAAAATAAGTTAAGTGTATATTTGGTGTGAACTTAAAAAAAAAAAATTCAGAGGCGCAAAATATGCCATCCAACGTAATCGGAAGCAAGATGCAACGAAAAAAAGAAAAAGTGCGCTCAAACCCAGTGCCGCGGTCGGCTAATGTTCAACTTTTAAAATCCAACGCGGAGATTGAGAGGCTCCGTAGAGAAATACAGGAGCTTAAGGATACAATCAAGCACCTAAAAAGGGATACCGATGGAGGCGAGACTGCAGCTGCATCTCAACAAGCCGTAAAACTAATAAAAGTTAATGATGGAACTGCGAAGCGGAGTCCAGAAATGGAGCTGGACAATTCAGGAGATGGTGAGTTCGTAGAAGTAATGCGGAAAAAAAACGCAAGGCAAGCCGCGGCGCCAAAAGTTGTAGAAACAATGCCAGCTCGTCCTGTAGAGCCAACTGTAAAGAAGAAGCAGAAGGTGCCACCAATCAACACCTTCGGGCAAAGTGGCAGCGACTTGGCTAAACTCTTCAAAGGTACCAGTGGAATTCAAGACTTCCGACTTAAACGAGTATCAAATGACAAAGTGGTTGTTCAAACAAACAACCTTGAAGATTACAAGACTGCGAAAGGGGCGCTGGACAACGTTAATGCCCCCTATTACACGTTTACTCCAAGAGAGGACAAGCATCAAACTTTCCTCTTGAAAGGACTTGGAAGTGACGAAGATCCAGAAGAGGTGAAGAGCGCTCTGCAGGAAACTAGCCAGGACATCAAGGTCATAAGCGTCAGCCGGTTCACCACAAGGAGATCAATATTGGAAAAACGTGTACTGCCAATACTCATCGTACAGCTCTCCAGCGACAGCCCAGCCTCGCAACTACAGCAAGTACGATACATTAACTACCAGTCAGTGCGATGGGAACGACTTCAAAAACGCCAAATGACTCAATGCTTTCGGTGCCAGCGTTTTGGCCATTCCTCAGCCAACTGCAAGATGCAAGCTCGCTGTGTAAAGTGCGGTGACACCCACGAGCCAAAAATGTGCAGCATCAAAGATACGGACGAGAAAACAAAAATATTCTGTGTCAACTGCAGATCATTTGGACACCCAGCGTCATTCCGAGGCTGCCCAGCATACATAAAATCGGATAACAACAAAAAAGCCTCACCCACGATTTCAAATCCTAAAGTCACACCAGAATCCAAACCAACAGCCGCCCTTTTGCAGCCCGGAATGTCTTTTGCAGCAATAGCACGAGGCGTAGCAACCCATCATGCTCCATCACCAGCCGCACAAAGTGAAGGTATTATCGGCATGCTGTCGCAAATAGTTAGTAAGCTTGACATATTAAATAGTGCAGTAAGAAATAACACAAACAATATTAACTTGCTTGTTAGCCACGCGGGTCTGAACCATGTCGGACACTAATCGCGGCGCGTCGTTTCTAGCGATTGATGAGCTTAAGCTCATTTCGATTAATGTCAACTCGATCGCAACTGTTCACCGCCGCTCGAATCTGCTCGATTTTGTTGTGAGGCAAAAGCCGCACATTGTTCTCCTCACAGAAAAACGCCTCAATTCGAGACATTCTGTGACATTCAAAGACTTTGAATTCGTGCGAAACGATAGGGCCAATTGTGATGGAGGAGGCGGTACCGGGATTCTGGTTAGAAGGCCTTATCGTTTCACCGTGGTGGAGAAAGCCGAATTCAAGGTCTTTGAATGCCTGGAAGTTTCCGTTATTAAGTTTCCCCTGCTGGGCGGCGATAACAATAACTCCAAGTTCCGCGACGAGTTCCATTCCCTGTTCCAGATACTCGAACTGGATAGGCTGCACAATTTGTATGTGCTTGCCGGTGACTTGAACGCCAGGCACAAATCGTGGCTGAACGCCACCAACAACTCGAGAGGTGTGTTCCTGGAATCGTGGTTAACAGAGCGCCAGGTGGAGTACAGGTGTCGACTCTACGGGCCGGAGAGCGCGACCCTTCCCAGGGCAAACTCCTATCTGGATCTGTGCATAGCTGATGCGCGACTCTCTTCAAAAGATTGAATCCTCAACGGAGACTGCAAACACTTCCTTATGATAGCGATCATAATGCTATCGTTATGGAAGTGCAGCATGAAAGAGATGAGGTTTTTCTTCTTCCAGCGCAAGCTGGAGGTCACAAGTTGAACTTAAAGAAAACCGATTGGAAGAAATTCCAAACGAGGTTCGATCGGGAGTATCTGAAGGAATGTCCTCCTTTAGGCGATAACCCGCGCTGCATGGTGCCCAATGACAGAAACCTGACTGTTGATGAGATAGAAAGCTATCTCTCAAAGTTGGACAATCTGACACTGGACACTATGGAACGAGTGGTGCCGAAGATCAAGCCTCGGAACAACATGGAGGGATACGATACCCCAGTCATCAAACGACTGAAAAAGTTGAAAAGCCTCCTTCTAACGCGCATCAACACGATTTATCGACGATTTCAGGACTATAACCATCCGACTTTAGGCTTGTTGAAATCGCTCCTGAGGAACGTCCGGAACTTAGTCCGACAGAACTACAGGAACGAGGTCAGCAGCCAATGGTCGGATAAACTGCGGGGCATCTCGCACAAGGACCCGGACCAGATGTACGCACAGGTCAATAGCCTGTTCCGGAAAAAATCTCGCGCCAATGTGCCGGCCCTCACCGTCTCGGCAGATGAAGTAAATCTCCTGGTTGGAGTTGGAATCGACGTACAAGCAGCGATTGTGGACGCGCAAGGCAACCGCGTCGTGAGTGACAACGCTCAGAAGCTGGAGCTGATTGGAGTTCATTTTGAATCGGTCCATCGGCCACACCTGGAACGTGGGAGTAAACGACTTTCCGAAATCGTGAAAGCCAAGGTTTCCGACTTCAAGGCAAGCCTGAACGGCAGGCCACTTCTCCATTTCGATGACACACTTAAGGCCGACTCGATACCCGATGATGCCTTGGATGGATACTTCATCTCTTATGAAGACTTGCTCATTATATTCAGATCGGTAAATTCCAAGAGATCATCTGGCCTCGATGGCATTCCCAATGTTGTTCTTCGACACATGTCCGACGTTGCAATCCGAAGCTATTGCATCTTGTTCAACAACATGTTGAACAGGTCGTACTTTCCTGAGAAGTGGAAGCGAGCCAAAGTCTTTCCGATTTTGAAGAAAGGCAAGGCCGCTTCCAGCGCGAAGAGCTACCGCCCAATTAGTTTGCTGCCGAATGTCAGCAAGGTATTTGAGGTGGTACTCAATCGAGCACTTAATGTGCATCTCACGAGGAACGACCTGATGGCGAATTGCCAGTTTGGTTTTAGAACTGGCCATTTGACCACCCATGCAATAGCCAAGGTCATGTCGGACGTGTGTTTTAGGCTCAACGACAGAGAATGTGTCGGAGCGTGTCTCGTCGACATGGAGAAGGCTTTTGATTCCGTGTGGCTTGATGGACTGATTTTTAGGCTCCTTCAGGCCAAGTTTCCGCGCCCACTCGTCGCCACGATGTGCAGTATGTTGTATGGCAAATCATTTGCCATCACAGACGGAAGCCTGATAACAACGCGCGACTGTAAGGTCTTGAATGGTCTGCAGCAGGGAACAGTGGTTCAGGAGAATCTTCAAGGGATTTTTAACGACATCCAGTTCTACACGAACAACTGGCGGATGAAGATCAACGCGCAGAAGTGCGAAACAATTCTCTTCCGACGTAGCCTGCAGCATGCCAATCCAGACCTGAGGTATAGTTGGAGGGATTTCCACATCGTGGCAAACGAGGGCGAGGAAAGCTCTGAGCCCGTTCCTCATAAAATGTGCGCGCGATACCTGGGTGTGTACCTGGATCAGTACCTTTACCTCAACCAGCATGTGAATATCATGCTGAAGCAGGCGCGAAAAGCTTTCATGTCTTTGCGACGGCTCTTCTGCTCCAAACACATTGATGCTGACGTCAAGTTGACGTGCTATAAGACTCTGGTCAGACCAATTCTGACATATGGATGTCCAATTTGGTTTAACCAGAGTCCAAGCAATATGGAAAAGCTAAGAGTCTTCGAGAGACGGATTCTTCGCGCTTGCATTGGAGTGTACAGGAAAGCTGAGACAGGTTACTTACACCGCGTCTCCAATCAGGAGATTTATGACATCGCTGAAGTACGAAGAGTCGACACAGTGGTCGTGAGATTAATCCGGAATCACATTGCAAAGTCCGCGTCCTTGCGCGAGAACCCCTGGGTTTGGCAGCCATACTTTCCAAACGACAAGTATTTCGAGCATTGTCTCACCACGGGCTTCATTCCCCCCGAAGCGTTCGTGTATTTGGATGGGAATGGATACATTCTAGATTCACTTGGTTGCCCGATTATATACCATGTATATAGGCGGGCAACCGACAAGAAGATTGAATACGTCGCGGGAATGGATACGAGCAGATCGAGCGAGCTGTGGCGCTATTCATTCGCGGGGTTTGACGTTGATCGAAATGACCGCGACCGTTCTCGATATTGGTGGCTCGATGAGTGATATAAGAGTCCGACATAGTTCAGACCTTCAATGAGATGTACATATTTTTTGTCTTAAATACACTCTGTTAGTCCTAAAGAAACATTATAAATAAAATTAAGTAGGAATATCTACATTGTGGGTCTATGTCTGCTGGCAGACATGGACTCACCCTTAGTCTTAAGGTTGAATTAGGTAAATGCGGGGGCGAATCTGCTGGCAGATACAACCTCGCATAGGTTAAGTTAGGTTAAGGTGTGACGATAAATTGTTTTTTCTTCTTCTGTTTTTTCCAATTTAAATTTAATAATAATGCTGATAAGTTAGAAAATAAGCGATATTTGTTAAATGCATATTAATAAAGATTAACAAGCTTTGAGCGCCCTAGTGGCCATTTAGTTTTTTTTAAGTTAGATGATAGTTCGTAGGCTTCAGAAATTTTTTTAATTGCGAAAATCAATATCAATAAAGCCATTTTTGAAACTGAAACTGAAAATTACGTAAGGATTTTGGTACATTGGTTTGATTGATTATTCACGCGGATCAATTGGAGGGGGGTACAGGTTACAAAGCAGTTTTTTCATTAAAGTTAAAACATGGTGCTGTGAAGACTATTGAAAATCTGCTCAAATTTTGCAAACATTAATAAACTTTGATTGACTTTACAACAATGTCTTTAGAATAAGAGATTTAAGGTATAATGATTCGAATGAACCCTTTTTACATGGTGACTTTGAATGATTTTTATTTTTAATTTAATTTTTTTTGTAATCATTAGAAAAGTATTTGCTGGTTCCTCTACAAAAATTGATAAAAGTTCATAAATTCTATGAACATTTATTATTACGATGTGCAAATCAGGTTAAAAATGAATTTTTTATGAAAAAAATAAACACATATTTTCCATTTTTTTTAATAAATTAGAAAAACCGCTTTAACGATTTTTTTTAATATTTAAAAATATCATTAAAATGTTAATACGCGTCGATTGACACCTTAATGATGGAAAGATTATATATAGTTCTCGATATATAATGAATGACGTAAATGACCTTGAACGTTTAATGATTTTTTATTTTTCATTTAATTTTTTTTGTAATCATGAAAAAAACTTTTGTTGGTTTTTTCACAAAAACTGTTTGGAGTATATAAATTATATAAACATTGATTACTTAGGTTTGAAAATCAGGTTAAACATTTTGTGTTTTTGAAAAAAAACCTAATTTTTTCCACTTTTTTTTTAAATTAAAAAACGGCTCCAAGAATTTTTTTAAAAATTTGCTAGAACCACATAAATATCAATGCGCGTCGATTGACACCTTGTTGAAAAAAATCGTACGCTTGGTTCGCGAGATATAACGCATGACAGAAATGACCTACAAACGGGCAAAACAACAAACCCTCCCAACCGAGGTTTTCAAAAACTAATCAGCTCTTAAGATTGCAAAGACGCTTCGATTGACACCTCAACGAAGTTGATACGACTTTGTTTACGTGAGTTATGGTCGTAGAAAAAAATGTCCACGAACGTACACACATAAACACACACATACATCTCCCTTTCTAAAAACACTTTATATATACTCTATAGACCTCAAAACGTAAAGAAATGTTGAAAATTTCAATTTCGATTTTCGAGGCGATTACACGAATTTCCCATATACAGGAAAGTTAATAAGGATTTTTCATTTAATGTTATGCAAAATCTATATTAGATGCTTTGGCTTTTCTTCTGATGAATGTCTATAATTGAAGTGATTCCCCTTATAGACATCGTTCCAGGATTTGGATGGACAAGGGAAGTGAATTTATGTTGCCACTATCTTTTCTAAAAGTTTCATCGTTTTAATGATAAACCTAGTAGTTTTGCGGAAGCTCTTCAAATTATTATTCCCTGCATACCATATTTCGAAAAGCTGCGCTTTTTAGAGGCATAAAACTTTTAAAACAAACAAAATGCACATAAACTATTTAAATAGCAGACTTTTGGTCTGCATCCGCTTGCAAAATTTATGGAATTTAGTTTTTAACTTCCCAGTATATGGGAAGTTCTTGTAATCAACTCGAAAATCGAAGTCAAAATTTTCAACATATCTTTACATTTTGAGGTCTTTAGAATAAATTTTAAGTTTTTTAGAAGGAGGATGTATGTGTGTGTGTGTATTTAGGTACTTAAATGCGTTCGTGGACAGTTTTTATATCATTATCACAGAGTATCTGAAATGTAACTTTCTATTTCGAAAAATGAATTTAATGAATCAGGAAAGTTAAAGGTTTGATAATTTTTTGCTTAAGGAAAGTACTATATTAGTATTTATATTAAAAGTTCGGTTCTTGATTCAAAATTATTTTGGCATTTAGCGTAATTTTGCTTCTTTCAAATTCTTTTTTATACCCCTCCTGAAGAACTGCTATGCACATCCACTTAACGCAACCGTTTAACACACCGTCGTTATGATGCAACCTGTTTTACATTTTTGGCGGTGGTACCCACCTCTTATCAAAATGTACTACTATTTTTCTTATATAGTAATTCCTAACTAACAATGTCAAAGATGGTTTTAAATTCATAAAGTACGCTAACGTTAAAGTTAACAAAAAAAGCAAAAATGATCCCCTTTCTCATTCAGGAGTGTATCGTGCATTCTGTGATAATTGCGATGCAGCTTATATGAGACAAACAGGTAGGAGTTTTAAAAATAAGATACAATGAGCACATCAAAGCAACCAGAGAGATAAATCCAAATTCTGGGATAGCCCAACACATCTTAGATACAGGTCATGATTTTAGTATTAACAATTTTATTATCTTCCATAAAATAAGCAAGGGAAAAAGGTTGGACTACCTGGCATGCCTTGAGATTAGGCGGGTCACAAAGAGAAAGGAAGACCTGCTGAATAGAGTTACCCTTTCCTTCCAATCATTACTCTTTCAACCATTAATTATTTAGGAATAAAACCAGGAAATATTTGTAAACTGTATGTAACTTGAAGATAATCTAAGGATCAAAACACGTCGTATTAATAAAAATTTGAGTCAAAAAAATCAATTGTTGTATTTTATAAAGATTTTATCTTCGGTAATATTCAAGGTTGCATTTTCTGTGCTACGTGGATTTCTATGGATTATCTGAAAATGGTTTTTTTGATCGAAATATTTTATCAAACTATTTAAAATAGCCTTTTTCATGGTCATTAAGATGATCTCAACCAGAAATTTTGGCAGAAAATGAACAAGAAATGTTTTGTCGTTGCTCTTACGAAGAGGGATTGCAATAACTTATTTGATTTCTTGTGGGAAATTCTTTGGTTGGACACGTTGGTCGACAACTTGTGTCAAACAGGAGGAAAAGTCTTGTTTTTCAAATTATTAATTTGCAATCCATCAAAACCATGGGATGCATTCGAGTATAAGCTTTGTTATCATGTACCAGATATAAAAAATGAGCTTCCACATTTGAACAAGATTCCATTAAATTTTCTTACTTATATCCTTGCTTTGCCGTTTTATATAAATTACTCCATTATTATTAACTACAACCTGATTATTACGCATCAGTTCTGTTTCCAAGGATCACCCACCACTATTGTTCCTGGCTAAAAGGGAATGCTGCAGTACATCACTGCGATTAACCTCAAATTAACGTCGATAAATTACTTATTGAATGGCCTAATGCGAATGCACAAGCCTTCCCCAACATGAATGCTAGCCTTGTTTTAAGCGGATCTAAGAAAATGATAAGATTTTCTATGAACATTTTATACCAAAAATTATTCTAAGGAAACATTTTGCAAATATCATGATGATACCGAAGGTAGTATTGTGGTTAAGCGCCTTTAGTTTTATACTTACTTCATTTTAATTTTATTTGCTTTCATTTCCATTTTAAATTATATGAAAAAACGTTTCTAGTCAATTTTGTTGTATAATGATTGAAGTCATTGGTATCAATCAGTTCCTCCCAAAAAAATGATCAGTAGGATGAGGTGCACATTTCCATTTGTAACGATTTAAAACCAAAAACATCTCCAATATATTTTTAGTTTTTAGACTTGTGTCCATCGCTGGAGCTAACAAAATAATAAATATATATTAATAACAACGAAATCTTTTTTTCATTTTGAAAAAATCGTTGATTTTTTGGTTGAAAATCAAAGATAATCAAGAAATTTTTTATGAAAATAAATTATTCTAGTTTGGATTATCACCATTGGTGTGGTAAGATACGTATAGAATTGTAGGATAACTTATCCTACAATTCTATACGTATCTTATCCTGGATATGGTATGAGGACGCTGAGCATAAACGGCTCCCACTTCACTTAGACCGTCCATAGTCAATTGTGCCCTGTAACCGTGGAAATTTTCTGAACTAGTCAATGTACCATCCTGATTTCTTAAGAGATTTCAGGACCTGCTCCATTTTAATGTTACTTAGAACTATTGACCGATCGGTTGAATAGAATTTTGGTTTATTTAAATCTATTTAAATCTTTGTTTAATGCACTCGATAATAATTGTGGAAACTGACAGATTAATAGCCTATTTATACCGCCACGAAACTACATAGTTTTGCCTCCATTATTGTATTTTTCCATACATTTCCAAATTATGTTGTGGTGGTAAGGGGTCATGTATATAGTACGTAACACTCCAAGGGGCAGGGCGGGTATTTAAAAATGTTACTAAGTGGAAGGAGAGAAAGTGGTTTAACAAATTGTTATGCAACAAAATTTAACATTAGGTTAAATAAGTTGAAAGTTATTTTTCTTCATATTATTGTATTTTGTATAATAAATGGAAAACAAAAAGAGGGTATTTGGTTAAAAGTATTTGCATTGTTAATATTTTGTAATTGAAATATTTTAAAAGTCGCGATGGGAAGGAAATCTTTCAAAATATTACTATGTGATACATGAGGAAAGGGAGATGTAGTTCAAAATCTCTAAAAATTACAATATGCATGGTCCCTAATTTGGAAATGTATCTATGTATGTACATCGAATAACAGATCAAAACCAGGCTGTAATCCATGTTGATATATGAGATAAATGTCACTGGTTTTTTGAATTTACCTCAGTGTTTGACACAATATGTCGAGGAAAAACTACACTCCCTCAAAAGAGCTTATCCCTTGCAACATGAATAAATTGAATTCAAAGAGCGCATGAATGAAAACAACTATTTCAAATCACTTTCATCTACCTTTTCTTTGGTTTTCAAGAGGAATGATGACATAAATGAGATTATTTATATTCTAAGAAGCTTTAGTGCAATAGATATTGCTGATTGATATTTTCATATTCACCACTTTATTTGAAACAATATTCCAAAAAAACACAATGGTCAAAACAAGACTTTCATCACATTAAAAACAAATAAATTTATCACAAAAAGGCATGAATGCCAAGGGTTGAAGATATATTTCTTCATCGACTTTTCTTTGGGTTTCAAGGGGAAGGGTTTAAATGAAACAACTCAAATTTTATATTTATATTTTTAACTTCCCAGTATATGGGAAGTTCTTGTAATCGCCTCGAAAATCGAAATTGAATTTTTCAACATTTCTTTACGTTTTGAGTCCTATAGAGTATATATAAAGTGTTTTTAGAAAGGGAGATGTATGTGTGTGTGCGTGTGTGTACGTACGTACGTACGTTCGTGGACACTTTTTTCTACGAGCATAACTCACGTAAACAAAGTCGCATCGACTTCGTTGAGGTGTCAATCAAAGCGTCTTTGCAATTTTAAGAGCTGATTAGTTTTTGGAATACTTCGGTCGGGGGGGTTTGTTGTTTTGACCCTTTGAAGGTCATTTCTGTCATGCGTTATATCTCGTGAACCAAACATACGATTTGCATAATTAAGGTGTCAATCAACGCGTATTGACATTTTTGTGAATTTGTCAAATTTTTAAAAAAATTGGTATAGCCGTTTTTGAATTTAAGAAAAAAAAGTGCAAAAAATTAGGATTTGTTTTATAAACAATAAATTTTTAACCTGATTTACGAAAGACAGTATTCAATTTTTATAAAATTTATATATTTCACGCAGTGCTTGTAAAAACAAAATCAAAACTTTTTCTCATGATTACGTAAAAAATTAAATAAAAAATAAAAAATCATTAACAGTCATCATGATCTTCAAGGTCATTTCTGTCATGCATTATATATCGCCAATCAAACATACGATTTGCATGCCTAAGGTATCAATGGACGCGTATCAACATTTTTTGTGAATCTGTTGAATTTTGAAAAAAATCGTTCGAGCCGTTTTTTACTGTAAGGAGAAAAAGTGCAAAAAATTAGGTTTTTTTCAGAAACAATAAATTTTTAACCTGATTTGCGAAGTAAAGTAATCAATTTTTACAAAATTTATTTACTCCAAACAATGTTTGTAAAAACAACATCAAAACTTTTTGTCATGTATACGTAAAAAATTGATTTGCACAGCACAGTGATACAAGTTTATAAAATTTACACATTCTTATCAGTTTTTGAAGAGAAACCAGCAAAATTTTCTTCCATGATTATGAAAAAAATTAAACTAAAAATAAAAAATCATTCAAAGTTACCATTTAAAGAGGGTTTATACGAATGATATTACTTTATATCTTTCATTCTAAAAAAATTGTTGCAAATTCAATCAAAGTTTAAAAATATTTGCATAATTTGAGCAGATTTTTAATAGTTTTCATAGTTTTTTAATTAAAAAAACTGCTTAAATTTTGAAAACCAACAGAATTTCAATCAAATTTGTACTTGTAGTAATCGCTTTGAATGGCGATATGTTTCGTAGTCAATACTTTGCAAGATCATATGCTTTGAAAAGCTCTCATCGAATAGAAAATTGTAGTTTTTAGTAGATTCATTCTTTAGTAATCGTAAGATTTCAATAACCATCATCATGTGTAATACATTTTACTTTTTACATACAATTGAACCTATTTTTGACTGCGTATACAAAATTTTTCAAGCCCAAAAAGGCCCCCACCGATTTATCCGCGTGAATATTCAATCTGTCCTCATCGACCAAAAACCTTACGTAATCAATGGACCCTCTCGTAGACGATATGATTCATATTAACTCATTTCTGTTACTGCTATGAATACCTCTCATTGTTATTACTTAATGCAGTATTATTACCAAAATTATTATTGTGTTTAATGTTGTTGATGTGATTTAGATATTACTGGGAAGTTGACCGTGTGGACCTCAAGGATCGCACCTCGCGGCTTGTTATATTTAATTTTTTATATTTTTATTTATTTATATTTTTTTTAATGAACCAATGGAATTTAAAATAATGCTGACCAAACTCAAATACTTAATACATTTCATTCCTTTTGAAACTTTTAGACAGACTTATCAGATTAACGATAGTCAATCATGTTCTTTCACAACTTAAGACGAGAAAACTATTAGCTCTGGCTCAAAGACCAGTAATGTGTTTTCCGATAAATTAAAGATACCATGCACCATCCATTGCGAACTCTTGCAAATCAAACGAAATGCTGTCACTCACATTCACACCGACAACGTAAGATTTCTAAATAAAATCTAATCAAGCAGAGTGCATTGCAATCCAAAAGCTGATCTTCTTCCTTCTGGGAATTGTGCAAATATACTAAGAAAGCAATTCAAAACCTTGCAAGCGTCACCCTATCGGTTCACCTTACAATTAAGGAGAGCTGCTTTCAATCGATGCGCAATCTGAAATCCGTTCGGTGAGAAATCGATTAAATTTAATTTAGCTTTAAAGTACACATTGACCTGATTAGATTCCGGATTGCACCTTAAGTCGACCAGCTAGGAAATAGTTTCGCAAATCAAAATACCTTAATTAATTCTCGAATGAGGCTTCAGGTAACAAAAACCACCCTTGATAAGATAATGCATTTGCTTAGGTAGTCTGATAATCTGAATCGTTTAGGGTCTAATTAAATCACCTTTCTGTATTCTGACGTATTTAGCTGTAGTACGAACAATAACTAATGTGGGTATTACATAGGGAAAGTTTATTTTGATATCACTTGGAGTTTTTATGATACACAGAGAGAATAACTTGTGAAAATTTCATTCTGCATAGTTATCAGCTTTTCAAGCTCGCCTGTAATACTTAATAATGCCAATTTAAGCCACTACATTGCCAGAAAAAATATTTTGGACGCATCAAAAACACGCATATCCAAACAAATTTAAATTCTTCAACACACATTTTATATGTATGTGCGTGATATGCGAAACGAATGAAAAATGGCCATTTCGGAATCCTGCAAATCCCCATTAATTCGTCGAAATTGAAAATATATCTTAGCATGCGCAGCAACAACAACAAAGCAGTAAACAAGAGCAGTAAAAAGCTTCTGTACTAAATCCTTAATAACAACAACATGGAAGTTTCCGTGAATATCGCATTTCAATTTGCCCCTAAACATGTTTTTTCAGTGAATTATTTATGATTTATGGGGACGTTTGTTATCATTTAGTAAATTTGAAAACTTTGCTGAATCTTGCAACGTTCGCTTTGGCAACATACATAAGTGAAGCTAATGTAAGACGGATGTTAATTAAATTTGTTGTTTGCCTGTGAAAGTTGATGAGATTAGCTTATGTGATCCATGATTATTTTAATAAATAAAATTTTATAAACCGAAGACATGTTTGCAGTAACAGTAAAATAAATAATTAGTAATTACCTTTGTAAAATTGATTTAAGTGCTGTAAGATGAAAATTGTAAACATGGTGAAATGGATCGTAATTTATTACCTGTTGCTTGCATAATTTGATTTACGAGCAAAAAAAACTACAAGAAGTGCTTCTGAGAATTATTTCAAGAATTTTTTGCTGTTATTTTTTAAGTAGTATAAAAAAAGGTATGTCAAGTTAAAAACATGTCATGTACTCAACTGAAATATAAACTCGCTTTCACAGAAATTTGATCCTGGGGAAGCTATTGAACTGCTTCGAAAATTTCAAATTCATCTGAGATGTTGTTCGGGAGTTCTTTATTCTACCTTATCTCTCACTTTCTACACCTTCTGTAGCCATCTTAATTATATAAGATTATATAATTTGGAAAATGTGTTGTTTACTCTCAACTATAAAACATTAGGACATATGTACATATACTAACTTATTAAAAATATCACAGAAGCTAAAATCTGGCTTCAAGTTCTTATTATAAGTGAAACTGTCGGTAATGGTGAATACATTTGGCTAATAACATTTTTAGTAAACCAATTAAACATTGTTGTTTATTATAATTTCAAATTTCTTCAACAAAGAAGCGCGGGTATACCAAACACGAGGAAGATTGATTCCATGGTACTAAGTTTTTCGACAATAATATTCGAGATACAAACAGACAAACAAACTCTAAATATATACAAATCTTCGGAGCCTTTTTTCTACATTCATTGAACATATAGATGACATTTACTCTTCGCACAAATCACTTATAACAGTGCCAGACACCAAAATTAATCTACTAGACAAAGATACACACTACCGAACATACATGGATACTATTGCAGCCAAGAATTCTGAAGTATTAAACACAAAAACTCCGACGAGGTTAATCTCAGGTACAATCTTAGACCATATAACTACAAACAGCCAGACGATTAAACGCAGCACCAACTACACTTTTGAAGACTGCCACGACTAGACCTATAGACTAATACGTTTGAAAATTGAAGCACATACAATGACGAAAGTGAAATCAAATGTGAAATATCTAACTTACCTCAGAAAAGATAAATTCATTGAGACAACTAACCAGCTACTTAAAAAGGAAACCCCAGAAAGTTTCCAGGAATTGGCCGAGATAATACAGGAAGTGAAAGATTCTGACACGTTTACTAAATCTATCAGGACAAGGAATGTAACGTGAATTACTGAAAAAGTTATTATTGTCTCAAAGAAAAACCATAAAGCATTTAAACTGCTAATTAAGGGGGAGGTTACAAAGCATTTTCTACGTTATTTGTTATTTATATATCGATGCTTAAAGGAAAAAAGAACGTCAGCAAAAATGAATGCAGTTTTTGCTATTACGCCCACTGAAGAGATTTTGTCGCATGGTGGCCATTTTGATTATTTTCGTTCAAAATCGCCATGACTTCGGCATAATCATTGAGTTTGTATTTTTTCATGATTTTACAACAATCAGGCTAATACACAATTTTTATTTTCAGTTGGTCTTTAAAACCATTGAATGTGTAGTCAATAATCAGTTTAATTACATGTAAATAATAAAATGTATCACTAATGATATTGGAGGGAGTAATTTAAATCTTACGAACTTCAAAGAACAAATTTACTAGAAAATAAATTTTTTTATTTGATGACAGCTTTTTAAAGCATATGATCCTGCAAAGTCAGTGGCGGCTCGTGGGAGTTAAGTATGGTGGGGCTACTGGTACGAATTTTTCTATCACCAATATAAGTTCTTATGTGAGTTTCCACGGGCGTGAACTTGTTTCATGTTTTTAAATTCTCTCGCACAAATGTTTGATGTCGCGAAAACCATTGCTTGTCCAAGTCGTTTCGCTTCCAAACAAAAGGCAATAAAAACAAAATAGGGGATTTCTAACCTCACAGCCTTTAAGCCGAAGTTTCTTACTGAACCAATCAATAGAAAAGTTTCGAAGTTACCTTTTGTCGCAGCTGCTGCTTAATTTGAAACTAGGAGGCTGATGAGATCCCAAGCGCTTAATTTCAAGTTTTTCTTCAAAAGAACGCGAGCAAAACGGGTTGGAAATTTAATTTTCTACCAAATTCATATTTTGAAAATACCGAAAAAAATTACTAAAATTGAAATTCAAACTTCTAGCAAGTTTTAACACATGCAAGCAAAATTTTGTTAATTATTTATTTAATCAAAATCATAAATACCATAACCTAAAGAACCGTTTTCTGAAATAAACTTTAAGCACTAAAAAACTTTAAAAAAATACCAAACACTACGAAGGCACACGTAGTACTAATACCATGCACTACACTGATGAGACTACTTTTGCACCAACAGTCATCACCTTCACCCCCTTCGGTCCGTCGTAAAAAAATGTTGCTCATGCCTGCTCAAAAGTATTATCCAGACTATGCCAAGACTAAACGATGTCCAAGCACTGAACGGTCTGCATATGATTAGCCCGTCCACGATGTATAAGTTCTTCAATATGATCTAAACTCACTGAGTTCTTAGTGTCAAGCAAATTCTCTCTCCCTTAACATTCCGAAGTGCAATTCATTGACCTTCACTCTTAAGTTTTAACCCGTCTTCTTTGCGTATTCTATTGACTCCGTCCCTCTAAGAAATGTAGATCAAGTAAAAGATCTAGATGTCACCTTCGACCCTAAACTAAGGTTTGACGCTCACATTCATAACATAGTTGCCAGAGCTTCAAAGCTATCGGGATTTGTGTTGAGACATTCCCTTATGTTTGTTAACCCTCATACCGCAATCCATTTGTTTATGAGTGTCGTTCGTGCTATCCTGGAATATGCCTCCCAAATTTGGTCCCCTTATCTTGAGTCCCATATTTACCTTGTGGAATCTGTCCAGCGTAAATTTACCCGCTTACTCCTTTTTAAATTTAAATTACCTTATATGTCCTATGAAGAACGCCTTTCACTATTTAAGATACCATCTTTAGCATCGCGGAGGACTTATCTTGATCAATCCTTTCGTTACAAGCTGTGTCATAATTATATAGATGTGAACATCTATAATCTATTTTCCTTGCAACAATCCACTAGACCCTCTCGATCAGCAAATATATTTGTTTTGCTTTTCGCTCGGAAGAATGTCTATTTTAATTCTCCTCTACTCCGTTTACCGAAGACTCATGATCGACTCAAGCTTGGACCTTTTCCCTCTAGTCTCGTATCTTATAAGCGAATTTTAAATAATGTTTTATTAAATTAAGTACTTATTACACTCTGTATTTTATTCTGCCACATTTTATAATTGGAATTATCTGTTAAATGTGCTGATATTCAATTAAATTCCTTTGCGGTATACACATGTTATTTCAAACACGCACACTCCCGCTGCTTCAGCACAGAATTTACGCAAACATTCAAATCAAAATACTCCTTTTCGGGGCAAAATCCATGTAGCCCCTTCCTCTTAGTAAAAATAAAAAAAAATTCAAAGAGAAAATAAGTTTAAATTTTACTTTCAGCTTTTACTCGGTGCAGGCACAACGAAGCGAGTCGAAGAGAAAGACAAGAAGACTATGTGAAAGTAAACTACAGCATGGGCAAAAAAAATGCTACATTATATTTTGAACTTAAATTAAATTATGAAAACTATATTGAAATCTATTACGATATTTTATTACATTTGCACTAATATAGGTCCATCAATAAGTGGTGGGGCTGAGCCCCACTAGCCCCAAAGGTGCAAAGTATTGACTACAAAACATTTTACCATTCAAAGCGTTTATTACCACAAATGCAAATTTTATAAATTTTCAACTTCACAGTATATGGGAAATTCTTGTAACCGCCTTGAAAATCGAAATTGAAATTTTCAACATTTCTTTACGTTTTGAGGTCTTACGAGTATATATAAAGTGTTTTTAGAAAGGGAGATGTATGTGTGTGTGTGTGTGTGTGTGTGTGTGTACGTACGTACGTACGTACGTTCGTGGACACTTTTTTCTACGAGCATAACTCACGTAAACAAAATCGTATCGACTTCGATAAGGTGTCAATCGAAGCGTCTTTGCAATCTTAAGAGATGATTAGTTTTTGGAATATTTCGGTCGGGGGGGTTTGTTGTTTTGCCCCTTTGAAGGTCCTTTCTGTCATGCGTTATATCTCGCGAACGAAACATACGATTTCCTTGATCAAGGTGTCAATCGACGCGTATTAACATTTATGTGAATCCAGCAAATTTTTAAAAAATTTCCTGAAGCCGTTTTTTAATTTTTAAAAAAAAAGTGCAAAAAATTAGGGTTTTTTTAATAAACCATAAATTTTCAACCTGATTTACGGAAGATAGTATTCAATTTTTATAAAATTTATTTAAGCAAGTTAAATAAAAATTAAAAAATCATTAACAGTCATCATGATCTTCAAGGTCATTTCTTCCATTCACTATGTCTCACGAACCAGATATAATATTTGCATTATTAGGGAGTCAATCGACGTGTTTTAACATGTTTTTGATTATTTTAACATTATAAAAATCCGTTTCAGCGGTTGTTTTAATTTAATAGAAGAAAGTGCAAAAACTTAGGGTTTTTTTCATCACAAATATTTTTGAAACCTGATTTGCACAACACAGTAATAAATGTTTATAAAATTTATACATTCCTATCAGTTTTTGAAGAGAAACCAGCAAAACTTTTTCATGACTGAAAAAAATTTAATTAAAAATAAAAAAATCATTCAAAGTTACCATATGAAAAGGGTTCTTCCGAATGATATTACCTTATATCTTTTATTCTAAAGACTTTGTTGTAAAGTCAATCAAAGTTTTAAAATGTTTGGATAATTTGAGCAGATTTTTAATAGTTTTTGCAGTCTTTTCATAAAAATAAGTGGCTTAAATTTTAAAAACCATCAAAATTTCAATCAAATTTGCATTTGTGGTAATCAATCATCATCACTCATCCACTAAAAGCCTTGCGTAATCAATGGATGCTCCCGTAGATGATATGATTAATATTAACTCATTCCTGTTACTGCTATGAATACCTCTCATTATTATTATTTAAAGTAGTACTATTTTCAAAATTATTATTGTGTTTAATATTTTTAATGTTTATCTAGATATTACTGGGAAGTTGACCGTGTGGACCTCAAGGGTCGCACTTCGCGGCTTGTTAACTTCCCAGTATATGGGAAGTTCTTGTAATCGCCTCGAAAATCGAAATTGAAATTTTCAACATTTCTTTACGTTTTGAGGTCTATAGAGTATATATAAAGTGTTTTTAGCAAGGGAGATGTATGTGTGTGTGTGTGTATTTACGTACGTACGTACGTATGTACGTTCGGGACACTTTTTTCTACGAGCATAGCTCACGTAAACAAAGTCATATCGAGTTCGTTAAGAAATCAATCGAAGCGTCTTTGCAATCTTAAGAGCTGATTAGTTTTTGGGATACTTCGGTCAGGGGGGTTTGCTGTTTTCGCCCCTTGAAGGTCAACCATGTTATGCGCTATATCTCACGAATTGAACATGCGATTCTCATGATTAAGGTGTCAATCGACGCGTTTTAACATTGATATGATTCTATAAAATTTTTAAAAAAATCCTTGGAGCCGTTTTTTAATTTTTTTAAAAAAAGTGCAAAAAATTAGGTTTTTTTTTCAAAAACATCAAATTTTTAACCTAATTTTCAAACCTAAGTAATCAATGTTTATATAATTTATATACTCCAAAGAGTGTTTGTGAAAAAACCAGCAAAAGTTTTTTTCATGATTATGAAAAAAATTAAATAAAAAATAAAAAATCATTAAAGGTTCAAGGTCATTTACGTCATTCATTATGTCTCGAGAACTAAATATAATATTTACATCATTAAGGTGTCAATCGACGCGTATTATCATTTTAATGATGTTTTTATATGTGAAAAAAAAATTTAAAGTGTTTTTTTAAATTTATTGGAAAAAATTGGAAAAGTAGTGTTTTTTTTATAAAAAAATTAATTAATAATAAATAAAATTAACATCGTAATAATAAATGTTTATCAAATTTATAATTTTTTATCAATTTCTGTAGAGAGACCAGCAAAATATTATCTCATGATTTCAAAACAAATTGAATTAAAAATAAAAAAAACCTTCAAAGTCACCATGTAAAAAGGGTTCATACGATTTATTATACCTTAAATCTCTTATTCTAAAGACATTGTTGTAAAGTCAATCAAAGTTTATTAATATTTGCAAAATTTAAGCAGATTTTCAATAGTCTTCACATCACCATGTTTTAACTTTAATGAAAAAACGGCTTTGTAACCTGTCCCCACTCCGATGAATACTCAATCAATGGACGCTCCCGTAGATGAAACGATTAATATTAAGTCATTCCAATAACTTTTACGAGAACTACATTTTTATTATTTGAAGTAGTATTATTTCCATAATTATTATTGTGTTTAATATTTTCAATATCTTTTTAGATATTACTGGGAAGTTGACCGTGTGGACCTCATGGGTCGCACCTCACGGCTTGTTTTAAAATTGAATTGATTTATGGCACTTAACTGGTTCATCAAATCACAAGTTTCAAGGCAAATTAGAAAAAAAATGTTTTGAAAAAAACATTAAAAATTCACATAAATGCCCAAATAAAAAGTGTGTTCATCAACATCATGTTGATACAGTTCATGTCTTATGTATTTATTATCTGCACACATCTTCGATCAAACAGAGTTAAAATCGCTATCATTTCGCCGTGGATGGAAGCCAGCATTTTGACAAGCACTTCCTGTTCATCGATCAGTCTACCACCCTCTGTTTTAAAATCTCAAGTCATACACTTATCGACCAGGAAGCAATACTGCTTGATAAGCTGCCAGCTATCTGTTCCTCCATCGTTCCACAGGGAGCCCATGTAAAATTCAGTACACAAAATAACCAATAACCCATAATTCCGCCACAAAGTATAAAAGCATATCATCGATGAAATGATTCCACCGCAACGACCCTTGCATGTTGGACTCGATGTATGCATGCAGATACGACTGGCTGGGGTGAACGTGTTTATATCTTCGATAAGGGTTCTCTATAAAGCATTTTTACACCTCGGCAAATCCAAATAAGCTGACTGCTACCCTGCTATCCTGCCATCCTGAAAGTGTACCTTTCGCTTCAGGTGAGACCTCACATACAGTCTCGTCGCCAATGCACGGATTTTACCTTAAAACGAAGGCGAATGAAGAACAGCCGAGTGAGTAGCTTTCATCCTTACGTCGCATAAAAAATTTAAATCACGTTTTAGATTAGTTTATTGACGGTACTCCCGCTCAGCTACCGATAACACATTGATAATGTGGTGCTGAAATTGGCCTCGCGCCTTCAATCTTTATATTTTTGTGATTGTATTTGCATTTTAGCTTTTTCACGGAGGCATGCATATTCTCAACACTTCATGTTTTCAACATGAAACGAGGAAATCGTATCATCTGAAAGATGACAGGTAGTTCATAGATATTTTGATTTGATGTAGGAAAGTAGCATTTTGGGCCTAGTAATCTGCTTACTTATATAAGCCACATTTTCATTGCAGAAGATTATATGACTTAATTTTTTGATAGAAATATGAAACAAGGAAGTTGTTTTAGTTTAGATAAAATGAATATATTACATAACAATGTTCATAAAAGACAAAGTTTTGTTAAACTATTTAGTCAATTCGTTGTGAACTGATGTATCTTTTCACGATTATGGTAAATGAATCCCAAAACAGAATTAGTCATTTTTTGTGAAATACTAATTTTCAGATGAGAAAAGCTTTTGACACTACAAACACTTTCTGTGTATCATATCTATATTTCATTTGCTCTGATATCTTCTATCATTGATACTATGTAGACTGTGTATAGACAGAGACGGGAAGCAATTAAATTAAATAAGATTTCAAGTAAACAGATTCTCCATAAAAAGCTGCAGACCATTGTTAGCAATCATACAAGAAATCATCCAAGAAAAATATACTTTATTTTTGTAGCTGACATTGTATTTTTTCGTGTTCTTTGGCAAACCCAGTATCGAATTTAATTTCAGGGTTTGCGGAGCTACTCGAATAATAAGCAGTTCATTTCTTTTTATTTTGCAAAAATTTACTTATATTTTTATACAGAAAACAGAACAATTCAGAACCGATTATGTTTATTCACTGAAGGCAGTTAAATTTATGATTTTGTTTTATTGTTGTTTGTTTTTCGACAGCTATAGTAGACTGCTATGATTAAGTTTTGTTAATACTGAACATACGTCCTTAAGGTTGTTTCTTTTTAGATACATATGAGTCTAATACCAAATATTACAGATTTTCGTCCTGGCAAAACAACTAATATTGATGCAACATGGTTTTCCATGGAAAACACTGGTGAACAAGATTTATAACACAAAAACTCATACCTGATACTATTAAAGGCAGACCTATATCAGAAAGACATGAAATCAAATTAATTCAAGTATGGAAAGTTTTGGAGTACAACTTTTAACTTTTTTTAACTTTAGCTTAAGTTTTAGAGAAAAAATTAAATCCAAGTATATAAATCTAATACGAAAGCTATTAAATTAGAATTATCTGGCAAATGCCGTAGAAGAGACTTTTTTCTGACTTATTTAGACTGAAATTTTCGTATTGTTGAAATGCCCTGGCAAAATCTTTCTTTATTACTGCTGATTTATTAGATTCATGATGTCATGTAATAAATTCAAAATAGTTGTAAAGATTTTGTCGCTGTTTTACCAGATTTGTGTTTTTCTTACAGTTTTTACTTTACTTTAAGACTAAGAAAAATTCTTTATAACTACAACTATAAACATTTGTCGAAGTTCATATCAAAAAAATTTTCATTTCAAGCAACACAAGTAACAATTACTAAGCAAAACATCTGCACAACCAAAAAAATTAAGCCTTTACTTCAGATGGTGGCATAAAACTTACCTGAATTACTGCATAATTTATCTAGAAACGTGCGTTACGAAATTCTCTAAGAATAATATTTTATAGAGCAAATTAACTGTTTTAAAAACAAATTTAACAAGCCGCGAAGTGCGACCCTTGAGGTCCACACGGTCAACTTCCCAGTAATATCTAGATAAACATTAAAAATATTAAATACCATAGTAATTTTGAAAATACTACTACTATAAATAATAATAATGAAAGGTATTCATAGCAGTAACAGGAATGAGTTGATATTAATCATATCATCTACGGGAGCATCCACTGATTACTTAAGGGTTTTGGTGGATGGGTGATGATGATTTATTACCACAAATGCAAATATGATTGAAATTTTGATGGTTTTCAAAATTTAAGCCGCTTTTTTAACTTCCCAGTATATGGGAAGTTCTTGTAATCGCCTCGAAAATCGAAATTGAAATTTTCAACATTTCTTTACGGTTTGAGGTCTTTAGAGTATATATAAAGTGTTTTTAGAAAGGGAGATGTATGTGTGTGTGTGTGTGTGTGTACGTACGTACGTACGTACGTACGTTCGTGGACACTTTTTTCTACGAGCATAACTCACGTAAACAAAGTCCTATCGACTTTGTCGAGGTGTCAATCGAAGCGTCTTTGCAATCTTAAGAGCTGATTAGTTTTTGGGATACTTCGGTCGGGGGGGTTTGTTGTTTTGCCCCTTTGAAGGTCATTTCTGTCATGCGTTATATCTCGCGATTTTTTATTTTTTATTTAATGTTTCTTGCTTTCGTGAAAAAAAGTTTTGATGACGTTTTTTCAAACATTGCTTGAAGTATATAAATTTTATAAAAATTGAATACTGTCTTCCGTAAATCAGGTTAAAAAATTATTGTTTATTAAAAAAAAACCTAATTTTTTGCACTTTTTATTCTTAAATTAAAAAACGACTCCAACGATCTTTTTTTTTCAAAATTCGAGGAATTCACGAAAATTTCAATACGCGTTGATTGACACCTTGACAATGTAAATCGTATGTTTGGTTCGCGAGATATAACGCATGACAGAAATGACTTTGAAGATCATGATGCCTGTTAATGATTTTTTATTTGTTATTTAATTTTTTACATGGCAATGAGAAAAAGTTTTGATGTTGTTTTTACAAGCATTGCTTGAAGTAAATAAATTTTATAAAAATTGAATACTATCTTCCGTAAATCAGGTTGAAAATTTATTGTTTATTAAAAAAACCTAATTTTTTGCGTTTTTTTTTTAAAAATTAAAAAACGGCTTCAAGAAATTTTTTAAAAACTTGATAGAATCACATAAATGTCAATACGCGCCGATGGACACCTTAACCATGCAAATCGTATGTTTGATTCGCGAGATAAAACGCATGACAGAAATGACCTTCAAAGGGTCAAAACAACAACACACATACACACACATATATCTATATATATATATATATATATATATATATATATATACTATATATAGGCTGAGACTTTGTAAACTAAACCTCTATATACAGTAGAACCTTGATTATCCGGAGTTCGGTTATCCGGGTCTTCGATTAATCGAGGTTTTTGTCCTCTAATCGTTTTTTCTTTAATTTTCCTGATTGACTAGGTATTTCTTTTTATAATAGAGCAAGTGTGCGCGCGCTCTGCAGGCGTTTCAGTTTTAAACGCGTTTTTCTCAAAACAACGTTTTTTGAACTGGTTGACACAATTTTGAAATATCTTTTTTGACCAATACGCTGAAATGTTCAGAAATCACTTAATACATATACAGTTTCAGTCCGAACTAGAATCAGAGTTTTTGATAAATTTGAAACCCTATTATGAAACAATTTTAGTTTCAAAATAAGGGTTACGAGATTGAAAAGTCCGCCATTTTGTTCGTTTTCACCTAAAATGCTTAGTTCTGGTTTGAACCATGGCCACACATTTATATTCCAAATGCCGTTCAGTCATTGACATTTAACCGGCTCCATTATGGCCGCCATTTTTCGCAACGCTTGAAGAAAAATTATTTTTGGTAGAATCATTTTATTATATAAAAGTTTAAATATATTCTAACAAATAAATAAACAAAAAATTGTTGAAATTTCATGCAATAAACCTAGATTGCCCCTTTAAGTGCACACACTGGACCCACATGACTCTACATAAACTCAAAAGCATAAAATGAGGTCTAGGTGCGACCCTTGAGGCCCACACGACTAACCTCCCAGTGGGGTGAATAAAAAGCTATAACTTGCTTTTATTATTAATCACTATTATTAAACATCATTATTCTAAATTAATATAATTACTTATATTATTTTTATAAATTTTTTATCTAACCATAAAGCTTTGGTAGAGGAAGACGTCTCCACCACCTGGTCATCCTCTACCAAAGCCTCGGCAACCTCGTCCTTCTTCTTGTCCTCCTCTTCGTCCTCAACCTCGTTCTCCATCTCAGCCACGGAATCCACAACTATTATTGTGGGTATTTAATTATTATTTACAATAATCATTCGTTATTAAGAATTTTTGACCGTTACTGAATAATTATAATTGACTATATATATATATACAATATCAAATTATAACTAATATTATTTGATTGTTATTAACAATATTAAATTATTTATAACAATATCCAATTATTAACTGCATTAGCGTCTCTACTCCTATTCACCCAAACCTTTTTTTTTAAATAACATTTTTCACAAATTTGATCACAATTTTCCAAAAACTCACAATGATAACAACATTACTATAAAGGTATTTGGTATCTGCACGAATTAATAGTGCATATCAACAGTTTAAAAATGAGCAATTTTTAGTCGTTTTTTCATCCTAAATGAAAAACGGCTTAACCAATTTTGCTGAAAAGTCATTCAGTTCTAAGTTACGTAATTACGCGTCGTTTGAAATCGGTCTCACGTCAATACGATCTTTGGTTCCGAACGCACATACGTACATACGCACATACGTACATACACACTCACAGACATCTCTCTGAAAACGTCGAGATATGTCAAAATTTGGGATTCGCAAAATCGACCCCATTACAATAACTTCCCATAGGGAACTGGGAAGTTAACAAGGCAATCCCTATGTCATTGTAGGGTTCACAATTATTATCAAATCAACCGAAGACTACATATAGATTATACATAGACTACATATACATTATCATATAGGCACCTATAAATCTAGTACCAAATCAAAACCGCATCACGAAGAACAGATACATGAATTTCTTATGATTTAAAGATAATTTCAGTGCTACGTCTTGTAAAAATACAAACCTTATTCTGCCAAGTTGAACTTATCCAATTGAGTTGGACTGTTTTTAGCTTCGTTTATAAAATATACAGTTCCAGTAGCCAATTTCACAACTCCTGTCAACTTCTCAACAGATACTCACATCCTGTCTGAAACAGTCAAATTGGATCAAAATGCAGGCAGTAAAAACTGAAGGAAATGGAAGTCAATCAGGAAATCGTAAAGTTTATCCCTCCCAAATCCGGTTCAGGCTCAGTCCGAACATATCATTTCGCATTCCCAATCAAAGGCTATAACCCTTATGCTGAAGGTATGTACGAATGTGTATTGCACTGCAAGAAGGGACGGTGACAGGGCAGACTATTTCAAGACTCACTACGAGCTGTTCAGTCGAGAAGTTGCGGTGTTAACAAGAAAAAGTTGCGAATTCTTCAGAATTACTCGAAAATAAGGAGATAACCTCTGATTATATTCGAGTAGAGAGTAAAAGTTTTATCTGAAAGGAAACACCCAGGCCGTCACTGCCACCGAAGGATGTGATTTCAGGAAGAAACAAAACTGATGCCAGATTACGGGGATTACCGCATTAAGTCGAAATGAAAGAAACTCCTGGGCGTCGACATTCTATTCGGGATGCTTACATCTAAGACAAGCAAGAAGTCAGGGTTGTTATTGAGATTGAATTATCCCGTTTTCAATGAAAATTAATTGCTAGTATTCACTTTCTAATTTCATTAAAATTGAGACCATTTGATGCTTTTATACTCTTTTGATTTATTTTGAAACTATAAAAATATTCGACGTTCATGAATTTTCTTTAAAAAATATGGATCGTAATAAATTCTTTTAAACGTTGTTTCATTTTTATTCTTAACATGTGTAACTGTAAAAATGAAATAAATATTTGTTAAACATCACTAAATACTTAAATGAAATGGCAGCCCATAGCCATAAAGAATTTCTTGCCCTCAACACCAAGCCTCCTCGTCCATTCCTCACTCTACGCTTAGTCATTTCTCACATCCTCGCCACTATATATTATCCACTAAGATTCTTAATGCTATTTTTGATGGGCACAAGTTTGACTCAAGTACTATCCAACTTAAATTAGGTCTGACGTTTGTACTTTTGTAGGTGGTGGTATCATCCCTATTTACGCTGCTATACTTCATCACTATACTGGACTGTACATGTACAGGTCCTGTCGCCTTCTTTAAATCACGTTTATCTGGTCGTAAGTTCGCTAGGAAATTAGCAGACCAGCATTTGTTTTCTGTTTGATTATGTTCAAGGAGTTTTATGGCCCAGGAAAACTTTTCCAATGAATGCTACAAGAATGGAAAACGAACAAAAGGAAAAGTGACGAAGGAAAGGACAAGAAGGCATATAATAGGATCAAAGCACAAACATGGCAAATAACAAGAATGGTGTATTCTTAAGCAGTAATTCGAGATCTTGATGGCCATTTGGTTATTGCGATTGTAAGTCTGAAGCAGTTCTCTGAGCCCCATGTTATTTGGCTGTCGGTTTTTGTGTAATTGTAGTGAAAAAGAAGCACAAAACAAGAGAAAGATGAAAATAGTTGTTCTTTAAGACGCATAATGTCTTTGTTACAGCTGGCACTAATCAGTCGTTCTTAAGAGCAATTAGCAAAGTTATGACGAGAATTCAGGAGATAGAGTGAAAATCTTTCGAATGAAAGGCGAAATGGCATTTGCACGCCCTTGAATTAATGTTCAAACTTTCTCTTGCTTTCATGAAATGAAGATTCCAAGCACTCTACGTCACTAGAAAAGATATAAATATTTCAAGTGATTCCAATTGATGCTCCCTATTTCAATGGGTGATGCAATCCAAGTGAAACTTTGACCAGTTAATCTTCGAAATGTAAACTTCGTTTTAGGTTCAGGTCTCTTTTAAGCATATTTGTAATATTTAGGGCTCGTCAATAAACACAAATTAAATTCAATGATGAAAAATCGTTGAGCGCATTGAATTGTTTCACACTTAAAAATCGCCTTTAAATTTGATTGCTTTAATACCGAAAAGCAACTGAAAAATTTGATTAATCAAGAGTAATTTTAGCAAACTCAGATGAAAATGACTGCCGTACTCTGTAACGATAACAATTCATTTATTTTTGGTGCTTGTGAATATGCGTTTTCTTGCATATGTTGGCCAAGTATATGAAAAGCATAATTTCTTAGTCTCTCTTTATTTATGTAATTATAATAATCCATCATTTTGCCTTGATGTGATTGCATCTAGTTCCAATCATAAATAAAACAAAAACAGTAAAGTCCATCCAAATTTTTATTGGCTATCTAGAATTTTTTTTGCGGCTGTCGGATAACGAACATAATGATTATTTCAACTCGGAAAACTGATGAACAGAGAAGAAGCAGCAAACAAGAACCCTGATAGATACTATTTGAAGAAATAAAATATTTTTTAATGTAAATTTACTACTAAAATGTGTCTTATCGTAATCAATGACGCAAACCACAGAACTCTTCTCCATTAATTGTTATTCTACAGTTTACGCAGTATATCTACTGAAGTATTTTCCTGGTGGAAGTGTAAAGATATACCGGAAATTTCGACTGTAAGTCAAGAAATTTTTTAGGCCACAATATTCATAATAAATACCACTGAAACTGGTAGCTTTCAAAATTATCGTGAGAAAAAGATACAAAATTTGACCCTCCTTCAAAAAAGGCGCTTTGGTTTTCGTTTCTTAATACGGGAGAGAAGTGAAGAGTGCAAAAGCGAAGCAAAATTTCCGCGTGTGGAATTGGGTAAATATATTGCGACGAGGCTGCTATTTTATGATGGTTATTCGTGTAGGTATATTTACCACATCCGAATTAGTGTGTGACTAACATGTGAAGGAGAACCTCCAAAATTGAAGATAAAGGTGGTCTGGAGGAAGCCGTTTGAATCGTTACATCTGCCTTCAATGAAGCAGCAAGGTCTGCATGCAGCCCAACGAAGCCTAGAGGGAAATATAAGCCCCCTTGGTGGAATAGTGACATTGCGGAGCTGCGGAAGGAATGAAGGAAGTTCTTCAATCAGGCTAAAGTATCCAATGACTGGTCTTCTTATAAACTAAAACTGAAATTGTTTAAAAGCTCCATCAGAAAAGCAAAACGCACATCGTGGAGAAGTTTTTGTGCAGAAAAAGAACACTCCAAGTATGTCAGTTGTCTGCGAAAAGTGATGACGACCACCTCCTTATTTTTGGGGTCTATCAAGGACGCGAATGGGACCTGGACCAAATCCAGCTCCGACACGCTAGCCATTCTCATGGACACGCACTTCCCGGGCAGTGAAGATGTGGCTGACAAAGCTGATCCACATACGCCCCGAACTGCCTCTCAACCGCTGTGCCTGTTGACGACAGGCTCCTACGCAGCTCATTTCAATCTTTTTAATCCCCAGGAATGGGCAACATCTCACCTGTTGAGATCCAGCAGGGAATCAATATAGCGCTACCATGGCTAAAAGCCATCTTTAAAGAATGTCTACAGATGGCTTACATTCCACAGCGGTGGAAAGAACCTAAAATAGCCTTCATACCCAAAGCGGGCAAGAACTCCGACTCCTCACCTAGGGACTATAGACCTATCAGCCTCACCTCTTTTCTCCTGAAAACTCTGGAACAGCTGATAGAGATTGTTTTGAGAGCTACTCTGAAACCACTCTCTAATGCGCAGCACGCATATACAAAAGGGAGATCGGTTGAAACAGCTCTTCACTCGCTCACCAGCTACATTGAAAAATCGCTAAGCGTCAAAGAATACACGCAGTCGGTTTTTATAGACATCGAAGGTGCTTTCAACAATATCAGCCACAAGGCTATTGAGAACGCACTCGAGGAAAACAATGTGGATGATAACCTGATTAGGTTTATCGCACAACTGCTAAGCAGTAGAAGCATGAACTCCACACTAGGAGACAGTACCCTAAGAAGGAGGACGTACAGTGGCACCCCGCAAGGTGGGTGGTGCTATCACCCCTTCTATGGAAGTTAGTGGTGGACAAACTCCTGTCAACAATAGAAGCGACTGGCTGCAAAGTCGTAGCCTATGCAGACGATGTTGCAATAGAAATATTGGGCAAATTCGTAAACATCCTATCTGAAAGACTTAACTTTGCCCTGAGTATTCTGACCAAGTGGGGCAAAGAGTGCGGTCTGAAGATTAATCCGCAAAAGACGGAATTTATGCTCTTCACAAGAAGGTACAAAATTCCACGGTTTGTTCCACCTAAACTTGAGGAGATAAGTCTCAACCCATCTCATCAAGTTAAGTATTTGGGTCTAGTTCTGGACTCCAAGCTCGCGTGGAACGCGAACATAGAAGAATGAACGCAAAAGCGGCATGCGCAATCTATTGCTAGAAAAGAACCATTGGGAAAAAGTGGGGATTGAAACCCAAAATCGTATCATGGCTCTATACGGCGATAGTGGAACCAAATCTTCTGTATGGCGCAGTTGTTTGGTGGCCAGCTATTGCAAAAATATCCAATGCAAACCTGATAAACAGGGTCAGAAGGATTGCAGCTATTGCAATCACCGGGGCCTTACGCACTACGAAAAAGGTACTGTTTATGCTATTGAATTGGCTCCCGACGGAGCTCCTTACGAGGCAGCAGGCCAAGTGCTCTGCGATTCGATTAAAAGCACTACATTTCTGGCAAGAGGGAAATGTTGGCCACTCCACCATACTTTGGAGGGATGGACCAATGCCAGGGAAAGATAGACCTAGCGCCCCCGATTCCCTGCTTTCATCATAGTTTCAAGTCAGTCATCCTAAGCAGGGATGACTGGGCAATAGATGCAGGAATCGGTTGACATCTACACTGATGGCTCCAAAATGGATGGAAAAGTTGGCTGTGGCGTTTTCTCAGAACAACTAGGCCACTGCAGTGTTTTTCAGGCAGAGGTCATTGCAATATACAAGGCAGTAGACTGGCTGAGAAATCAGAAAATTTCCACAAGAAACCTGAATATTTTCTCTGACAGTCAAGCTGCTATCCAAGCACTATCCAACGTGTAAACCTCATTCATGATGGTAATGGAACGCCGTAAACAACTGAACGTGATGTCACTTCACTGTGAAGTGACTCTACACTGGGTACCAGGACATAGTTATATACCGGGAAATTGCGAAGCGGATGCCTTAGCGAGAGCTGGCACTGTGCTCCAGGAGTATACACTCACACCTTAAGTCGGCCAACCTCTAGCTTCTATAAAGCTAGGATTTAAGCAGCATTACACCAAGGCTGCAAATAGAGCCTGGTTGTTGGAAGAAACCTGCAGGACAACCTGGCAAACTTGGCGCGCACTGAGTTCCAGCCGCACCAAGCAGCTGCTGAACATGAGTCGTGAAACCTTGAGTTCTATCGTGTCCATACTGACGGGGCACTGTCTAATTGGCAGACACGCAGAAAGGTTGCGCGTTCCCTTCAACGATTTCTGCCGGAGTTGCAGATCGGAAGAAGAGGACGAGACAGTCCAACACTTTCTGTGTGAATGCCCGGCACTGTCCAGGAAGCGTATGAAAACCTTAGGCTCACCATTCCTGGACAGCCTCACGGAAGTAGCTGATTTAAATATCGGCTACATAGCCGGCTACATACGAGAATTGAAATCGTTTTCGTCATCTTACAGGTTCTAGTGCCGCCCTTATCTTTTTTTGGGGCATCACAATGGGCTTATCTTGGCCTAAGTGAACCATCTTTTTGATAACTACAACCAACCAACCAACCATCATGTGTAACGGTAATACACTTTCAATAGTATGACCGATGTTTGGCCATTTCGTTTAGTGTCCATGCTCGTTATTATCTACAAAACGCCTAGATTCTGATTCATCCAATAATCTTCTATGCCATAAAATTTTTTGGCTGCTTGGTATAGAATTGCCGATTTCATTACCGAATTGAAAATTGTGATTGTTATCAGAAACAAGCCGCGAGGTGCGACCCTTGAGGTCCACACGGTCAACTTCCCAGTAATATCTACATAAACATCAACAACATTAAACACAATAACAATTTTGGAAATAATACTACTTTAAATAATAATAAGAGGTATTCAAAGCAGTTACAGGAATGAGGGAGGGTCCATTGATTACGTAAGGTTTTTGGTCGATGAGGACAGATTGAATATTCACGCGGATCAATCGCCTTTTTGGTCTTGAAAAATTTTGTATATGCAGTCAAAAATATGTTCAATTACATGTAAAAAGTAAAATGTATTACAAATGATGATGGTTATTGAAATCTTACGATAACTAAAGAATCAATCTACTAAAAACTACAATTTTTTATTCGATGAGAGCTTTTCAAAGCATATGATCTTGCAAAGTATTGACTACAAAACATTTTACCATTGAAATTTTGATGGTTTTCAAAATTTAAGCAGTTTTTTTAATTGAAAAACTGTAAAAACTATTAAAAATCTGCTCAAATTATGCAGATATTTTAAAACTTTGATTGAATTTCTAACAATTTATTTAGAATAAAAGATATAAAGTAATATCATTCGTATGAACCCTCTTTACCTGGCAACTTTGAAAGATTTTTTAATTTTAATTTAGTTTTTTTCATAATCATGGAAGAAAATTTTGCTGACCTCTCTTCAAAAACTGATGAGAATGTATAAATTTTATAAACTGATATCACTGTGCTGTGCAAATCAGGTTAAAAATATTTTTTATGAAAAAAACCATAATTTTTCGCATTTTCATCAATTAAATTACAAAAACGGCTGAAACGAATTTTTATAATGCTAAAAACTTCACAAATATGTTAATACACGTCAACTGACACCTTAATGATGCAAATATTATTTTTGGTTCGTGAGATATAGTGAATGATAAAAATGACCTTGAAAATCATGATGACTTTTAATGAATTTTTATTTTTAATTTGATTTTTTACGTTATCATGAGAAAAAGTTTTGATGCTGCTTTTACAAACATTGTTTGGAGTATATAAATTATATAAACATTGGTTACTCTGACTTGAAAATAAGGTTGAAAATTTATTGTTTTTGAAAAAACCCCAATTTTTTGCACTTTTTTTCAAAAAATTAAAAAACGACCTCAAAGAATTTTTTTAAAAACTTTGTAGAATCAAGTAAATGTCAATACGCGTCGATTGACACCTTGATGAAGCAAATCGTATGTTTTATTCGGGAGATATAACGCATGACAAAAATGACCTTCAAACGGGCAAAACAGTAAACTTCCCGGACCAAAGTTTCTCAAAAACTAATCAGCTTTTAAGATTGCAAAGACACTTCGATTGACACCTCAACAAAGTCGATACGACTTTGTTCACGTGAGTTATGCTCGTAGAAAAAACTGTCTACGAACTTACAGACGTACGTACGTACGTAGGTACACACACACATACGTCTCCCTTTCTAAAAACACTTTATATATACTCTATAGACCTCAAAACGTAAAGAAATGTTGAAAATTTCAATTTCGATTTTCGAGGCGATTACAAGAACTTCCCATATACTGGGAAGGTCATTAATTGATTTTTTAATGAAAACAAAATCTAGAAGCTAATGTACAAGAACTCTAGTGTGTGATGTGGATACTAACGTGTGGAGTAAATCCAAAATACAGTGACTGTACTCCGATATTAATTAAATGTTTTTAATAGCTCCGATTGTCGGAAGACTTCAATTCTCAGAATACCGTTCCATTCAGAAATTGTTGCCAGGTTCTGACTTACTGTTTCAATTCAAAAAATTCTCATATATTCATACAAACAATACGTAAAAAAAGTTAAGGCACGACGCACCCAGCGAAAAAAGTTTTAACTTTTCAGTGATATTTTTATCGAGAATGTTTTTATTTTGACATTTTATCAGGAGATTGGAAGATATATTTCAGTAACATAACAAAAAAACACCAATCACACAACAATTTTTAAACATAATAAAGAAATGCTTGTTTACCATCGAGAAACGACCCCAAAAAAGTTAAGGCACGTTATAATTTTATCTGAAATTATTTGATTTGTTTTAGATTTATTTCCTTTAAATTTTAGAAACTTACTCACTATTAATATTTTGTGGACTTTGCTTGCATTTTCATGACTTTCGCGTTTCGGCATCGATTTGACCAACGTTTTGCAAACAGCTGGTGAAATATTTTCCCATTCTTCAGTAATGGCATTTTTAGTTAGTTTTTATTTTTTACTTCTCGAATTGTAACTTTATTTTTTAGGTGGTGCCATAGATGTTCTATGGGGTTCAAATCTGGGGACTGACCAGGTGCTTTAATCGTTTTTGGGCAGTTATAAATAGCTCAAAATCGACATTGCTCCGAGGTGTGTTTGAGATCGTTATCCTGGTACAGGCCAAAAGAGTTTATAATCCTCATCTTTTCAGCACTTTGTCTAATATTCCTTTCGAGGATATTTAGATAGTAATGTTAAGCCATCCTGCCATTTATAATTTCTTAGTTTCCAAGTCCAGAAGCCCCCATACAACCCCATAGAATAATGTTCCCACCGCCGTGTTTTACTCTGGGATTGGTATGCTTGAAATTGAACTCAGTATTTGGTTTTCTCCAAACATACCACCTCACGTCAGATCCAAACAGGTTGATTTTTGTTTCGTCAACAAAAATAACCTTTTTCCAGAAGGACTTTGGTTTTTTTACGAACTCTCTCGCGAAACGTAATGTTAACATCAATTTTTTGCGCTGATGTACGGTTTTCCTCGGCAAACCCTGCCTTTAAAGCCCAACTTTTTTATAATATTTCGTACCGTCTGAGCAGACACAGCGTTTTTTAACTTCATTGTGTAAAAATGGGGCACTTAATCATGGATTCTTTTGAATTTCTTTCTCAATCCATTTCTCTTCTCGCTCAGTTAGCATTTTTCGCCTTCCTGATCGAGGTTTTGTTTCGAATGATTTTGTTTTTTTATATGCTAATACAACGTTTCTGAAAATATATTTCATTGATCATTTACTCAACTCAAATGACAGATATTTCATGTAGCGAAAATTCCATGCAAGCCTATCGGTGCATTTTTCTCAGAAAAATGAATTATTTGCAGAGTGCCTTAACTTTTTTTGCGTTGTTTCTGATTGGAAAAGTATTTTTAACTTCCCAGTTTATGGGAAGTTCTTGTATTCGCCTCGAAAATCGAAATGAAATTTTCAACATTTCTTTACGTTTTGAGGTCTATAGAGTATATAAAGTGTTTTTAGAAGAGAGATGTATGTGTGTGTGTGTGTGTACGTACGTACATACGTACGTACGTTCGTGGACACTTTTTTCTACGAGCATAACTCACGCAAACAAAGCCTTATCGACTTTGTTGAGGTGTCAATCGAAGCGTCTTTGCAATCTTAAGAGCTGGTTAGTTTTTGGGATACTTCGGTCGGGCGGTTTGTAATTTTGATCCCTTGAAGGACATTTCTGTCATGCGTTATATCTCGCGAACGAAACATACGATTCCCTTGATCAAGGTGTCAATCGACGCGTATTGACGTTTATGTGATTCTATCAAATTTTTAAAAAAAATCCTGTAGCCGTTTTTTAATTTTTTTAAAAAAAGTGAAAAAAATTAGGTTTTTTAAATAAACAATAAATTTTTAACCTGATTTACGAAAGACAGTATTCAATTTTTATAAAATTTATATACTTCAAGCAATGTTTGAAAAACACCATCAAAACTTTTTCTCATGAAAGCAAGAAACATTAAATAAAAAATAAAAAATCATTAACAGTCATCATGATCTTCAAGGTCATTTCTTCCATTCACTATATCTCACGAACCAGATATAATATTTGCATTATTAGGGAGTCAATCGACGTGTTTTAACATGTTTTTTTTGATTATTTTAACCTTATAAAAATCAGTTTCAGCGGTTGTTTTAATTTAATAGAAGAAAATGCAAAAACTTAGGGTTTTTTCATAAAAAATATTTTTGAAACCTGATATGCACAACACAGTAATAAATGTTTATAAAATTTATACATTCTTATCAGTTTTTGAAGAGAAACCAGTGAAACTTATTTCATGATTTTGAAAAAAAATTCAATTTAAAATAAAAAATCATTCAAAGTTACCATATGAAAGGGGTTCGTCCGATTGATATTACCTTATATCTTTTATTCTATAGACTTTGTTGTAAAGTCAATCAAAGTTTTAATATGTTTAGATAATTTGAGCAGATTTTTAAAAGTTTTTGCAGTCTTTTCATAAAAATAAGCGGCTTAAATTTTAAAAAACATCAAAATTTCAATCAAATTTGTATTTGTGGTAATCAATCATCATCACTCATCCACTAAAAGCCTTGCGTAATCAATGGATGCTCCCGTAGATGATATTATTTATATCAACTCATTCCTGTTACTGCTATGAGTACCTCCCATTATTATTATTTAAAGTAGTACTATTTTCAAAATTATTATTGTGTTTAATATTTTTAATGTTTATCTAGATATTACTGGGAAGTTGACCGTGTGGACCTCAAGGGTCGCACTTCGCGACTTGTTTTCCTTATATTTAATAATTGTTGTGTTATTGATGTTTTTTTGTTATGTTATTGAAATATACCTTCCAATCTCCTTATATAATGTAAAAATAAAAACATTCTCCATAAAAATATCACTGAAAAGTTAAAACTTTTCTCGCTGAGTGCATCGTGCCTTAACTTTTTTTTACCCGCTGTATATGCACGCTTAACCTGAAAAAACTCGGTCTACATCAAAAGATTTGAAGATTTCTCTAATATGGGAATGGTTGGAGGGAAACAGCCTTCACAATTGTTTGCAGATCCATTTATTGTTTGTTCTTAGTTCAGTTTTTCTTCTTAATTCTGATATGCATTGTTTCTTAATTTTCTCAATTCATACTGACAATAAAATACTACTATCAAACTTTCTCTTTGAGAGTTGTTAAAATTATCCCTCCAAGTTTTCTAGATTTATTGCTTTTATTGACCGCATCCTGTCATATTATTTCTGTTCTTTCCTTTTTCGAAAAGCTAAATAATAGCTTATATCGATGAGGTTGTTTTGTCGATATAATTTATTAAACTCTGATGGCTTTAAGCAATTGTTTTCCTTGTTTACAACTAAAAATTGCGTCCCACCACCATTAAGTTCTATTCTCAGACTTTCATAATTCTATCAAATTACTTCAACCTACATATGTAGCGCGCAGCTGATTACACGTGCCATCCATTTCCTGTCTACTCTCTCATAAATTTCTTGCAAATAACAGGGTAGTTACTGCGAAGAGAACTGTAATATGAGACACGTTTTACATTGCCTACGTGCAACATTAGACTTAGTATTACTTTTAATGAGATTTGTTTAATGCAATTGCTATCGATGTGGAAGCAGTTGGTATATATGCATGTTTGTGCAATGGGCAACTTTCCAGGAGGAATACGAACGAACGAAAGGTCCTCATTAGGCGACATCTTGAAGAATATTGCAACTAAGAAGATTGTTATTAACATCATTATCTTCTCCGCTTCCAGAGGAAGCTGACTATTGCAAATTTGAAATCTTTATCATTTGGACGAGACTTTCTTCGTAAAAAGGTCATCAAGTAACGTAGAAAGACTTGAAAATGATAGCGGCGTAATTATCCGAAAATACTATTAATTATATAAAAAATATACTTATCCTACAACAAATAGTTTTATTAGGAATAATACACGGTTTTAAGCTCAAATACTCATTTCGTCTTGAGAATTTAGAATTCTGTATAAGCAACATTGGTATCTATCTGCTTAGGAAACCCTAATTTTTCATTTCCATCTATCCTGCAATCAATAAATTTTGTAATTGAAAAGGATAACTCTTTTCATTAATTTCTGTCATGTATTTAAAATAAAAAAATTTGTAAAATTTCAAAGGTTTGCCAATTTCCGGAAATCTGGAGATGGCTTTAATCTCTTCATTCGCGATTAAAAATAGTTTATTCAAGGTTGCACAAAAAATCTAGAAAGTTTCGGTCATCTTTCAGTTACACCATAATAACTTCTTAGCGATGCATTTCCAGGAAAATGTCATTTATACATGGCGAAAAAAACCTAGCCTAGCCAAAATGAAAAACTGACACTATTTTCAGGATCACTTTACTGGAGTTTTATCCTAAGTGACAAAATTGTTTTTAAAGATTTAAAATTGTTGCAGTTTATTTGAAATGAATATTATTTCAGTAATGGATAGGAACTGTAGCAATAAAAATAAAAGTTATTTCGATGAAAATGCCCAAATATTCTTTCTGGTTTGAAACTTATAAAGTTGCTTTGTGTTTGACGAATAGATATACTTAAATATAAATAAATGTACATGTAATCATGTTCGGACCTTTGATCTTGGTTCGTAATTGTCTTCTGAAATATAAACATAAATGAAAAGTGGAACCAACATCCCTTAGTACGCTTTAAAAAATATTGTTACAACCGTAATTCCTGTAACGTTCACCACTACACCGCACTGAAGAGGGGTGTGGGAATAGTTTACAAAAGGGCGCCACTCGTTTCTGTGCCTGGACTGCCCTGTCCGCGAGTCCGTAAACGGGAACTGGATTCGCGACGACCCGAAACCACTGACCAACTGAGGGATTTCAAAAAAATGGATTGCAAACAAGGGACCGACACGACGTTCACTACGCCACTTCATACAAATCACGAATCTAATCAATCACTAATCTAATCAATTTTATTCTTCTTCTTTTTTTAAATCTACCTGTCTAACCCTATCTATATAGACTTAAGTCTACTTACAATTCTGTTTCTTCTTCCTAAGCCTATTTCCGCCGTCCTCCTTATGATTCTCCAGCAAAGGCAAGAAATGATTCCAAGACAAGCTCAAGCTCCGCGCCAACCGTCCGCAATTCCAATCCTCGAGCTGCAGTCCACCACCAAAACGAGTTTTTCCGTCTCTTCCACTTGTACACTTACGTACTTGCTTCCCACTACTCAAGCTCTGCACAGAATAATCCCGCCAGCTGTTCTCGCGGCGATATTTAAAGGATCCCCCAATCCCGTTCTTACAGTATCTGCGGTCAACGGCCGACGAGTTTGCTGACCCCGTCGAAGCTTTCTTAGCTTTGGGACTGGTTTTGGTCGACGCTTGTCAGCTGTCGATTTCAGCTTCGTGCGATTGGCCAGAGCGTTGCACCTCGCGGCGGGAGGGATGCTGTGGCTGCTGCTTGTGGAATGTGGTTGGAGTGCTGGTGAAATAATCATGACAGTCGTTAACCATGGTGAATTGCAAGTGCCAATGGTTGTGGGTATCACATGTGCATAGTAGACTCCATTGGCGTATCGTAGACTGGGTGGAGCCTGGATTTGGATCTGTTGCGGCGATTGTGTGAGCGTTGTATGTTGTTGTGGTTGGTGACAACTTATCTGCAAGGTCTGTGACGTTAACTGTAATGCACTTTGCTGTTGATGATACTTAAATTACGCAGCCTAGCGCGAACCATCAGAAACACTCTCCATAAAAACATTACTACCTACTTAGCTATCTAATCTAATATCCTTAACATACATACATCTCCTCTATATTTACATAATTCAAACCTCTACCCTAAATTGACCTACACCCTACAATATAATTCATTATTATCTTGGTTGGGTGAAGTGGCGAACGTAGCATTACCAATTTCCAAAAGACATTATTTACCCGCACGATGGTTTGGGGTCTTCAAGGGCAGGGCAGTCCAGTCCAGGGCATATTTTGCCCGTATGGCTTTGTGGGTCGACCACGTTGCGTGGTGAAGGACACCTCCCAAATTAAATTTTTCATTTAAATTTCATTGAATATCCAGGCAATGTTTAGAAACAAAAATTCTTTAGATATGAAAAAGCTGGCCATACAATCCAAAGGACTTGGCAGCTCTTTCAAATGAGGCGAATTTACATCAAAATACAAAGCACTTTATTTTATCAAAAATAAGAGTTAACTCACGGTTTCTTACCAAATATATCACTCCGTAATTAAAATCAAAGATAATATTCGAAAATTTTGTATTGATTGCTGGAATCTAAATCTAATATTAATGACTCGGCTTCACACCAAATAGAAACGCAATCATAAAGGTATCTCTCTGAAATTTTGCTGATACCAATACCATGATAGGAGGTAGTTTATTTCAACCTGAAATCTGGGCGGCCTGGGCGCTGCTCTCATACTTTTGCCCCTAAGGGTGTTGTTTATGTGGTCTGGTAAACGATATCGTTACTAAAATAATTATCGAAGCCCATTTTAAGTGTATGGTAAAACATTGTGGTCTGGTTACTCTTTGTAAGACAAACCTCGGTATGCAGATGGTCGTGTTTTCCTACGAAATATGTACATACATATGTATGAAACATAACTTTTAAATGTGTTGGCAAATGCATACAATATTCAGAACTCATGTTCAATCTAACAAACTAGTTCTTTAAAAAAAATGCAAAATGTGAAAATATGTATTTGCGATGTAAAATTCATTTGATATCAATCAAGAAAGATGTAGGTAATGTTCACGCTTCAAACATTTAGATAGTATCTCGGTCTGATAGCCATCCCCTATTTAGCATTCATTTGCATGAGCTATTTTAATAAATAGGTACTAAACATAAAATTAGTATAAATTTGGATATAAAGCTCCGTAAACTGTACGTTCCTATACAAATCTAACTATATCTCTAAGCACACACACCAAATGCTATTTCATTGTTAATTTGTGGTCTGTGCAATTTTATAATTGAAAAGCTTTTAAAAAATTAAATGGTCTCATTAGTCTGTGTGCTCGTTTCAGTCAATTAATTACCTGTTGCTTTTCATTCACTTCTCCAGAACGAAAAAAATGTATCTTGGATCTGGCAATTTTTATTGTACATGGCTAGACACATTGGAAATTGGAATCTGTTCAAAAGGAAAGTCGAACTGTTTGCAGTTGTTACTACTCTGCAGGACTATTTAGAAAGATGGTGAACCCCAAATTGTTTTGCTCAAATAATTTACTCTCTGTAAATATTTTTGTAGCAATAAATTACGATGGGTTTGGACTTCGGCCTAAAAAAATGCGGTAGTTTCTACATTTTTTTCGTGAGGATGAGAGTACATATCAACAATGTGGTGGCATTCTTGATTTAGACGATATGAAGATAAAATTCAAAGTAAAAATCTCATTGCAGCTCCATCGTTCATAACATTCATTTATTGTTGATGTATTCTAATATGAGTCTATAGTACGAATTTAGTGTTCAGATGAGGATCTGAAGGTGATTGCGAAGCCATTTTCTAGCCAAATTAAATTATATGAATTTTTTGATAATTGAATTGAAATTTTTATCAACTGTGCATCATCAGACTATAACGATAGATTTGTGTTGCCTGTTGACTAATGAAAATTAAGGTGAATACTTTTACCTGAAACTAATTGATTTGTGCCGTGTGTCACAAGTCTTAGCATACTTTAAGTTTTTTCATGAAATACGTGGTATTTTAAAATGGTCTTCCAATAAGTCATTACAAATGATGCAATAAAAGTTGCAGAACATTTCTATTGTTTTTCTATCGAATTATTTGTTTGCAAGAGCTTACAAGACAGTCTTGTTCGTGTCTGTTTGTGTGTATGTTTGCAATACAAGTTGGGAATGTGGTCTTTTTAACTTCCCAGTATATGGGAAGTTCTTGTAATCGGTTCGAAAATCGAAATTGAAATTTTCAACATATAGAGTATATATAAAGTGTTTTTACAAAACGAGATGTATGTGTGTGTACGCAAGTTCGTGGACAATTTTTCTACGAGCATAACTCACGTAAACAAAGTTGTATCGACTTGCGACTTTGCAATCTTAAGAACTGATTAGTTTTTGAGACACTTCGGTCGTGAGGTTTGTTGATTTGACCCTTTGAAGGTCATTTCTGTCATGCGGTATATCTCACTAACCAAACATACAATTTGCATTGTTACATTTGTGTGATTCTATCAATTTTTTTAAAAAAAGCTTAAAGTCGTTTTTTAAATTTTTTAAAAAAAGTGCAAAAAATTAGATTTTTTTCCATAAACAATGAATTTTTAACCTGATTTGCAAAAGACAGTAATCAATGTTTCTAAAATTTATATAGTCCAATAAGTTTTTGTAAAACAAACCGGCAACACTTTTCTTATGCTTACGTAAAAATTTAAATTAAAAATTAATAATCATTAAAAGTCATCATGATTTTCAAGGACATTTCTATCATTCACAGTACCTCACGACCCAATTATGAATTTTGCATCCTTAAGGTGCCAATTGATGTGTATTTACATTTTTGTTATGTTTTTAGTTTTTTAAAAATCACTTCAGCGGTTTTTTAGTTTAATAAAATAAAATGCGAAAAATTAGGGTTTTTTCATGAAATTTTTTTTTTAACCTAATTGCCACACCACCAGTGGCGTACCCAAGGGGGGGTTACGGGTTCAAACCCCCCCCCCCCCTTGAAGAAGTATTGAATGCTGAATCTTGAAATAGTAAACCGCCCAAAAGCGGTCATAGATGGGCTAAGCATGTGTAATTCAAACATTTTGCCGAATATATCGAAATTGCTAGAATTATTGGCTGTTCTCCAGTATCTACGTGTATAAACGAACGATCGTTTTCAAAATTAGGACGACTAAAAAAATACTTGCGAAATTCCACCAGCAATGAACTGCTAAATGGAATGGCACTTCTAAATATTCATAGAGATCTCACTCCATCTACAGAAGATGTGTTAAATGAGCTAATGAAAAAAAAATCGTCGTTTAGATATTTCACTATAATTTTATCCGGCGAAGGGTTCTGTATTATGCTTGGACATAAAATTTAAATCCCATTTTACACTGTTTCTCACCGTTACTATAGATGAGTTTTGAATACTAGCTTTCTATCATTATCGGCATTTTAAAACTTTGATCACCTCGCGTAAATTTAGAAAATTCGAATGTTATGAATTATACATCTCAAGCATATTTACATAAGGCCTCGTTATTGCCTGGGAAGAGGTTGGGAAAAATAATAATCGATGGCGCAACCGCCAAAATGGGGCCTTCAGGCAATATTAGAGGTATTTCATTTACTTGACCAAGGATATGAAGTGGTCAGGAACACGCTCACCCGTTTTTATTACCCTGATTTGATTCAGGTTCTCATTCACAGCTGAGTGAAATGATAGTGCGGCATCAAATCTCATTCCCGAAAACTATTTGTCGACAAGGAGCCTTGAACTAGCAATAACCACTAAGTTACCCACTTTAACAATTATTCGCCGAGACTTGGGAGTTGAATGAGATTCAGTATCTCTACGCAATTAGATCTTTCATCTATTTCACAGTAAAACACATATGGGCCTGATTTACGGCCTATGGTGCTTTAGAGATCTCACCTAGGGGTGATACGGGCATAGTTTGCACAAATTGGATCCGTGTGTGACGTTATCTTTTACTTATTGTATGAAGCCTAGCAATTTTATATATAGATAAAGAATTGGTAAGAACATTAGAATACGGTCACCTGATTGGAAGCTTTCGAAGTAAAATTCCAGAAAAGTGTAATTTATTTAATTCGCACCCATATGTTAGTAGCAACAGTTATATTTTTGAATGTTTCTTTCTATCTTTGATCAGAACCCTCAAAAAATGGATTGTTTTATTTTGTCATATGATTTCTAATCTGAGGATTAGGCCTATTGGGAATACCTCATTAAAAAAACGCGTACAAAAAGTCTACCTCATGCGTTACGTGCAAATGACGACAAATTTGCTTGAGAGCGTAGAGTTGCTGCCCTGCAAACAAGCTTAGCCAGCCCTGATTACGATAATACTCTGTCTGTCCTTAGTGACAGTTTCACTTTCCCACGGCATTTACTTCATTAGTTGCTTTCTTTTCTAGCCTGTAGGTATTGGAGGCGTTTCAATATGTACTTGCAAACATGCATATACACTTTACGGTCCAAGGAAGTCTACAAATACAGTGTAGATTCTTTCACACGTCAAGCGCATAATTTTATAATTTGAATGAAAATATCATGAATGATTCAAGTAAATGAAACCAGACATGCAATCGGGCTAAAGTCTGCCAGAAGTATTTTTGGGGGACTCCAATTTCGACCGCTGAAAAAGTATGATTAAGAATGATTACATAATTATATCTTCATATCCACACCGACACACTAGCAAACGTATCTAGTCAAGACTTCAAAAATATAACCCCCCCTTATCAAAATCCTGCGTACGCTACTGCACACCACAGTAGTAAATGTTTATAAAATTTATAAATTCTTATCAGTTTTTGTAGAGAAACCAGCGAATCTTTTTTCCATGATTATAAAAAAAAGTCATTCAAAGTCACCATGTAAAATGGGTTCATACGAATGATATTACTTTATATCTCCTATAATATTGACATTGTTGTAAACTCAATCAAAGTTTAATAATATTTGCATAATTTGAGCAGATTTTAAATATTTTCACAATGCCGTGTTTTAATTTTAATAAAAAAACTGCGTAAATTTTGAAAACCAAAAAAATTCCATCAAATTTGCATTTGTGTAAATCAACGCTTTGAATGGTAAAATGTTTTTTAATCAACCCTTTTCAAGATCAAATGCTTCAACAAATAAAAAAAATAGTTTCTAGTAGTTTTGTTTTTTAGTGTTCCTAAGATTTCAATTACTTCCTGCATACATAATACATTTTACTTTTTACATGCAATTAAACCGATTTTTAACTTTCAATGTTTTTCTAAACAAACTGAAAGTAATGAATAATTACTAGTCTCATTGATGTAAAATCATGAAATAATACAAATGGATCGAGTATGCCGAAGCCATGGCAATTTTCAACAAAACTATTCAAAATGGCCATCACGCGAAAAAATCTCTTCAGTGGACGTTGTAACAAAAAATGCATTCATTTTTGATATCGCTCTTGGTCCTTCAAGCATCGATATGAAAATAACAAATAACGTAGAAATGGCTTTGTAACCTGACCCCCTTCCGATTGATTAGCAATAATATGCAATCAAGCCCATCCACCAACATCCTTACGTAATCAATGGACGCTTCCGTAAACGATACGATTAATATTAACTCATTCCTGTTACTGCTATGAATACCTTTCATTATTATTATTTAAAGTAGTATTTACATAATTATTATTGTATTTAATATTTTTAATATTTATGTAGATATTACTGGAAAGTTGACCGTGTGGACCTCAAGGGTCACACCTCGCGGCGTGTTTACTTTGCAAATTAGCCATGAACTTCAACATCGCTGTCTACACACCACCTCAGAATATGATCCCATATTGTATTTATGATTAGATAAATGAATAATGCGCCCTTTTGAGTAAAACGCTATCAAAAATGTCGCGCAGAGTAAGGTTTTCGAAACGGCCTTCCTATTCGTTTACAAATACTTTTTGTATGCTTTTCGCAGTTAAGTTGATTTTCAAAAATTACACTTAATTATTGATTACCTTAGCAGGAATGATTTCAGATGTGTTGAGCCAGATTTCTAGTGTCACATTTTCGAAAGTGCCAAAAAAAATTATGTTTTTTTTCAATATTGAGCCCAATTCTGTGGTCAGTTATGCATTGAATTTCAACCCTGATTTGCAAAGGTAAAAGCATTCCAATCATTGACTTTCAATATTGCTGCAGTATTGTCTGCGGAAGGTACCACACGATCTTGTTTAGCCTATATAAAAGTTGAGGTCCCAAAACTGTCTCTTGGTGATCGTCACAGCTTAAAATATTTAAATGTTCTACTAATGTTCTCCTAATGTTCCCACGTTGAGTTTCTTCGTGTTAATATGATCGAATCAACTTTTATAGTTTACCGTAAAATCTGATTTCATGCAGATTTTACATAAGTATATCGTAATCTAAAATACCGAAGAATTATTTCTTCCTTTTTTCTGGTCAGTGAACCATAGCCGGGGCCAAATTATCATTATCGTAAATGCATCCACTGTTTGCTTGATGGATGATACCAGCACCATTATTTGATAGCTGAACATGATTTTTCATCAAAATCTTTTTATGTGTTGTCCTTCTGGTGATATTTGCGTAAATGCAGAGCTCATTGATTTATAGTTTTGGTGTTTTACACAATTTATATCGCGTTCGTGCACTTTTAGTTATATGCTTTTGACAAAAGCCAAAATACACGGCCGGTTAATCATTTGCCTTTTTTTTAGTAAGCTGCTGATGTACATGTTTTTTACTAATATTGTTTCTGTAGAAAAACATTTTGGCATTGAGGTTTTTCACTTCTGATTTTAAATGGATATACATTTGGGATAAACTTTAAATTTTACAAGAATACTTTTAAACCCGATTCGAAATTTTCAGACCTAGGTCATGCCAATGAGAAAAGGTTTTTTCGTTGTATGCTTCTTTTATGCTGTCTGCAACAAGCCCGCACAACACCTGAATTTAACTGTGCTGCTCCGGGTGTCGTGTGGAAGAATAGACTGAAAATGTCTAAGACTGTTTCTACGCTTGCAAATTTAAAGTTGTGTTGATATTTATCAACGATTTTAAGCCTTAAATTTCAGCATGTAACTTCGTTTTTTCGACTGTTTCCATGGATTTTCGGGTTAAAAAAATCGGTTTTTAATTGAAATATATAAGCCTGAGGTGTGATCCCCGTTGACAATGTCTTGACACCACAAATGAGTTTCAGCCAGAGTAAAGATGCCTTCTCAATTTGAATCTCATCAAACAAATCACATCAAATGATGGATTCTGCTTTTATTTTCACAGACACACAAAAACACTATTTACTGTCTTGTTTCAAAAAATTCACATTCAGAAAGCATTTTTACTTTGGCTTGAGATTATTTGCTATGTGAAAACGTCGTAATCGAAGATCTAACATCAGGCTCACATACGAATTTGATGAGAACCTCGAACGATTGCCTGCCCATACGGCAGACTAGGTGCAGACTAAGTACAGACGTGATGCAGACGGGATACAGACGTACCGTACAAATCTGTAGCGGCTGTGAGCTTTCGAATTCTCGACATCACATTAATACGGTATGAACTGAACTTATTTGATCCATATGGTTTCATTTACTAACACCACTTGAATTTATGTAAATGTGTACACTGATTGCCCGAGAAATCTAAATGTGTAGACGAGAGTGTATTTGGTATCACTCGTCGGCCTCTTTTGAAGCTCATGGGCTGAAACACTCATCGAATAGGAATAGAAATTTACTAGATTCATGAATTTTATAAATGATTTTTTAAAGCAAGTTTAAAGTGGTAACTGAAATCAAATACCTAATATTTGAGTCACCTTCGGAATATTCGACAACAAGTAACGTATGTATTCCACTACAAAATAGCGGATCAATTAATACACGTATAAGTAAGGTCTGGAAACGTTAACAGTAACATTTCCAACCTATGAAGTTCGTACAAAAAACATAAACATAACACATCACAATTTTACACACGTGTTTGTAACAAAATGAAGTACCGTCCTTAAAATATGAGGCAATTTCATGTGGCACCATACGCTTGCAATAAAACTTTATGATTTGTCATATAAATTTTCTTTTCTAATCTCAACTCCACTCAAAAAGCATTGAAATATTGAATATTTTAAGTGTCCATACGAACAACAACAGCAACGGCCGTAACCGATTCAAATTCAAATGGATACACATCAAAAGTCAACAGTCGTCAATGGAAGAACATTTTTATGTTAAACTTTGCATTTTTTGAGATTTTCGTGGATAAATACTTTACAGGGCTGCCGGAAACAGTCACGTTATCGATTCTTATGTGTTTCATTTTTCTTCAACCAGATATTGGCGGTTATCATATTTATAATATATCCACAATATTGAAGCAAAAGGATATGTAGCATAGTTTGGTGTTCTATCTTCTATTTTGTATATATGGATCGATATCCTTTTAGGTTTGGTATGAAATGCATCCAGCGTTTATCTTTATATTGTCCTGATAAAAAATGGAAGCATCTGAAAACTTATACTTGTTTGAAACATGTTTTATGAAAATGTTGATAGTTCCAGGAATTCTCTTGATAGTAGTAACTTAAGTATTCTACTTCTGAAATATGTTATTTTTCATGAAAGCACAACAATTTTGAACTGGAATCATTAGCTATGATTAACTAAAAACTTATACACATCAGTCAAAAAACAAATGTTCAATAAATATTCTATAATATAATATACTGAGGGATGATTTTTTTTAATTTATGGAAAATAACATAGTGACCAGTTTCATAGTTTATTATGCAAACAATTAGTTTTCGTCTAACAAACTTTAAATAAATATACAAGGTGCAAATAAGAGATGAATTTTCAGTGGCGATCTTTGAGTGTCTCTTTCGTGTTTGAAATTGAATGGCAAAAGACTCGGAAAAAAATCATCAAACTCGAATCAAACAAGCCGCGAAGTGCAACCCTTGAGGTCGACACGGTCAACTTCCCAGTAATATCTAGATAAACATTAAAATATATTAAACACAATAATAATTTTGAAAATACTACTAGTTTGAATAATAATAATGAAAGGTATTCATAGCAGTAACAGGAATTAGTTAATAATAATCATATCATCTACGGGAGCATCCGATGATTACGTAAGACTTTTGGTGGATGGGTGATGATGATTGATTACCACAAATGCAAATTTGATTGAAATTTTGATGGTTTTCAAAATTTAAGCCGTTTTTTTTAATTAAAAGACTGCAAAAACTATTAAACATCTGCTCAAATTATCCAAAAATTTGAAAACTTTGATTGACTTTACAACAAAGTCTTTAGAATAAAAGATATAAGGTAATATCGTTCGGAAGGACCCTTTTCATATGGTAACTTTGAATGATTTTTTATTTTTAATTGAATTTTTTTCAGAATCATGAAAAAAAATTTGCTGGTTTCTCTTTAAAAACTGATAGGAATGTATAACTTTTATAAACATTTATTACTGTGCAAATCAGGTTAAAAGAATATTTTTTATGAAAAAAACCCTAAGTTTTCTTATTTTTTCCTATTAAATTAAAAAAATCGCTGAAACGAATCTTTACAATGTTAAAATAATCAAAGAGGTTTCGAAACACGTCGATCGACACCTTGATGATGCAAATGTTATATCTGGTTCGTGAGATATAGTGAATGGAAGAAATGACCTTGAAGATCATGATGACTGGTAATATTTTTTTATTTTTTATTCAATGTTTCTTGTTATCATGAGAAAAAGCTTTGATGATGCTTTAACAAGCACTGCTTGAAGTATATAAATTTTATAAAAATTGAATACTGTCTTTCGTAAATCAGGTTAAAAATTTATCGTTTTTGAAAAAAAAACCTAAATTTTGCCCCTTTTTCCTTAAATTAAAAAACGGCTACAACGATTTTTCCCAAAATTCGACAGATTCACACAAATGCTAATACGCGTCGATTGACACCTTAACCATGCAAATCGGTACGTACGTACGTACATACACACACACACATACATCTCCCTTTCTTAAACCACTTTATATATACTCTATAGACCTGAAAACGTAAAGAAATGTTGAAAATTTCAATTTCGATTTTCGAGGCGATTACAAGAACTTCCCATATACTGGGAAGTTAATAATAGATGAACTGAAAAAATTGTCAATATATTCAGACCTGCAATAAGGCCAATAAACAGGCTAACTATAATCAAATGTATTTAGTCAATATTAGGACCTAAACAATATTTAAAAAAATCATAAAACAATATTTAAAAAAATCATAAATGCAATCAAAACTAAAATAAATTAACAAAATTGTAAAAAACAAACAATTTTATTTAGTACGTATCAACGGTATCATATCCTTAATATCGATTCTTGTCAACTCCTTGACTTTCTCTCACCCTGAACGAATAGGCAATTCAAATTTCAAGAAAATCTGAATTTCGAATGCTTGCAAACGTATGATAAAGGGCATTATGGCTACCACCACTGCTCGAACGTGGCTGCCTTGCGACGCTTGAATGACTCCAATCAGGACTCCGATTCAGGGCCATAAAATGCCAACTGCGTCGGCAATAAAAATGCATGATATCGTCGGAAAATTTCTTCCATTTTTCTCCAACATCATATTGTGATGCCGATATCACCACCGACCTCAACTTCTTTCCAGCACGTCTGACGGGATGACTCCCTCCGAACCCGGACAGTGCGTTTTCTACCGCGATAGCTGGATGAAATGGAAAGGCACCCAGAACTCGCAGTCAGGACATAGTATGCTGCGCCACCCCATGAACAATTTGTGTTGATTGTAAATTTTCAGTCGCTTTAGAACGGGCTCACACTTTTGCTTTATCGCATTTCGGCATTACGTCAAAACATAAAATTTTACAACAATACTTGATGTAGCCGAGAATAAATTCTCTTTATTAGTTTGGGATTTAAAATGAAGCTGGGAGCTCGTCCATTGGTAGCGAATTCGATGCTGCTCCGATCCCACTACAACTAATCGGTAAAATATGCGGATAAGAAGGGAAATCGTCGATGCTTCGGTCGTTTATTCGTTTTCAAGAATTTAATTGGATTTATTTGGCTGCGAAATGAAATGGTTCAGCATTTGTTACTATATACAATCCTGATAAATGGGATTTCAGACGAAGCATGATTACAAAATTTAAGCTCTAAGAAGGATCTCGCCAGTCATTTTAAATTTTGCATATTTGGTAAACATTGAATCTGTTGAGACTTATATTTATCTCGTTTTTCAATTCTAATTTTATTATTGTATTACTATTTATAAGACTATGGTTTTTCATGGTATCTTTCTGTAATCTCTTCAGATTAAGGATGTCGCATATGATACCTGTAGATGGATTATTTCCAACTGTAAAATACGTAAACGTTTTCAATTGTACAAGTATCACATCTGATACTTGTGGATCTATTGATTACGTGGTTTTTAGAACTGAGACTATTAGAAGAAACCATTTTTTGTTTATCGGTAATTTTGATAGAATTATCTTCGGATGAAAATTAAAGGAAGTTGTTGATTATATTGTGTTTCGTCGTTTATTTAGTTTATTCGAGCCTCATGGAAAAAATGTTAAACCATTTAAACATTCGTTTGAGATAAATTTACGGCAATGATGTCGAAAAAGATCTTAAATATTTTCAAATATGTATTATTCAGTAACTCTTCAAGCATTGCTATGTTTTATAAAATGCGGCAGATTGGCGCAAAACGACATTTGCTGTAAACTTCGGCGACCGAAGTCTGTAAATTTTTGATTGCATAGTTCGAATAATAATAATGATGGTTGGCTAGTTGTAGTGGCAGCCCCCTTATCAGAAACGGCTTATCTAGACCTTGGTAGGGTCATCGTGATACCACAAGGAGGCGGGACGGTAATGTAAACGTAGTTCTGAGGTGCTGAAAAGCATTCAAATATTCTAAGGGAGACGGCAATACTGCCTACATTTATGCCATTGCCGTGAGGTTATCCAGGAAGGTGGCCTACAGAGTCTTCAACAAATGTCGACGATTTGCACAAGAAATGCTGACCCATATTTTCACCCCTTTTTCTACTAATTTATTTAAAGTGTTTTTAGAAAATGAGATGTGTGTCTGTTTGTACGTACGTTCGTGGACAGTTTTTTCTACGAGCATAACTCACGTAAACAAAGTCGTATCGACTTTGTACAGAAGTCAATAGAAGCGTCTTCGCAATCTTAAGAGCTGATTAGTTTTTGGGACACTTCGGTCCGGGGGGTTTGTTGCTTTGACTCTTTGAAGGTCATTTCTATCATGCACTATATCTCACGAACCAAACACATGATTTGCATGTTTGAGGTATCAATCGAAGTGTATTTACAATTTTGTGATTTTACCATATTTTTAAAAAATTGTTGTTTTAAATTTATTAAAATTAGTGTAAAAGATGAAGTTTTTTCATAAAAAGTAAACTTTTAACCTGATTTCCGAAATACAGTTATCAATATTTATAAAATTTATATACTCCAAACAGTTTTTGTAAAAAAACCAGGAAAACTTTTTCTCATGGTTACAACAAAAATTAAATTAAAATTAGAAAATCATAATAATAATGAGAGGTACTCATAACAGTAATTTTAATGACTTAATATTAATCGCAATATCTACGGGAGCGTCCATTGATTACGTAAGGCTTGTGGTGGATGAGGTGTTGATTGAACATTCACGCGGATCCATCGGAGGGGTAACAGGTTGCAAAGCCTTTTTTAAGTTATTTGTTATTTTCATATCGATGCTTGAAGGTTAAAAGAGCTAACAAAAATGTATGCAGTCTTTGTTATTATGCCCACTGAGAAGATTTTGTCGCGGGATGGCCATTTTGAATAAATTGCATGTAAAATGTATTACAAACGTTGAAGAAAGTATTTGAAGTCTTACGACCACTAAAAAACAAAACTACTAAAAACTGCAATTTTTTATTTGATGAAAGCTTTTTAAGGCATTTTATCTTGGAAATTATTGACTACAAAACATTTTACCATACAAAACATTGATTATCACAAATAAAAGTTTGATTTGATCTTCAATGGTTTTCAAAATTTAAGCAGTTTTTTCATTAAAGTTAAAACACGGTACTGTGAAGACTATTGAAAATCTGCTCAAATTATGCAAATATTACTCAACTTTGATTGGCTTTCCAACAATGTCTTTAGAATAAAAGATAAAAAGGTATCATCATTCGTATGAACTCTTTTTACATTTATAATTTAATTTTTTTTGTTATCATCAAAAAAATTTGCTTGTTTCAGTACAAAAATCGATAAGAGTTTATAAATTTTATAAACATTTATTAATGCGATGTACAAATCAGGTGAAAAATTTCTTTTTTATGAAATTTTATTAAATTAGATGGCTACAACGGTTTCTTCATAAGCTTAAAAACATCACAAAAATGTTAAGACGTTTCGATTGACACCTCAATGATGCAAATACTATATTTGGTTCGCGAGATATAGTGCATGACAGAAATGACCTTCAAATGATGATAACAATTACCCCCCCCCCCGGCCGAAGTGCCCCAAAAACTCATCTCCTTTTAAAATTTCACAGACGCTTCGATTGACACCTTAACGAAGTCGATACAGCTTTGTTTACGTGAGTTTTGCTCGTAGAAAAAACTTTCTATGAACATACGTACACACACATACATCTCTTTTTCTAAAAACACTTTAAATATGCTCAAAAAACCTCAAAACGTAATGAAAAGTCGAAAATTTCAACTTCGATTTTCGAGGCGATTACAAGAACTTACCATATACTGGAAAGTTATTAAATGTACAGTTACCAACATTATGCGCCATAATTATGCGCCCTAAACCGTAGATTTTTTTTAAACCCACAGTGCGCCTCATAATTTGCCCAAGGACTGTAGTTCAAATTGCAAAAAAATGGTGGAGAATTTTGATTTAATCAGGCATAGTTTCATTCATTTTCTTTGCAAATTAGCCATGAACCTTAACATCACTGTATACACACCACCTCAGAAGTTAAAAATGAATAATTTATTATTTATATTTGCGAATATTGTTTTCCATACTCAGTACATAGTGATAGGTTCAAAAGTAGAAAAACTAGTATTATATTTTCGAAGAGCAACGGGTGGCTTTAAGCTGTTAGCGAAAATTAAAATTTTACTTTTATTCAAAACTACAAATGTCCGACCTTTTCACAACAGCAATATAAAAAACGAACAATTTCACTGTAAATTAAATAGGAAGCAGTTTAACTTCACCGCCACTAACATGCATATATTGGATGGGTGTATTTTATAATCAGTGTATGTTTCTCTCGAACATCAACGATTTAAAGGCTTTGCTCATGTTTACCCAAACTAATTAACTGCATACCAAGCTTTACGCATCAATTCCCATGTATAAATTAGGCCGACCTACTTTGGCCCAGCCTCTCAAGGAACAAAGGTTTTAGTTATTATTCTCTTGAATCTCTGCATGAAGTGAAGTATTTAATTGTTGAATGCTTTTACTTGAAATTCTGCTAATTGCACGGCTGCTCTTTTATTTCTGTTTTACTATGTGAACCGCACTATTTAAAATTGCGCTGTTTAGAGTGCAATCATTATTTTGAACGCTTCAGAACTGAATAAAATGGCCAAAGGGATCCTTCTCTATTCAACTCTGCCAAGGGACCTTGCAGCACTACTCTAGTTTCACTCAAAAGAAATGACGACTAATTTATTGCAATTTTTTATGGTAAAATACATGGAAATGCTTTTCAAGTACGGAAACAACAATCACCTTGGTCTTGTGATGTTGGCACAGGATATCCTGTAATGGAAGTGCGCTTTGGATGACTATCCGCACATAGTACGTGTGGTCGTTTTAGAAAATATATTCGTTTTTAATGAATTTTTCTTGCCTGAGACTGCCAACATTTATAGCATTGTGTAGAGCATTTTGGAACATACAAAATCGATCGTAAAGTGCAAAATTTATTACGAGAGTCGTCTTTAGTGATGTATCAAGATGTCTGCTAATTTGGCTGTCTGCCAAAGTTCCGCAGGAAGAAATATTCAGACGATTTGGTTATTTTATTGTGAATTTCTTATTTTTTTACCAATTTTTTCCTCGACTGAAATGAATGGAAAGCCATTATATATACAGTAAAGTTATTTGATCTACTTTGAATTTAACGAATTGTATGATTCGCTCTATAGTTTTTCTTACACAACACAATTCAAGCGGTCTTCTAATGCATTCAACACAACGCTCCGAGATATAAAATTGTACCAATACAGTAATTAGAAGACAAGTTGATTCCACATAATGTTTAAATGGATAAATAATGTTTCATTACTTCATTTAATATGATGCCAAAACAACTATACTTTCCAAATACTTACAACAACCTTTCAATTATAAAATAAAAGTACATAAGGTGATGAAAAAAAACATGTATCTTATTTTTTCTTACTTGCTGATGAAATATTATGACCTTCACATTTACTTTCAAACTAATTTATATACCTTAGACTAATCAGCTTTTCCTATTTTGCAGCCAAAACATCCGAAGACCGTGGTTTCAAGAGGTCAAAAAACAAATTGCAGCTTTAACCACAACTAAGGAAAGTTTTCTTATCACTAGTTGCCTATGCCTGCAGGTGGTAGAAGAAGGAAGGAAAAGTTTAGGATTTTTCTCATGAAGGGACATACCTGTTGTATGCAAAACCATCCCTCTAGCTATACAAGTAGATCTTTTTGCCGAAGAGTTCCAATATTTTACAAATAAGACAACACATAAGAGAACGCCGGTAAATCATTACCGGCGTTGAATCAGGACATAATAGCCATTCGTAGCGCATGGAACCAAAAAGCCATTAGGCCATTAAATAAGACAGTAATGGCAATATTAAAAACGATTTGCAGCGAAGAAATAATCTAAATGCTTCTAATTGCATGCTTGAGAAATAAATAAATCTAATCTATTGACAATTTAAAAACCAGTGTATTTGTTTGTCTTGATGGTAGCATATAAAAATCGCTTAGATATTAAGCAGATGGTTTTGTTTTACTGGATGAAGATCAATTCACTGTGCCCTACCGAAAAATAAATATAATGAACGGTCTCTTCTATGCATACGAAACGACATGCTCAAAGACAGTTTTCTCAATGATATCTAAAAATAAATAGCAACATTTGAATTGTGCAAATGACCTGGAAATATGCAACGAAAGTAATAAAGAAATTTCTTGGTAATGAAACTTTATTTCAACATTTCGATCAAATTTTGTATAAATTTCTCACCTTCAGTCAGCCGAGCACTTTCACACTCTTAATATTTTATAAAAACCACCCACTATTTTTGGCGGTTTGATCAAGAAGTGTACCTGCGCGACCACAATTCGATTCTCGCACTGTCGATTACTTTATCAAGATGATTTATTTTGCAAGCTGATGCCAAACGCCGAAAGTCAGTTTGTTTCATATGAGTGGAAAACAAAAGTTGCTTATTTTTTTCGCGGGGTTTTTATTGATTTTTGTCTATGTGGAGGTATTACCAGAGATGAACAGATTGAAGAAGGTAGGGAATGTATGCACACACAATTGAAAAAATGTTTATGGAATACATTATTAGCGAATCAGTTGTCCGGAAAGTGAGGTATGTACTAATTGAAATTTAGTTTGTGTTATTAACATCGCGAATATCATTCATTACTTCATTGTCGTTCCCGAGCAGAGCTTTTCTAGCAATGGAAACAACGCAAAGCGTCGGCCAAGTCTTGGCTTACAACGAACGGCCAACGATCAGCTGCCAGTGCTGGCCCAGTACTGGCTGAGTGCTGGCCCAGTACTGGCCCGGTAGTGCATTCGAGTGCTTGCCCAGTGCCAACCTCGAGCACTGGGCCAGCACTGGCGATTGGCGCTGGCCCAATGCTTGAAGCCATTATACTGAAATATAACAATTCATGATACAAGCAGAATGTTAAACGATTTGGAGGAAGCTCACTAGTGAACTTCACTCCAAGTTCGTAATGTTAATAAGTATTGCATAGTTATAATGCGCGAATGTATAGTATTGCATTAATAATGAAATATAAAGTGAATCGCGAAGAAAACATGTCAGAAATCATTGCATTATTTGAAGAGCTCATAGTTCATATTGATTGAACGCAAAAACGTTCATTTTGAGGGTGTAGGCTGAACAGTATTCCTTTTCGTAGTCGTCGATATTTCGAAGAAATGTGTTGCAGGCGAAGGTAAATGGCACGAAGGTCACACTATTCTTTGTTCTTAGAGCGAACACACTAATATTCAATTTTTCATTATTCATTTTTACACCCGAATTGCTTTTATCAAGAACTAGAAGTGTTCCTTGAAAACAAACGAGTATGCTTTCAAGGGTATTTTAATATTTTTTTAGACGTACATAGTAATAAATTTTGGATATCGTAGCAAGATTTTCTTCCAAACTAAATTGAATAGTTTTTAACAAAACCAGAAAACGTTCGAGATGATTACGAATCCTTTTTGAAGCGTTAATACAACGTCTTCTTGCATAAAAAGTTTTGTTCGATTAAATCAAATTTCGTCAATTGAAAAAGTTAACCATATTTTTTTCTGATAGAAATATTTGTTGAATGGTTGGTTGGTTGGTTGTAGTGGCAGCCCCCTTTTATCCAAAGGTAGCTCACTTAGGCCACGAGAGGCCCATTGTGATACCACAGAATATATGGGCGGCACTAGAACCTGCGGGTTGACGAGAACCATCCAGATTCTCGAATAAAGCCGGCTATGCAGCCAATGTCCAAATCGGCTGCTTCCGTGAGGTTGTCTAGGAAGGGTGTGCCCAAGGTTTGCATGCGCTTCCTGGACAGCGCCGGACATTCACACAGAAAGTGTTTAATGGTTTCTTCCTCTTCCTCTGATCTGCAACTTCGGCAGAAATCATTGAAAGGGACACCCAGTCTTTCTGCGTGTCTGCCGATCAAACAGTGTCCCGTTAGTACGGAAACGACGGAACTCAGGGTGTCGCGGCTTATGTTGAGGAGCCGCTTGGTGCGTTTGGAGCACAGTGCGTGCCAAGTTTGCCTGGTTGTGCTACAGGTTTCTTCGAGCAGCCAGGCCCTATTCGCAGCCTCCACGTAGTGCTGCTTAAATCCTAGCTTTATGGAAGCTAGAGGTTGGCCGACTTCGGGGTTAAGTGTATATTCCTGAAGCTCGGTGCCAGCTCTCGCTAAGGCATCTGCTTTGCAGTTTCCAGGTATATCACTATGCCCCGGTACCCAACAAAGAATCACTTCACAGTGAAGCGACAACACGTTCAGTTGTGAGCGGCATTCCATCGCAATTTTAGATGAAGTATACACGCTGGATAATGATTGGATGGCAGCTTGACTGTCAGAAAAGATGTTTAAATTTCTTGTGGAAATTTTCTGACTTCTCAGCCAGTCAACTGCCTTATAAATCGCAATGACCTCTGCCTGAAACACGCTGCAGTGGTCTGGTAATCGGAAGGATAGTTTCAGGCCTAGCTGTTCTGAGAACACGCCACAGCCAACTCTTCCCTCCATTTTTGATCCATCGGTGTAGATGTCGACCGATTCCTGTATCCCATCTCTTTCTGTGGTCCAGTCCTCCCTATTCGGGATGACTGTCCTGAAACCATGGTGAAAACAGGGAATCGGAGATGCAAGGTCCACTTTCCCTGACTTTGGCCCATCCCTCCGTAGTATTGTGGAGTGACCAAAGTTATCCTCATGCCATAGTCGCAGAGCTTTTAATCGAACAGCAGTGCACCTGGCCTGCTGTCTCGTAAGTAGCTCTGTCGGAAGCCAATTTAATAGCATAAATAATGCCTTTGTCGGGGTAGTCCGTAGAGCCCCGGTGATTGCAATAGCCGCACTCCTTCTGACCTTGTTCAGCAGGTTTACATTTGATGCTTTCGCCATAGCAGGCCACCAAATAACTGCGCCATACAGAAGGATTGGTTCCACTATCGCCGTATAGAGCCATGATACAATTTTGGGTTTTAATCCCCACCTTTTCCCAATAGCTCGTTTGCAGCAGTAGATTGCACATGCAGCCTTGCGTGCTCTTTCTGCTGTGTTCGCTTTCCATGCGAGTTTAGAGTCCAGAATTAGACCTAAATATTTGACCTGATGAGATAGGTTGAGACTTATCTCCTCAAGCTTAGGTGGGACAAATCGTGGAATTTTATACCTTCTTGTGAAGAGCATAAATTCCGTCTTTTGCGGGTTGATCTTTAGACCACACTCTTTGCTCCATTTGGTAAGAATACCTAGGGCAAAGTTTAGTCTTTCCGATAGGGTGTTAACAAATTTTCCCGATATTGCTATTGCAACATCGTCGGCATAAGCTACGACTTTGCAGCCAGTCGCTTCTATTTTTGACAGGAGTTCATCCACCACTAGGTTCCATAGAAGGGGTGATAGCACCCCACCTTGTGGTGTGCCTCTGCAAACCCTCCTTCGTAAGGTACTGTTTCCTAGCGTGGAGTTGATGTTCCTGCTGCTAAGCAGTTGACCGATGAACCCTATAAGGTTGTCATCGGCATTGCTTTCCCCGAGTGCTTTGCCAATAGCCTTATGGCTGATATTGTTGAAAGCCCCTTCGATGTCTATAAAAACTGCTTGCGTGTATTCCTTAACGCTTAGCGATTTTTCGATATAGCTGGTGAGCGAGTGAAGAGCTGTTTCAACCGATCTCCCTTTTGTGTATGCGTGCTGCGCATTAGAGAGTGGTTTCAGAATAGCTCTCAGATGGATCTCTATCAGTCGCTCCAGAGTTTTTAGCAGAAAGGAGGTGAGACTGATAGGTCTGTAATCCTTAGGTGAGGAGTGGGATGTTTTACCCGCTTTAGGTATGAAAACTATTTTTGCTTCTCTCCACTGCTGTGGAATGTAAGCCATCCGTACACATGCTTTGAAAATGGCGTTCAGCCATGGCAGTGCTATATTGATACCCTGCTGGATCTCAATAGGTGAGATGTTATCCATGCCAGGGGATTTAAAGGGTTGAAATGAACTGATTGCCCAGCGTAGGAGCCTGTCATTTACAGGCACAGTAGTTGGCATGCAATCCGAGAGCGTGTGTGGATCCGCTTTATCAGCCACATCATCACTGCCCGGGAAGTGCGTATCCACGAGAACAGACAGAGTCTCGGAGCTGGATTTCGTCCAGACTCCATTTGCGTCCTTAACGGACCCTAGAAATGAGGGGGAGTATTTGTTGAATACTAATTGACCATTTTTCGACCAAATTAATTTTCCTGATAATATTTGAATTTTTTAACAACACAGAATTTTGTTTGCAAAAAAATGTGACGAGAAATCTTTCTACAAGCTTTCATTGAAACTTTTTATGTGAACTAAAATGCAATTTTTTGGCCTAGTTTGATATGAATATTTTTTTCTTAATACAAAACTAACTAACTTAGGCTGAAAAGATTTTTTGAACTACTAGATCTGTGAACAATCATAACTTTTTGTTGATTTAGAAATACGAACGAGCAACGAGAGACTGGCAAAAATTCAATTCTGAATGCAGAAGCTTTTTTCATTTGCACTTCAGCAATTGTTCATCATATAATTCAATTAATTGGAACGCAGTCGACTTTGAAGAAGAGACTTTTTGTTTTATTCTTGGAATTTTGATTTCTCTTCTTATTTTTAAATAGAAGTTCAACTGATAGACGTCCCATTGCAACAGTGCGACGAAAGTTTCATTGATTGTTTTCTTGGCGCCATCATTGAGCATAAATAAAAAAAATTAGATGAATGATCCAGAATTTTATAAAACTGCATTTTGGCAATGTTTGCTGGACATAACATCTTCGTGCGAGTCGTGCTTTTCTAGATTGATAAAAATGTCTTTTTTTCAAAATTGCATTCATTTCCGCCACTGATGACTGGCACATTCCGTATCTCGAATAAGCGACATAAACGACTTTTTGCAATGCAAATGCCACGTTACAATGCTCAGCGAGCACTCAACGAATAGTGCCATTTTACAGCGCTCCCCCAATGCTGGGCCAATGCTGGGCCAGTGCCACGTTACAATGCTCAGCCGACGCTCAACCTACACTGCCGTTCTGTGTATCGCTACCGGCGGCTCGCTCACTCTCTCGTCAATGCTCGGCTGACGACTTGCTTTCCAATGTGTTTGAACGTGTGGTTGTGAATTTTTAACTGTCTCTATGGCTTCGACGCTACAGCGCTTGCTTTGTGGGATGGATATCGCAGGTTCAATTTTCGGTGGCAAAGGCGATACATCACTCACATATTAATCGGATGCCGGTGTCTTTTTCACATGCCGGGCGACGAATATTATGTGAGAATGATATTTTCTTACAAATTTCCGTGGCTGTTGTCGCCTCCTATTTGACTTTGGCATTTGAGTGCTAGCGGAGTAACAAATTCGTTGTATGCCAGTACTGGGCCAGTGCTGCTTGTAGGTCTTGGCCTAGTACTGGCATTCAACGTCCGCCCGTAGTTATCATCCAGCACTTATATGTTACTGGGCCAGCACTGGCGAACGAAACTCGGCCAGCGCTATGTGGCACTCAGCCAGCACATTTTCGTGGTCTTCTTGGTTGGCTCACATTAGTGAAGTCTGTGGATATGCATGATCATGTGCGTTGTCTCGCTGGCTGCTAGCTAAAGAACTGGCAAAAGGATGAAACTTTCGACTATATGTCTGCAGGAGGCGCCTGCTTCTTTGTTTTATCATGCAATTCAGTATTTTTGAAAATAGTTGAAATGCCTTATGCTGACACTTTTCTAAATTAATTTTTTTTAAAAAGACGATTCGTTTATCTACGAAATTTTTTATTTTCGCTTCTAGATGGGCAGTTACTCCAGACTTCCTATACTTGTGTACATCTCAGCTATCACAATTTGAACTTACTCTCTATTTCCAATTGAAATTTTATAAGATGCAATTTGGAACTTCTTTCTCTTTAATTTGCTGAACTGAAAAGTTATTGCTTTCTTTATCCTGCTGTTTTCATTATCTTCCAAACAACAAATACTTGCCTGATTTTACGTTCAACTAGCCACCTAAACAACGCCAACGGGGCTTCAAATTCAAAACGCTTGTCCTAAAAAAAAGTATGCTCAGCACCCGCAATTCTCAAAAATCCTCAAACGAGTCACCAAACAGGGAGTCACTTTTATGACTAATTTTCGAAATCGCACAACCGCAACGACCTCAATTACGAAAACGAGACCTTTACACCAAGTCCCTTATATCTTCTTCAGATTCTATTGTGACAAATTAATTTCATAGCGTTCTGTTCTACTTGATTAGGCCAATTTCCGATTGCCACTAGCTGGTGGTCTAGTCTGACGTTTTTGAAATCTGCAAGATTCTGCTGACAGTTTACGGAGTTATTGTTGGTAGTCTTCTACAAACTTGATTTATTTTCGTAACTCTTCTGCAAACTAAGTTCGTACAACGTTTTCTGCAATTCGGACACAGCGTTCTTTCTCAATTCAATTTGCATATACAATTTTGAAGCCGTTACTTTCATTTTTGTATCAAAACTAGCAATTGAGCCTTCGCCAATAATATCTACAATAAAGCCAAAGAATGCAATGGAAAATTGTAAGAACGCCAATCGAAGTTCCAGTCGTTTTTTTATTGTATTAGGTAATTTAGAATATCTTGAAAAAAAACTCATACTATTTTTTAAATACTGTGATTTGGTTTTCTAGTGCTTTTATGTATACATCCTTCAATTCAGCGCTTAGATAGGCTGTCACCATTTCTATTTGTAATACATGTAATTGCATTTCAGGTGATAATATTGCTAACAATCTGATAGGTGTCATTCCTGCTACTGGAAAGTACATTTTGCAAATAATTCTCGCGATAACGTTGTGAGGATTTACTACTAGTCGCACTTCCTTATTGTTATTTTCTTTTTTGTGAGAAACCAATCTGCTTACAATAAATTATAAACGATTCGTAATCTTACACGTTTCATTACTTAGTTGGGCAGTACATCTTTTGTATTTACTTGCATCATCTGTATTTTGCGGTTCTTACCAATTTGCGTATCTTGCAGTCATTGCTAAATTTGCCCATTCAGTACGAATATTTCGTTGGCTTTTTCAATTACTACATCAGTTACTTCCACTATTTCCCCCTTTCGATGTTGTATTGGATGAAAGATACATTGGGATTTTCCACCAATTCCGTTCTAACAAATTTTGGAAGCCCCTTTCCCCGTGCATTATTTACATTTGACGCATAGCTTTATCTCTGAGTATTGGTAATTTTCTTCTCCTTTCTATAGTTATTGACCCATTTTCTACTTCTATTACTTTTACTGTAGTCATCTAAAGTATCAGTTAAGATGAGAGAGTATGACAATGCTTTCGCCGCAGTCTACACGATGGTAGTTTTGAAATAGTTGCTCTCAGGACATCGACTATCACAAAAAATCGCACCGTGTAAGAAGAGCTTATCTAAAGCCTTTATTAAGATCAATAAAAATGGTTTGATAAAACTACGAAATCCTGATTAACATTCTAATCAATGAAACCCAATTAAATGCTGATTGCAAATGAATTCCTTTCGTAAAAATAAATTCACATTTAAAGGCAATAAAATTGAATTGACTGAGAACGCAACAGTTTCAGATGACATTTCCGCCCCAAGGAATACAGTATTGATTGATTCTTAGGACTGTTTCTTTTAAGAAGGTCACAACCATAAAAATAACAGGAAAATCATTAAATGGCATAAATTCACTTTGGAGTATCTCTAACGGAAATAGAATGTATCTTCGTCGACTAGATATCGTTTTTTTTTTTCACGCATCAACGGGCATTGCTAACAAGTTATAGTATCAGACAACTTGCTCCATTCTAGTTCTGCTCCTTGTTTTTACAATCGCGATAGAATCCTTGTCGATACGATTGAAACGATGTGGCCGGTGCGGGTATAATGGTACCATTAAAATTGTGCTTTCGAAAAACAATTGCAATAAAGCGATACTGAAGAGCAGCCAGCAACATCAAAGTAAAAGAACGATAACGAAAGGATTCCACTAAGGATGGGCTGAACATATTGCAATCGAGCCTTATCGATATCTTTTTGAAAGCGATTGGATGTTTGTTTGAAGACGACGAAAGATCAAATTTTGACGGATTAATGAAGGAATGAAATATTTGACTACACTTCAGTTGCTAAAGGAAGTGCAAAGTAGTCAAATAGTGTAATTAAATTGTGTAGTATTTCTATGTCTTTGATTTACTCTTCGATAAACTCCTTAAAGCAATTAAATACAATGGCACACACATTTTTCGATACGTATTTGGTTCCTATGTTTTTTTAAGAATCTCATATTTATATTGATTATTAAAATGTTAATAACTATCTCTCATATATTTGGATTCAAATGGAAGTCGAATTTATTCGTATACACTTTTTAAAATAATATCTTATACTCGACGAGTACGACGAGACAAATTTGTTTAAATATGAAAGCATTTTATCTCCAATACTAACATATTTGAATATTGATAAACAGTTCATACTATTTTTCAAAAATTCCACAAGAAACTTTTTAACAAATCTCAAATATTTCCATAAGCTCGTTAGCAAGACAAAAATGGTTGGCAAATCAGCGTACACATTCCATACTCATCTTTTTTTCTTCAGAACCTAATTGATACGTTCATCGTTCATTGGACATCCTTGATAAATAGCCACTTGATCATTGTTGCTTTTTGGTGCACATTCGAAAAGTTGTTACGTTGCAATCGTAAAAGATACTCGTGTTGTACAAGAAGAACATTCTTTCCTTTTGCTGAGTCTAACATCATCCTTGCAACGCACGTATATTTAGTTCTTCCGCCAGTTGAGTATAAAACTCCTTTCTCACTAATTGGGTATTTCCGTTGGAATCATTACAAATAGAAAATTAGTCGAGCCAATTAATTTGTTATGAGAGCCATTCATGCAACGCCAACTTGCCGGGCTAAGTGGGTCGGTCGTTTTCAAAGTTTACGATTTCGAATAAAACCTTCAATGAGATCAGAATTGACGGGACTTGTGCTATTGTATATAGAAAGGACTTCACTTGAATTGAATCTGCATCAGAGACTTGTCGAGACAAGACTTTAAGGATGGCGCAATGAAATGTAATTATATCGTCTTTTCCGCACTAAATTGGAAAGCTAATTTGATTTTTCGTCAAAAATCCTCGGTTTTCAGTTTTAAAGTTTTCAATTTGTTAAAAAAAAACTTTTTAAACTACCTTCATCAAAACTGGGACTACTTACTGGTGAAAAAATATTCTCACTACTCACCAGAGGCTGCGAATGAAATTGATTGAAACTTTTTACAATGTAGTCTCAAAACTGTGATCCCCTTAATATAAACACTAAGTTTCGTATCGAAAAAATCCAGGTTTAAATCAATTTGGTATCAATATAAGGAGTTTGTCATTTCTTAATTCAATGCACACAATTTTTCAATTAGAAAAATGTTAAAGGTACAATTTGTCGAATCCAAGTTGAGTAAACTTAAAGGTGATATGCATTACACTTCCTGCACTTCAAAAAAATTGGACAGCAAAAGTTCATCACAAATTCTTGATATTTAATGACAAGAGCCAAAATAGATAGCGTATTAAATAAGGATTTTAGTGCTTCTTAGATATTAAATGACTGAGCTCTAGGTTGTCCTTTTTCTTTTAGTTCCAAATCCAGCATTTATTGTTGTTAACACAATAACTTAGCTCTCTGTTTAGGTGGAAGCCAAGATATTTTACCAACTGGGCAGTATGCACTTTTTTGGTGTTCTTGAAGACAGGTTACCATTTTTCTGTCTCAGATAGAAAGAGTTTTGCTCCGATTTAATTTTGTTAATGTTTATTTGTCGTTTATTGGTCCAGTCCATCCTTATCAGTTGAAACTCTTTTTTGATAGTTTGTGAATAAGAATTGTTGTAAATGGTAGCCATGTCATCAGCAATCGTATTAGTGGTGACAACTAAGTTCAATGGTAGATTAGCTAGCTGTTTTAACTAGGCATAGCAACGTCATAGAATACTTGCTTTGAGGTACTCAGACTTTAATAGGGTATAATTTTCCTAGGCAGCCATTGTGAACGTTACTTAAATAGTGAATAATACATTTTTAAATTCCGCAGAGAGATAAGGACAGAAATTGATATTTTACGTATGAGACGTACCAAACTTTGTCAAATGCCGAAGTAATGTTAAGAGTCAGCACAATGCAAATTTTCTTTCAATCCAGTGTTGTTATGATTATCTAATTGTAAAATTCTAAATGCAAACTTGAGTTCTGTTGAAAATTGCCTTTCGATTGTGTCATTTTTTTCATCATTGAACATTTGTAGAATAAATACAGATAGATAAATACAGTTTTTAGGCAAGAAAGGACATAGTCAGAATTTAAAGAACTGAGTAACATTTAAACATCGTGGTTTCTACCAGCAAAATTGGCTGATATTCTTGCGTCATCATCTATAAAAACTTTGTATATATTTATCTCCAGATTCTTTCTGTCATAAAAAAATATTTAAACAAGCCGCGAGGTGCGACCCTTGAGGTCCACACGGTCAACTTCCCAGTAATATCTACATAAACATCAACAACATTACAACAATGAGAGGTATTCATAGCAGTAACAGGAATGAGTTAATATGAATCATATCGTCTACGGGAGGGTCCATTGATTACGTAAGGTTTTTGGTCGATGAGGACAGATTGAATATTCACGCGGATCAATCGGTGGGGGCCTTTTTGGTCTTGAAAATTTTTGTTGGTTTTAATAATTTAAGCATTTTTTTTTAAATAAAAGACTATAAAAACTTTGTAAAATCTGCTCAAATTATGCAAATATTTTAAAACTTTGATTGAATTTACAACAATTTTTTAGAATAAAAAAAATAAAGTAAAAGCATTCGTATGAACCCTCTTTAAATGGTAACTTTGAATGATTTTTTATTTTTCATAATTTTTTTTTTTATAATCAAGGAAGAAAATTTTGCCGGTTTCTCTTCAAAACCTGATAAGAATGTATACATTTTATAAACATTTATTACTGTGCTGTGCAAATCAGGTTAAAAAATATTTTTTATGAAAAAAAATATAATTTTTTGCATTTTCTTCTATTAAATTAAAAAAAAAGCTGAAACGAGTTTTTATAATGTATAAACTTCACAAAGATATTAATACACGTCAACTGACACCTTAATGATGCAAATATTATATCTGGTTCGTGAGATATAGAGAATGATAAAAATGACATTGAAAATCATGATGACTTTTAATAGTTTTTTATTTTTAATTGAATTTTTTACGTAATCATGACAAAATGTTTTGATGTTGTTTTTACAAACGTTGTTTGGAGTATATAAATTTTATAAACATTGTCTACTTATTTACGCAAATCAGGTTAAAAATTTATTGTTTATGAAAAAAACCCTAATTTTTTGCACTTTTTTTTCTTAAATTAAAAAACGGCTATAACGATTTTTTTAAAAATTTGATAGATTCACACAAATGTTGATACGCGTCGATTGACACCTCTATGATGCAAATCGTATGTTTGGTTGGCGAGATATAACGCATGACAGAAATGACCTTCAAAGGGTCAAAACAACAAACCCCCCCCGACCGAAGTATCCCAAAAACTAATCAGCTCTTAAGATTGCAAAGACGCTTTGAGTGACACCTTAACGAAGTTGATACGACTTTGTTTACGTGAGTTATGCTCGTAGAAAAAAGTGTCCACGAACGTACGTACGTACGTACACACACACACACACATACATCTCCCTTTCTAAAAACACTTTATATATACTCTATAGACCTCAAAACGTAAATAAATGTTGAAAATTTCAATTTCGATTTTCGAGGCGATTACAAGAACTTCCCATATACTGGGAAGTTAACAAGCCGCGAGGGTCCACACAGTCAACTTCGCAGTAATATTCACATAAATATTAAAAATATTAAACGCAATAATAATTATGTAAATAATACTACTTCAAATAATAATGTACCTCTCATGACAATTATTGGAATGGCTTATATTAATCGTAACATCTACGCGACCGTCAATTGATTACGTTGGTAAGGGGCATGATTGAATATTCACGCGGATCAATCGGAAGGGGGACAGGTTACAAAGCAGTTTTTTCATTAAAGTTAAAACATGGTGCTGTGAAGACTATTGAAAATCTGCTAAAATTTGATTGACTTTACAACAATGTCTTTAGAATAAGAGATTTAAGATATTATGATTCGAATGAACCCTTTTTACATGGTGACTTTGAATGATTTCTTATTTTTAATTTAATTTTTTTTTGTGATTATGAGAAAAGTTTTTGCTGGTTTCTCTACGAGAATTGATAAAATTTTATAAATTCTATAAACATTTATTATTACGATCTGCAAATCAGATCAAAAACACCTTTTTCCAATGTTTTTTTAAAAAAATTAAAAAAAATCGCTTCAACGATTTTTTCAAATATAAAAGCATCATTAAAATGATAATACGCGTCGATTGACACCTTAATGATGGAAATATTATATTTATTTCTCGAGATATAATGAATGACATAAATGACCTTGAACGTTTAATGATGTTTTATTTTTTATTTAATTTTTTTTGTAATCATGAAAATAAAAATTGCTGGTTTTTTCACAAAAACTATTTGGAGTGTCTAAATTATGTAAACATTGATTACTTAGGTTTGAAAATCAGGTTAAAAATTTTGAGTTTTTGAAAAAAAAACCTAATTTTTTGCACTTTTTTTTTTAAATTAAAAAACCGCTCCGGGAATTTTTTTAAAAATTTGATAGAATCACATCTATATAATTAAACGGTTAACATGAATTTTGTGGTACCATTTTAGCCGTTGTTTCTGGACCGATTTTCATAAAAAATACATCAATGGAAAGAGAATATCCTGTAGATGTGCAGAATTGTATTTTTTGTGAAAATCTGTTTGGAAAATATAGAGAGAAAAAGGAAAATAGATTTTCTTACTAATACATACACAACGTTGAACGTTCGCACAGCGATAAATACGAATGATATACTAGCCTTCGCTATCAAAATAGAAACTCTAAAGTTGTATGGGGATTTGCGCTTGCACGCGGGAGTCCCAGGTTCGTATCTAGGACTGGTTCAAATGTTTTTGTTTCTTTTTTGGAAGCTAATCATCAAATTTCACCACATTTAGGAATATTTTCATTCACACTTTATACCGTTCATGTGGATTGTGCGTTCACTGGTTCGGTGTTGTGTGATAGCTTTCTCTCAGTGGATCATTCGTGTGTATAGCGTCGCCGTTCATTAAGCAAATGTATACGTACATTTCATCAATGTTTGGTCATATTTTTTTAGTTTGTTTTGCTGAAGGTTGTCTAACATTCCACAAAAAAGCGTTTTCAGTTGAAGAAAACTTTCAAGATTTAAAAACGATGTTTGATTTCCCTAACATTATTTACAACAACAGGTTTGTAGATCTCGAGAATGTGAAAATAGAATGATGACATGCGCAAAACGCTTAGCATTGTTATACGTTCGAGACGCATTGAAGCGCCAATAATTGAATAATGATTTTTAAACATTAATAAAAGTCATAAACATTATTTAATCACAATAGAAAAACAAATTTAGCTTGCCGTTTTATTATATTGATTGATGATTTAAGTTAAATTCAAAAACCATTTCGTCTGGCACACCCAGACTTCTTCATAACATTCTCGGATATGCAAATGGACTTGAAACGCATGTTAAAAAATACAACATCGAAGTGGTACCAAAGAGCAGTATTCAACTAAAAAATAGCATATCGACGGAAAAAGACAAACTGGAAGGAGGAGTAAAAAGTGAGAAACTATAGAGATAGAGTAGATAGAGTATAGTACCTGTAGGGATTAGAATGAATATTAACTTAGGGAATGGAGCAATTAAGCTGATTAAATTTTGCGATGAAAATGTAAAACGTTAGGGATTAAAATAGAAACACAGAACTTAGGGAATTAGTTATACACTGAAGAAGTCTGGGAGTGCCAGAAGAAATGTACATCTGCTTTAATAGTTTAAATACACGTTTTTAAGGAAATTTTGGAAAAAGGTTTTTGAATTAACTTAAATTTGTGAAAGCGTGAAAATAAGGATTCTAATTTTCTAGAGTCAGTTATAATAAAATCATCATTGCACTCGAATTTCGAGTGCTGGATTCTGCTAGTAAATGTTAATACACGTCGATTGAAACCTTGCTCAATCATACGTTTGGTTCGCGAGATATAACGCAAGATAGAAATGACCTTCAAAGGGGCAAAACAACAAACCCCCCGACCAAAGTGTCCCAAAAACTAATCAGCTCTTAAGATTGCAAAGACGCTTCGATTGACACCTCAACGAAGTTGATACGACTTTCTTTACGTGAGTTATGGTCGTAGAAAAAAGTGTCCACGAACGTACATACGTACGTACACACATACACACACACATACATCTCCCTTTCTAAAAACACTTTATATATACTCTATAGGACTCAAAACGTAAAGAAATGTTGAAAATTTCAATTTCGATTTTCGAGGCGATTATAAGAACTTTCCATATACTGGGAAGTTAATAAAGTTTGAGGTTCAACAAAGTATTTACTGATTTTTTGATCACATTTTAAAGAGTTTAGAAAATTTATTGCTTTTATGCAATCGTAGGTCGCGATGGAAATGGATATCCAGAAAAAAATTATTATATTGACTTTATAGAAATTCAGTCCCAAGAGAGAAGAAACAATCTATTCCAAGCCATCCAAACAATTTTTGGTTCGGCCTCTTCAAGACGACAGGTGTAGTGACTCAGATCAGTCTGAGATTTTGTGTATGGTTTTTTCTATCTTGGCTCCGAATCTTTTGGTACGGCTTATATAATAAATGAACTAAAAATTACCGAAAAAATAACAAGAATTCAAGAAGTAAAGCAGTAACGTAGCGTCACTCTAAACTATAATTTTGAGTAAACATTGAGTTTAAATTTAAGGACTTTCTCAAGGACACCAAAAATCAAACCTATTAGCGGAACTAAATGGTGGAATAACACTATAACACTTGAACTTGTTCTACAATGGCCGATCGATTGCATTACGAGCGACTATGTCCTCAGACTGACGGTTCTCACCTCCTGGAAATTAAATGGATGAAGGCTTGAATTTGTCGCAAAATTCTAACTTAAATTTTTCAAAAACAGTTATACTTTTGACACAAATGGAAAAAAATCCAGTTTGATGAATAGTTAGTTATCTTTCTATCTTGCCAACCTAACAATCATACATAATTTGTTACGATAGTCAAAGAAAAATTAAATTATAAAGAATTTATTACAATTCATTTTAATGTCCATTGTGATACTTCTCGAATTAATGTCTCGACGATTTTTATACACCAGTTTGCAGCTGTATTTTTCCAACCCAAAAAAATTTAAAGCCAACTACAACACGATCCATACAAAAATTTGCCCTCACATGTTTCTAACAAAACAAATTTTTTCCTGTTCTGTGGGAAAGCTGTAATTTAGTTGTGAAAAACGCAAACAATGTTAAAAGAAATACACATTCACTCCACATGGTTTTTTCCTTGTAAAACTATCAGCTTCGGTACTATGAAACTTAACGATCAAACGAAATACCGTACTCAACTTCTTAGAGTCACACAACCTTCCAACGTCACAAACTTTTCTCCACCAATTCACAAAACGTAAAGAGCTGAAATTGTCAATCACTGCTGCAAGAAAGTACACGTTTTGACTAAACTGACAACTGTCTGGCATGTGGCTACATTTAGCCATTCGCTGTGTATCTTTTTCATTGGAATTTCAAGGCTACAACTGCGGAGTCATTCATTTGTGACATTCCCGTTACTCTTGACTTATCTTTTTGGGAGTTGGCTTTGAATCAGAACTGATCGTAATCATATGAAGTATTTATATTTACTGACGTTTTTTTAACTTCCCAGTATATGGGAAGTTCTTGTAATCGCCTCGAAAATCGAAATTGAAATTTTCAACTTTTCTTTACGTTTTGAGGTCTATAGAGTATATATAAAGTGTTTTTAGAAAGAAGTATGTATGTGCGTGTGTGTGTATGCACGTGCGTACGTACGTACGTATGTGCGTTCGCGGGCAGTTTTTCTACGAGCATAACTCACGTAAACAAAGTCGTATCGACTTTGCTGAGAAGTCAATCGAAGCGTATTTGTAATCTTAAGAGCTGATTAGTTTTTGGGACACTTCGGTCGGGGGGGTTTGCTGTTTTCACCCCTTGAAGGTCAACCATGTTATGCGCTATATCTCACGAACCAAACATGCGATTTTCATCATCAAGGTGTCAATCGACGGATATTAACATTTTTATGAATCTTTCAAATTTTTAAAAAAATCGTTGAATCCGTTTTTTAATTTTTTTAAAAAAAGTGCAAAAAATTAGGACTTTTTTCAAAAACACAAATGTTTTACCTTATTTTCAAACTTAAGTAATCAATGTTTATATTATTTATATACTCCACATAGTGCTTGTAGAAAAATCAGCAATATTTTTTTTCATGTTTACAAAAAAAATTAAATAAAAAATAAAAAATCATCAAACGTTCAAGGTCATTTACGTCATTCATTATATCTCGAGAACCAAATGTAATCTTTCCATCATTAAGGTATCAATCGACGCGTATCAACATCTTTATGATGTTTTCATATTTTAAAAAAATTGTTAAGGCGTTTTTTACGATTTATTAATTTTTTTTAGAAAAGTAGTGTTTTTTTCAAAAAAAAATCCATTTTCAACCTGATTTGCACATCGTAATAATAAATGTTTATAGAATTTACAAAATTTCATCAATTTTTGTAGTGAAACCTGCAAAAACTTTTCTCATGATTACAAAAAAAAATTAAATTAAAAATAAAAAATCATTCAAAGTCACCATGTAAAAAGGGTTTATTCGAATCATAATATCTTAAATCTCTTATTTAAAGACATTGTTTTAAAGTCAATCAAAGTTTATTAATATTTGCAAAATTTGAGCATATTTTCAATAGTCTTCAGAGCGCCATATTTTAACTTTAATGAAAAAACTGCTTTGTAACCTGTCCCCCTTCCGATTGATCCGCGTGAATAATCAATCAAACCAATGCACCAAAATCCTTACGTAATCAATTGACGCTCCCGTAGATGTTACGATTAATATTAAATCATTCCAATAATTTTTATGAGGTTCATTTTTATTATTTGAAGTAGTATTATTTCCATAACTTTTATTGTGTTTAATATTTTTAATATCTATGTAGATATTACTGGGAAGTTGACCGTGTGGGCCTCATGGGTCGCACCTCACGGCTTGTTTAATTTTTAATCCTACAGCAACTTTTTATTCCAAATTTCTCAATAGCTTTCGTGTCAACCACGATTTTGTAGACATTATTGCTTGAAAAATTCGCTCGGATATACTCTAGTCAATATTTTCTAACGTCTGCACCACATTTGGACGATAAGTCCTTACATCGCTCGCAACGACTCTACATAGTGAAAAAACGCATAGGCTTTGCAGCGCGTCTTCAAAGTTTTATCGCTCGTTTGCATGGGTTTTGAAGCACGTTAGAGCAGTTGGTTTTCAATTTCAGCATATGAACCGATGATGACCGCTTTATACGAGAAAAGGATTCCGGGCAGAAAAAAATGTCATCTCATTATTTATCATTTGCAACAACGCCGCAAATGATTTGTATGTGTTTCTAGGAGAATAATAACAGGATGTATCGTTTGCTGCATCATATGAAGAAATAACCTAAATCATATTTTCTCCTGTCCGAGTTCTTTTCTAGTGTGAAGGCGCCATCATCAGGGATTGAATCTCAAGCTGATATATTGGAGCTAGAAACCAATCACCCCAACATTATCTTCAATGAAAACAGTTGAGAAACAAAAGGTAGAATAATACATTTAAGCTACAAGCTGAATTTAACGCCTAATAACCGTTGATGAATATCCTCTCAAATATAATGCTGTCAGCGAATTATGATTTAACAAGCAAATCCTTTTCTGCCGAAAACTTTTTTTATTTGAGGAAGGCATCTTGTTCTACGTACAAAATAAATTAGTACTTACCAATCTGATTTAGAGGAAACTCGTCCCTAGTGATGAATTCAATGCATGCCCTACATATCATCCATATGTTGCAACACAATTGAAAAACAAGCCGCGAAGTGCGACCCTTGAGGTCCACACGGTCAACTTCCCAGTAATATCTAAATAAGTATTAAAAATATTAAACACAATGATAATTTTGAAAATACTACTACTTTAAATAATAATAATGAGAGGTATTCATAGCAGTAACAGGAATGTGTTAATATTAATCATATCATCTACGGGAGCATCCATTGATTACGCAAGGCTTTTAGTGGATGAGTGATGATGATTGATTACACCAAATGCAAATTTGATTGAAATTTTGATGGTTTTTAAAATTTAAGCGGCTTATTTTAATTAAAAGACTGCAAAAACTATTAAAAATCTGCTCAAATTATCCAAACATTTTAAAACTTTGATTGACTTTACAACAAAGTCTTTAGAATAAAACATATAAGGTAATATCATTCGGAAGTACCCTTTTCATATGGTAATTTTGAATGATTTTTTATTTTTAAGTAAATTTTTTTCTTCAGAATCATGAAAACGCTTTTACGAATTTCTCTTCAAAAACTGATAGGAATGTATAAATTTCATAAACATTTATTACTGTGTTGTGCAAATCAGGTTAAAAAAATATTTTTTATGAAAAAAACCCTGAGTTTTCGCATTTTCTTCTATTAAATTAAAAAAACGCTGAAACGGCTTTTATAATGTTAAAATAATCAACGAGATTTTAAAACACGTCGATTGACACCTTAATGATGCAAATATTATATCTGGTTCGTGAGATATAGTGAATGGAAGAAATAACCTTGAAGATCATGATGAGTGTTGATGATTTTTAACTTCCCAGTTCCCTATGGGAAGTTATTGTAATGGGGTCGATTTTGCGAATCCCAAATTTTGACATATCTCCACGTTTTAAGGTCTCTAGAATCCAAATCCATCGTTTTTAGAGAGATGTCTGTGAGTGTGTATGTACGTATGTGCGGATGTGCGTATGTGCGGATGTGCGTATGTGCGGATGTGCGTATGTGCGGATGTGCGTATGTGCGGATGTGCGTATGTGCGTATGTACGTATGTGCGTTCGGAGTAATTTTTCGTCTCGATTATCGCAAGAACCAAACATCGGATTGACGTGGGACTGGTTTTAAACGACGCGTAATTACGTAACTTAGAACTGAATGACTTTTCAGCAAAATCGGTTGGGCCGTTTTTTATTTAGGATGAAAAAACTGAAAAAACGACTAAAAATTGCTTATTTTTAAACTGTTGATACGCACTATTAATTCGTGCAGATACCAAATACCTTCATAGTAATGTTGTTATTGTGCGTTTTAGCAAAATTGTGATCAAATTTGTAAAAAATGTTATTTAAAAAAAAATAAAGATTTATTCATGAAATTCCAAACTTATATTATCAGGTTTGGGTGAATGGGAGTAGAGACCCTAATGCAGTTAATAATTGGATATTGTTATAAATAATTTAATATTGTTAATAGCAATCAAATAATATTAGTTATAATCTGATATTGTATATATAAATTCAATTATAATTATTCAGTAACGGTCAAACATTCTTAATAACGAATGATTATTTTAAACAATAATTAAATACCCTCAATAATAGTTGTGGATTCCGAGGCCGAGATGGAGGACAAGAAGGGTGATGTGGACGAAGAGGACAAGGTTGCCAAGGCTTTGGTAGAGGATGACCAGGTGGTGGAGACGTCTTCCTCTACCAAATCTTTTATGGTTAGATAAAAAACTGATAAAAATAGTAACAGTAATTATATTAATTTAGAATAATAATGTTTAATAATAATTATTATTAATAATAGTAATTAATAATAAAAGCAAATTATAGCTTTTTATTCAACCACTGGGAAGTTAGTCGTGTGGGCCTCGAGGGTCGCACTTAGACCACATTTTTTATTTATTTTTTATTTAATGTTTCTTGTTATCATGAGAAAAAGTTTTGATAGCGTTTTTTCAAGCATTGCTTGAAGTATATAAATTTTATAAAAATTGAATACTGTCTTCCGTCAATCAGGTTAAAAATGTATTGTTTTTAAATAAACCTAATTCTTTGCACATTTTTTTCCCTTGAATTAAAAAACGGCTCCAACGATTTTTTTCAAAATTTGACAGATTCACAAAAATGTTAATACGCGTTGAGTGACACCTTAATCATGCAAATCGTGTATTTGGTTTGCAAGATATAACGCATGACAGAAATGACCTTCAAAGGGGCAAAACAACCGAGGTTTCCCAAAAACTAATCAGCTCTAAAGATTGCAAAGACGCTTCGATTGACACCTCAACGAAGTCGATACGACTTTGTTTACGTGAGTTATGCTCGTAGAAAAAAGTGTCCACGAGCGTACAGACGTACGTACACACACACACACACATACATCTCCCTTTCTAAAAACACTTTATATATACTCTATAGACCTCAAAACATGAAGAAATGTTGAAATTTTCAATTTCGATTTTCGAAGCAATTACAAGAACTTCCCATATACTGGGAAGTTAAAAATATTCCAAAAGTCCTCTTACTATGACCGGACTTTGCAATTAGAAACTAACTGTTTCTCATCTAGCATCAAATGCTACCTAAGCAAATTGATTAGGCGAAGCTAACTCACCAAGTTTGCGAAGTTCTGCATAACTAAATATATTTCCATGGAAATGCATTAACGAAACAAACACACACTTGTCAACTAGTGACGTGGCTATATTTTGAATGCTGAGCAAGGACTAGAACGATGTCAGTTTATAATGGTAAACTCATCAGGTTTGAGGTGGTTAGAATTGCTTGGATAATCGCATTTCTATGTAATTGTCGGTTTGATGATGTTTGCACACATCAGGCATGTAAGCAAACGTTTTCGCTAACGAACCTCCTAATTTATGCAAGAATATATTAAGTTCAATGCGGATGCCAACTACAAATAATCCAATCAAACTAAAACAACTATCCAGGAGCAAATATCAAGTGAGTTGTTTATATGAGCAAATTGTATTCAAATCTTTCATTATGGTTATTCAATACAATGTTTATGCTGAAATTCATGAGATTAGGATGCAAATCAAAGACACGCACGTGTTACAAATAAGTATATCTTAAATGTGAAATTAAACTTATATCCTAGTAAATCATGATATTTGACGCCGCAAAAAGATATAAAGTAAAAGAAAGTTTGAATGCAGGTAGTGGAAAGGGTTATCTTTAAGATGAAAGAATACTTATACTGGCGATTTACGCAATTTTCCGAAAAATAAAAACTATAAATACATTGGAAATTATCATGCAATTTTTTTATAAATAATATATTTTTTTTAAATAATTCCCATTTAATTTAAATCCATACAAAAATTTGTAATTTTTTATAAAATATAATGTATTTTTTTTTCAATATGAATACTATTACCTAAAACTTTGTGAGCTTCAAATTGAATATCTATAGAAGCGTTCGTGCTACAAATCGTAACGCCTATGTTTCAGGTAGAAAACATAGGGGATTGTTTTAAAGCAAACAATTGTTAAGAATATAACTTTTACTGGAGGTATACGTGGAAAATCAATTATACGTGCACGAAAAATTAGGTTATTCGTAAATATTTAAAACAACATTCTAGGTACATCAATTAACTACAGTAGGGGAGGCCGGGGCTACAATTAACAGGGGTAAGCGAATTTCCACATAACTTGAGATAGGTCAGTTGTGCACCGCGCGTCGTGCGATTGAGGTATGAACCGAGCGTCTTTATTAAGTTGTTTGCCCAAATGTTTAATTTGTAGCATAGAAGCAATAGCTGATTGGTTATGAAACGCTTATTAGAAGAAGTGACCAAAAAACATGAATTGTCCAAAACTGTTTCACGAATTTTAGATTTTGTTCAGGCAAAGAATTTGTAAGACAAATTTCAAAAGTCCTAAGAGAAAATGTCGTCGGTATTGATTGCACTTTCATTAATAAACACTAGTATATTTGTGTTCTTTTATACTAGTTGGTAGAACATAACGTTAATACTTATCCCACAGCTGTTAATTTTAGCCCCAAACACGGGGTAAGAATAAACAAACGATTTTTTTGAGAGAGAGAAATCTATTTAAAACATCATTTATTTTATGTTTGATATAGATTAATAAAATGATACCTAGTTAAAGCATCATGTGGCGTATAAATCTGATCGAAATGTTAAATGATTTTGGAGGTATACCTGAAAATTCATTTTTCTTTAAATTGTAGCCCCGACGTCCTCTATTCATAAAATCTAAAGAATGGAAATATGGGGATTTCGTCGCGTCCGTTTGGAAAATTGTGTGCATCTTTGAGAAGAATACAGACACAAACAACAATTTCAAAGAAATATTTTAGATTTAACCGCAACCATATATATATATATATATATATATATATATATATATATATATATATATATATATATATATATATAGGGTGTTACGGAGTTGATGTCATTCAATAAAACCACGGAATCCTTGAAGTCCTTTGAGCAAAAAATCGTGTGAGAGGGGGGTGGTAGATCGGAAGGGGTTCCCAGATATAAGGGGGGGAAGTAACCACGCTTCTCACCCACGACCTGGCACGTGTAAACCGTCATAACAATTTTATTTTTATGTGCAGACTTTTGAAGATGAAAAGCGTTTGATAGCCTGTCGATGTATCTTTTAAGAAATGTATTAACTAGTGCCCCAATACTGCCAGTTTTACACGAAAAATGAGAAACTTAAAACAACCGGAAAAAATTGCTAATTTTGACTTACGCGATCGTGTTAAACGCTAAAGTGATGTCCTAACCTATAAAAATGATTATCTTGACAGAAAGCTTGAATACTTCCGAAGGAAAAGATTGCCAATTTTCCTTTGTTTACTTGGAAAAATAGAAAACTCATAATTTGTGTGATCCCTCGGAATTAGCCAAACGTCATAAAATTTTATTATCTACATGGCATAATCCCACTTTGAAAAGATTTTTCAGTGATTGGTTTTCTTCATGCTATTTGTTGGACCTGCTTTAGTATTGAAAGGTTTTTAAGCTGAGATAACTAAAATCCGACGTTTTGAGGATGACATAAAGTTTATGTTTAATAATTAGCACCTGATAATACAAAGGGGTATAAGGGGGTATATATAGGACACCCCTGAAATTTTCCCATTTCCCAAAACCGATAAGAGGTTGAAAAAACTTTTATTGTGGGTGTTAAAGTACATGCAAGTGATATACAGAATGTTTAACGTAATGGCCCCATCAACTAATATTCTAGGAATTTTTCGTATTTACCTGAAAAAATGATGCAGCAAAAAGATATTACAGCTGAAGGTATTTAAAAAACATCTGTATCCACCACCCATTGGTCTGCGAACTTGGAAAAGGTGATCTTTCCTTAAAACATGAAAATATTATGACCACCAGTCGGGTCCATCCAAGGTGAATCTTTTCTCATCCGTAAAGATGACATTCTCCCATCTCTTTTTCCACTTTACATGTTCCCGAACGATTTTCAACCGTTCCTCAATATGATTTTTTGTTAACGGTGGTTTTCTAAGAAGTTTTCTTCGTTGAATAGTGGGCGTTTTTTTCAAAAGACGTTGGCTATTTGAAGTGTTTGTGTTCACACCAGCTTTTTCCGCAATTTGTCTCGCTGTTGCGGTTGAGTTTGACGCTACTCGTATTATCGACCGCTTTTTATGATTACTTAGTACACTAGGTCTGCCTGGACTCTTCTTTTGCTCGTTATTATTATATTTGAGCATCTTTCAGTAAATTCATTACAACATTTCGGCTTCGTTTTATAGTTTTCGCGATTTTTAAGACACTAAAACTCTCACTTTTCAGATTTAAAATCGTTTTTGTGGTGTATGCGGTCAAGTCAATTTAAGCGGTCAGCTCTCCAGCAGAGTTAGAAATTGTATAGTAATTATCCATTATTAAATAAAGTATTCAAATCTGAAAATAACCAGTAAACACAGTATTTGCTTAAATAGTTTGCCGACATTACAGTTTTTATTTCACTTTCACTTAGTTTTTTTACCGCATCCCATTTTTGCAACACTAGTCCGTACTGAAAAAATATCAAAATTTTTACGAAACAACCTCAGTTTATCTAAACCCATAAACACTAAAAAAAATTCAAAATCCCTTCTTGCACCAAATGCTTGCAACTGCCGATTTATAAACTCTGTCCTATGTTTTGAAGCATCTTTTTTCAGGTAAATACGAAAAATTCCTAGAATATTAGTTGAAGGGGGCATTACGTTAAACATTCTGAACATTCCTTGCATGTGCTTTAAGAGCCACAATAAAAAAAATTCAATCTCTTATCTGTTTTGAGAAATGGGAAAATCTCAGAGGTGTCCTATTATTTTGATATATATATATATATATATATATATATATATATATACTCCGCATCATATATATATATACATATATATATATATATATATATATATATATATATATATATATATATATATATATATATATATATCCTGATCCTGGTAATGACACGTCATTTACCCAAGATTTTATGCTGTTTGCATCGCTTAAACAGGAGTCAACAAAAATGTTTTCATTAAATGGAAATGTTACCGTTTTCCAGGATTCATTTACTGTTATATCGATTTTGCAGGCTTTTGCATAAGCTTTCCGAATAATTTTCCAACTCGGTGTGAGTAATAGCCCAAACTGGATGATTTGTTAACCCATTCTCTATTTCGTTGGAACATAATTGAGACATCCAAAAGCTGCATATAATCAGTTAAATGAGGGAGTAAAGCCGACTGAAGTAATCTACTTTGGATTAGGTATACAAAAACTAGATGACGTTAGTTGGTAGAAAAGAAAAGGAAGCAGACGAAATTTGCGTTTGTACCTTATATATCACTACAGAATTGAAATTACCATATTTGATCAATACGTCTAGATAGTATTTTCATAGCACAACACTTGTACGTGCATATAAAAAGTTTCATAAGGACCTTATACAAGCATGAATACATTGTGCGTACTTAATTTGTTACAATAATTGATTTCCTATTAATGTCAAGTTGAGTTCAAGTAATTTTCAACTACTCTCTACAAAAACTTCAAACTGGATGATTAAATCACCGCATTTCTTCATTAAATGATTGATTTATCGAGAACTATATTGTAGCCTTAATCTATTGTACCAGGTCTATTTCCCATTTAGAACGTTTCCTTCGATTTCTAAATAAAATTTCAGAAAATTTGGTGACATCAGCGTAACATTTCAATCGATTTTAATCAACTTTCCTCGACCTGGTGCCCATATGAACAATACGCTTATGCTCCGCAATATATGCAACTGCAGCCACTCGAGCTGTTTTCATCATAATTTCCACTGCTATCGGAAAATGGGTGCGCTCTATCGAATGGAACACTAGAGTCTACTTGCAACTGCATAGTCAAACAATGTCCTTGCTGCAAACGACATAAAAACCTACTCAAACAATGGCTGAAAAAGTATCAAATTAGTAACACACAACGCTGCTCCATAGACGAGAAACGAGTCCTGGGATGAGTTTGGTTTCGTAGTGAATAGAAGAGGTGAACAAAGGCCCAGCCGCATCACATGCAAATGCTACGGCATTGTTGTCATACAAGTTATTACTGTTCATAAAGCTTCCACCACAGAAACACCAGATCATAAATCCAAGTTCGTCCTTTGTCTCTTTATCTGCGCACCTCATTTTAAACGTGGTGATAAAGACATTCTTAATCAATTTCGTATAACAGTCATTTTGCGAACGATACTTACTGCCATACATAATAAAATTCCTACAGGATACACATTAGAAGTAGTCAACTTAATTATTTAAATTCTCCAGACAGAAATATCCGTATTCCTGGCATTTTTTCTGTTTCTGCACGCAAACAACATTTAAGATGTTTCAACTAGAAAAAAAATTGTCATCGAGTAATTTCTAGCAGCTGCAAACGTTTTCATAGTCCTTCAAAAAAAAAACTCGAGAAATCTGGGTATCATTAAAGCTATTTTATTTGTAATCAAGTTTATCTTTTTCACATGAAAACTATTGATAACAAGATCAAGGAACTTTTTGATCAAGAATGACGATAACAAACAAACTTCAGCACGAAAACTAGACACTAAACCTATCCAACTACTGTCGAGTAACCGCTATTGTACCCTCTCGTTCATCCAACAGATATTGCCCGTTAATTGCCGTTTGAGGATCATCAACATCTACAATCTTATAATTCGAATTCTCCAGCAGTTTTTTTGCTCTTGAAAGGATTCGCTTCTTATCAAACGATGACTTCACTTCAAAAACGACACCATTACCAGTCCGCTGAGCACTCAGAATGGTTTCCTCTAAGTCGAGCAGTTCTAATTTATCAACAATTAAATTTCGAATAGCTTCCAACGGATTTCCAAGCGGCGGTTGCTGTCCAACAAGCATTAATTTTGTTCCTATGTCCAAATCCTCGGTTACTTCTACCAACAATTTCTTTAGTCTTTCAATTTCTGTTTGCAAGGGTTCAACTTTCATTTGCGTTTCTTCCAATTTGTTCAATGTTGCTGATAATTTGTTGCTTATGGCTTTCATCTCATCATTTTGAGCATTGCAATCAGAACAAACTTGTGGTTGATACGTTGAAGTCTCTCTATGTTCCATGTCCGTTAAAACTAAAGGTGTCCGAACTGGCAGATCAAAATTTTCGTGTGGACTAAGTTCTGGAAAAAATCAAAAAAAAAATTTATTTATAATATATATTTAATTATTTTTAAGAAATTATCACAAAAGATAATAGTGCATTTTAATTTTTCAACGTTTCTATCTTGGATAGCCATAATATCATCACTTAATCACACTCTAATTTTCTTCTCCTTGAATACCAAGATTTTAAATAGCAGGGAAAACCGCAACAGTTGTACAATAATTGTTGCAGCAAACACAGTTTGAGTGCCTTTTGCTGTTTTTCCGACCTGCATGTTCCTTTTTGCTCTGTTGGCCTCATTGGTGTGCTCTTCAACCCGTACTGCTAATGATCTTCTTGTCTGCCCGATGTATCTTTTGCAAGAACTGCAAAGAGCACACCAATGAGACCAACAGAGCAAAAAAGAACATGCAGGCCGGAAAAACAGCAGAAGTAAGATCAAAGGTAGCTGAACATATCATCAGCGAGGGCCACGAATTCGACATCGAAAACACGAAAATCGGAAATGTAGACAGCAAATGGGCAGCTGGATGTGAAAGAAAGCATCGCGATCCACAAGGCCAAATGGCCAGCGATACTCAACGCAGATCAAGGAAACGGCTATTCGTGGTTATTCAAATACTTGGACCAGAAAATAATTAGAAAATAAGTTACCTTTAACATAGAATTAAGCACCAATTAGAAAAAGGGATATAATAAACACGTAGGGATAAAAGTTTGATAGATAGGGATATAATTTACAAATGAGGAAGGCTTAACAAGTAAGGATATAAATAAGGACAAGATGCCCGGAGAGAATCAGTCGTGAACATATCACTGAAGAAGGCTACAAGTAGTAGCCGAAATATATATTTGAAAAGAAAATAAAATTTGGTAAAAGAAAAAGTCACGACTTTTATTATTATTATTGAACCAATTTACCAAAAAGCTCGAACAGACAACCAACCAACCCTCTCCTCCCTATTTTGAGAGTTTTCTTTCATCAAAAAGTTTGCAAGCGTGAAATTTAGGTAGTATAATTCTCCAAGTTACATGAAAAAATAGCTAGCTTTCTGATAAAAAATTGTATTTGTAGTTGCACATTGTTGGTTTACTATAAAATTGATACCTTTCATCAGAATTGAACATACAACCATATGAACCCGGGCTAGAAGTGCGCTTCTCACTAATTCACAAGAGACGCAAAAAACTTCAAAGGTTTTTTTCTCAAAATCGGGAATTGTTGCGGTCTAATATTTTAGAGGTTGAATATCCTTACCGTCTCGTTCTTAATCCAATCTGAGAATACGAGGTACTCGTATACGAGATCGAGCCTTCTCCATGTGAGAAGAATTGTGGATTATCCAGCTAGTCAAATGATACATTTTCGTTCTCGTTTTCGTTGAAGCAGCAAACATTATTTAGTTATCTAGAAAAAAACATAATTTTTCCCAGGGTAGTCTCTTGCTACCGGGGGCTTTCTAGTTTCAGTATGTTTCGAATGATTTTTCGCAAAGCATTCGATTTTTACTCCCTCTGAGTTTACAGTATACAATTGGCAACCATTAAACTCTCTCTTTTGAGGTCATTTTTAGAAAGATCTCATCGCCAGTTGTCCAGAAAAAACACAATTTTTCGAAATAGAGTCAATTGCTACCGGAGGCTTTCTGCCTACAGTATCTTCCCAATGATTTTTGCAAAGGATTCGATTTTTGCTGTCACTGATTTTACTGTTAGCAGGTAGCAAACATTCCATTTTTTTTCTTTTGAGATTAATTTTTAAAGGATCTGATCACCAGTTGTCCAGAAAAACACACTTTTCTCCCGCGGGAGACACTTCCTACCAGAGGCTTTCTGTTTTCAGTATTTTTGCAAAGAATTCGATTTTTTTTGCTACTGAATTAACTGTGAACGATTGTCGATTATTGTACCCTTTTTTGAGATCATTTTTGGATGGGTTTCATCGCCAGTTGTCCAGAAAGAAACACATTTTTCCCAGGAGAGTCATTTGCTACCGGAGGCTGTCTATTTTCAGTAACTTTCGAATGATTTTTCGCAACGAATTAGATTTTTTCTGCCACTGATATTACTGCAAGCAGGTGGGAAACATTTTACGTTTTCTTTTGAAATCAACCTTGGAAGGATTTCATTGCCAGTTGTCCAGAAAAAAAAACAAATTTCCCCAGGGGAGTCACTTGATACCGGGAGATTCCTGTTTTCAGTATCTTTCGAATGTTTTTTCGCTAAGAATTTGCTTTTTTCTCGCCACTGATTTTACTGTAAGCAGGTACAACACATTTTACCCTTTCTTTTGAGATCAGTTTTGGAAGGCTCTGATTGCCAGTTGTTCAAAAAAACACACTTTCCGCTCGGGGGAGTCGCTTGCTACCAGGGGCTTTCTGTTTTCAATAACGTTCTGCAATTTTCCATGCAGAATGAATGCAAAAGGTTGCAGCTTTGACTTCGAACGACTTCTGGAAAGATTCAAGATACCAGTGACAATCTTCTTTGATTAGCTATACCATAAAACACTTTCGGTAATGATTTTTGAGACTGCTCATTATTCCTTAGTCTTGGGGTTGAATTAAAGCAGTACAATTAGGTGGCAAATATTTGATGATTACATTATCAGACTGAAACGTCTTTTCATTTGGATACGCTGAACAATTATCTTATATTCTGTGGTAAAATTTTTATAATATCCTTAAGAGCAGTTTTGTTACGATGATTCCTGGCTAATTATTGCCATAATTGGCGTATCTGGTCCCTAGTAAGAAACACTAAGACACTGGCTTGAACTACGCCAAAAAATATCAATTTTAATCAAAATTGAATAGCAAGAGGTCAATGTGCTATGATTAACATTTCTGTGGAGGAAAATAGCCGAGATTCTATGATTTATTACTACTATGAAAACAACTCACCAATCTCTTACACGAAAAAGAATCTTACATGCCAAATATATATTAACAAAAGTGAGACTTTCGCAAAAATTCTATTACTGACAAAATTTCAAGTTTAAAAATATTCAAAAAAAAACTAACATTTCAAAGTCAAGACAAGCATCATGAAATGTAAAAGAACTATTTTTTGAGAATAGAATACTTCTTTTAAAACAACAGTATTGTTATACGAAATGCCAAGTCTATTATTGTAAATCTTGAATAAAAAGTCAGTTATATGTACATATGAAGCGAATTCCGCAAAGTAGCATTGTTGTCTTTGTCCACATAAGTTATCTATATGCAGCTGAACATTAGTATAGAACAACTCAAGCATGACCAACAATTAATATAAAGATTACAAAAAAAAATCTTTGTGCTAACTTTAATTTCCAAAATGATTAAGATTGGCTGCTGCACGTGTCGAATTTGACGTAACCAAAAAATATATAACAAAGAACAGATGAAGTATCAGTCATTCATTGTCAATTTAATAATTGCAAAGTGAAATACAAAATTATGAACAGATCTGTTCTTCGCCATTACAAGCAAAATAACGATAAATTGATCAAATTTGAAGATGAGGAGACATGTTAACTTTTTATAGTAAATAAAAATGGGGACTTTTGATACCAATGAAAGCTTGCAGAAGTAAGCAAATAAATTTTACACTAATATTGCGAACTGATAGGATATTATCTTTATTTTAATATAGACTTGACTATTTAACAATATACTTAGTCGTGCCATAAATTCTGTCACAACTTTGAAGTAGCACGAAATCTAAGAAATAAAAGATAATATGTTTATTTCAAAGAAATTTATTTTAGTATATTATTGTTTATTGAATAATATTAACTTTATTCGAAATGACCTCCTTTTGCTTTTATGCAAGCTTTTAAACGTTTTGGCAACTGGTCTATAGCGGCACGCACGGTATCCAACGACATTTCATTTGCTGCTTTCACCAAAGATTTTTTCAGACTGTCCAAATTACGGTGGGGAGTTCTACAGACCTTGTTCTCTAACTCTGTCCAATAAGCATAATCCAGCGGATTTAAATCTGGTCTCCCTGATGGCCAATCTTCTTGTGCAATAAAAGCAGGAATGTTGTTGCGTAGCCACTCCTGTGTGCTCTTTGCTTTGTGAGCAGGAGCAGAGTCTTGCTGGAAGACCCAATGTTGTCCCGAAGAGAGTGAACGATAAAGGTTTCACAACACCTTCTAGCACATTGGTTTTATACACCGGCGCAGCAGTTTTGACATCCTTTTCGCAAAAATGGAGTGTTGTGACACCTTTATGGGATACACCCCACCAAACCATTACAGAAGCTGGATGATGGCCTCGTTGCACTCTGTGAACCGTTTTTTAGCTTCTTCTGATGATGTTGAATAAACCTTATCATTTTGTTTATTAAAAACTTCCTCCACAGTAAAACTTTTTTCATCGGTAAAGAGGATGTTTTCATGCCCGTCAGTTGCGTGCCAAAGCAAGAGACGCTTGCATCTTTCCATTCTTATTTCCTTTTACTGTGGAGTCAACATGTGGGCTGTTGACCGACGATAAACCTTCATATGAAGATCATCTGGAATGAGTCTACTCATCGATCTTGTGGAGATTTCCAATTCCCTCGACAAATTTTTTTGTTTGCGCAGTGGATTTCTACGGATGCGCTCTCGTACAGCTTTGATGAAACTGGCTGTTCTAACGGTACGTAGACGACCGGTCCTTGCTCTATCATCTATGCCTGAGGTCTCATTAAATCGTTCTATTGCACGATAAATAAATCTTTTTGTTATTTTGAGCGGTTTCAACAAATTCAAAATTTCAGAAGCACTTTTGCCACACTTATGGAGTGCTATTATAGCGATACGATTTTCTTTCACGCTCCGTTCCATGATAACTAGTCAAAAACTGTTACCAAACTGATCGGAATATTACGCCGTACAGTTCATTTGTTATAAATTCTAACATAACGGTACAGTTCCAGGGTGATTTCTGAGAAAGCGCGCATTTGAAATTGTGTGACAGAATTTATGGCACAACTAAGTAGCATTGAATCAAAAAATCGTTTCAGTTAACGCGAAATGGGTTTTTAGATAAACTATGAATCAGTTCATTAAAATTATGTTGAAAAAACGAAGAAAACAGTCGCATTCGTAATATTTACACTTGATAGAAAAAGTCTGCGTTCACCTGGTGTAAATCAGTTTATAATTGTAAAAAAAGTCAAAAGCAAACAAATATTTTCCAGATTTTGTTTGACGTATTTATTAAGGATTCCATACGTATTCGACACAAGCAAGTTCATTTATTTCGCATTTACAGTTTTTAAGATAACGGCCTTTTTCTAAGAAAATATACAAAAGTGAGGCAGAAAAAGTCTGCGTTCACTTCTAATAGAAATAATAAAATAGAAAATAGTAAAACATATTTAATTTTTTTAGTAACTGGTGGGGTATCCCCTGTTCTTTATTTCCCGTTCGGAACCTGTTCGGCATCGAATTTACGAGCTTTGCTGTCTCTTTAGCACTTGTTTTCTCCCACTCTTCTGTGAGAACAGTTTTCAACATTTCTTTACAGTTGAAGTTTTCAACATTTCCTTCCGAATTTTCTTCTCTAGCGAATCCCATAAGTGTTCGATGGTGTTTAAGCCTGGTGATTGTGGGGATGTATGTGGCTGTTTTGGGACATGATAGAGTAACCAAAGCGTCACTATCTCGGCTTCATGCTTCGGATCACAATCTTTTTGGAAGCAAAAATCTGAACCTAATCCGAGTTTAATGACACTCTGCCTTAAATTATTTTTCAAAATAGTGAAATATGTGAATCTATCCATCGTCGATTAGATGACCTCCAACCTCCTAACGCCAGTACTCACCATCCACGCCATTACTCCACCACCACCATGTTTTACAGTGAGTAGGAGGTTTTCTTTTTGTAGTGCTGATACAGACTTCCTCCACACTAACTTGCGTCCTTTTATGCCAAAAATGCATTATTTACTTTCATCTGAAAATATTACATTCTTCCAAAACTCGATTGGCTCCTTTATGTGCTGCTTGGCGAATGCAAGGCGCTTTTGTCGGTTGACCGGTGAAATGTACGGTTTCTTCCGAGCAACCCGTCCGTGGTACCCAGCCTTTTTGAGGGGTTTTCTTGCAGTATCCGGACAAAAAAATTTTGTTGAATGGTTCCTTGATTTCAGTTGCTATTTGGAATGCAGTCAGCCGTGGATTTTTCTACTAGTGACACGATATGTCGTTTTTCCCTGCAGGACAACTATGATGCACGACCGGAACGAGATTTCGATGTGAGTTCTCCTGTCGATTTGAAATTTTTTATAACCCTTTGGACTGACGAATAATACCTTCCCACTATTTTTGCTGTATCTCTGTAGCTGTACCCTTCTTTCCATAATTGTATGATGATTTTTCTTTCACTCACATTGGTTTCTTTCTTTTTATCTTCCATTCCGAAAAAAGTGTTCACAACACGAACTCTGCAGGAAACTATTCAACCACTTGCTAGAATAGCTACTAATGAATAATAAATGCAATAAAACAATAGAAGAATGTATTTGAAACGACTTGTTCCGAGGAATCCCATAATTCATCAAGTGAACGCAAACTTTTTCTGCCTCGCTTTTATATGTTTTCTCAGAAAAGAGCCGTTATCTCAAAAACTGTAGAAGCGAAATAAATGAACTTACTTGTGTCGAATACGTAAAAAATCCTTAATAAATACGTAAAACAAAATCTGGAAAACATTTGTTTGTTTCTGATTTTTTACAGTTATAAACTGATTGACACTAGGTGAACGCAAACTTTTTCTAGCAAGTGTAACTCATGATCATCGTGTGATGCTTTTTTTTATAAAATATCTACAAATTGTCATGATACGGCACGTTAAGTCAAAGTTGCTATTCAGTCAATTAGTGTATGTGAGTAGCAAAAAAAGTGCAATACAGAAATGTGGAAACAGGTTATAGTTAATCACCGAGAAAATTGGAATAAGGAAAACAGATTGTTGCATCGTCATGGGTGCAAAATAGTTACCCCGGGTGGCCATTGTAAACAATGTCTGATCTCAAAATGAACAGTTCTGCAATAAAAATGTGTCTTATGAAGACAACTTCACTAGAGTGGAAATGGCACTACTAAAGCAGCAACAAGTAAAAGAAAAATGCATAATTCTGCATGTAAGCAAGCATACAAGTTGTTCTGCGATAACTGCAGTAGAATTTTATATTTGTGCACATTTCACAAAGTTTCGGCGTAAATTACCTTCAAAATTATTGACACGCTACAAGAAAAATGAATATTGCTCTGCTTGATAAGCACAAAAAAGTGTTGACAGTATCATTCTGATTGCGGCAAGGGTTCGTAGAATTGCAGCAAACAAGATGGTTTTGATCGGAAAATACTAATAACGTACTTTCACTTCACTAATATCTTGGCGGAGTTCATGCTTCGCGCCAAAAAAGGAGGACTTCAAGACAGCGGCTAAGAATATCGAGTTAATATAGTTAGTAAGCAAATAGCAATTAAACTTTAAATTCTCGAGAACAATTTTAATACTGGCAAATGGAACTTTTTCAAAGTAGGTTGGATTTGGATTGATGCGCTATTGGTGATGAAGATATTTCCAACTAAATTATATAGTATTTTGACGATCAAAACCTTTTTGAAACTCTCATGTGCGATAGAATTGCATCTGTGCAGCTTGTAAAAAATCACTAGATAAAAGCTGAAAGTCACAACACAAAAAAACCTATTTCAAGCACATAGACTTTAGTGTACAGGTCCTTTTTTTTCTTTTGCGTATAATCATTTTTTCTTCTTCTTACAGCATCGTTTTCATACACTGATGTGTGCTTACATGCATCAATATACAAAAAAAAATTTTCCTTATGTATAACATCAAGTACCAATTGTATGGTTTTTATGCAAGATACTGATCCTAAAAAAACGTCTTAAATCTTAATGTTTAGGTTATGGGTTTGCCATGACAGTCTCCTGATCTGAATCCTTTCGAGAGAACGGGAAATAGTCCAGTAAAATGGTTCGAATTTTGACGTCAACCGTGCATTTTGGGTTGGTAGGCAAATTTTGGTTGCAATGAGAGGCTTATTTAATAATAATCCCCTGAAAGCCATGCCGAAAAGAAGCAAAAGTGGTACACCCCCATGTCTCACTTACCATGGCTCTCACAAAAAAGTTGCACATGGCAAACTTGTGTAGCATTGAATTTGAAGCAACTTGTTCAAACATTACTTTGGTAATAAAGGTCACAATAATAAAAAAATTACACGCTGAAAAGGGGCGATCATATTTCGAGCGCCACAACTTATTTGATTTTCCTATTTTCGCGAAATACGTTAAGAGTTTACTTTAAGATAATAACGAGCGAATGCTACTGTTAAGTTTGCCCAATTAGTGGAGTATACTGAAGAAACGAAAAGCGTGACGCGATCAGTTTCTGGCACCAAAAAATTGTTTATCTATCATGAATTAGCAGCTATAACAGCAAGAAAACAAGCATTGTTTTCAAAGACAAATCTTAGAACCCGTGAAGAAAAGATCAACTTAAGAATTCGTTACAATCATGAATTGTATGCACTCTTTGCAAACTCTTTGACGAACCAGTAGAATTGATTTTAGCAAAGCAGACTTTAGTTAGGCGCCCATGTGGAGGCATAGATCAGAAGGTATATGAGAAATACTCAAATATAAACTAGCCTTTTGCTATAAAATTTTTATTTTACATTTAAAAAGTCTTTTCCGTCAATTTTCTTCAAAGTTCCTTTCGATTACTAACCACTTAGCAAACGACTAAGCATTTTTTTTTCATTTTGCGGGTAGATTTTTAATGTCGTTTTCTAAAAAAGACATAGAGTAAATTTCTATCAATTTGAGTTCGCACACTTGCACCTACTGATCATTCTTAAAACGTTCTTCACCAAGCTGTTAGCATCTTTTCGGGCTATATGAGCCTTTAAATCTGACAAAAAAGGTAACAGTAGTGGGCAGCATTTATTGTGCGATGATCTTGAAGGAAATCAAGCAGCAAAACTCCTGCATCCATCACATTCCCGACTGACCGACAAAAGTCTGTTTTGATCGGTCAGGCGCTCCTTTTTTCCTCTTTTTTACTCAGAAATTTAATGGTGAACCCAAATTTTGATGCAGGTAACAACAACAAAAAAAACCTACCTTTCGTCTTGAGAACGTGCTTGGCAAACATAAACCCTTGCAATTTTTTGTTATTCATCGAGCAGTTTTGGAATTCATCGTTCTGAAATTTTTCGGAGTTCGAGTTAAACTGGGATTGACTGATTTCTGCCACAGTGAAGTGACGATCACCTTTGACTGGAATTATCCAGGGAAACCCTTCACTACTATCTATTAAAAATTGGATCCTTATTTAATGAAACTTATCTCTCAGAAGCCAATGACTTGAATGACTCTCGTAGAACTTACAGTGCACAAACATCGGGATGGGAGTAAAATACTTTATAAGCGGATTCTCTCTTAATCGGGATAATACAAAAAAAAACATATGAGCCAGCTTAAGCAACCGTTAACCAACGATCCAGACGTTGAGAATCGGCATTGATTTTTGCAGAACTGCAAAACGTACAATTAAGGACTGAACATCTGACATCTGACCAAGCAAAGCACACAAACGGTGGATTCAGTATACGCTGATAGCAGATCTCAAATGGAGGAGGCAGTGTCTGCAAAATGCCAAGACTCGATGTAGGGTGGAACGTCATTGTTGATGATCGGACGAAAATTCGATATTAATAATATTGAAAAAGACGGTCGAAATTTCAAAACTACATAATTGTGGTAAAAAATATTTCGAAATTAATTGAACGGAAGGAGAACTGTTCTTTTCATTCGCCAATCCTTACTTAAAATACTTATTTCATTGTCGAGATAACTTTCTCGATTAAAAATCGGGTAATAATTACAACGACTTTGAACCAAAATGCTAGGATGAATGTAAAATTATTTTTTAATAATACAATTTATAAAGTAGTTTGGCAGTAAGTGACAGAAAATATGTCGATTTGAATTGGTGCCATTTGTTACTCAACTGAATCATTAAATTTTCTTTGCCAAAAGCATCACATTCACAGTGCAATTTCATGTCAAATTAATGACCTTTCTTATCAAATCAACTGCTTTCAAGTAAATTTAACAATTTCGAAAAACCAATAAATGAACTTCCAAAATACGAGTATGTTAACGGTTAAAAAAATCTCGATGGATTGATAGTTCACTGTAGCAACAAATAAACTATATATTCGAAGCACTTAGAACTCAAGGAATGTAAATTGCTACCACACAGCAAATTAGTTAAATATACATATGTATATATTTTACACCTACATACTTGTTTGATGTTCGTCAAAAGTATTTCTTAGATTGGTTCTCAGTAGGTACGTCATTTAATTTTCAAATGCTTCGCATAGCTCAACTTCAAGGGGAAAATGTCAGAATAATGCTTGAAAGTGTGATATCTACAGGTAGTGAAAAAATAAAATCGAACGATTTCAACATCAGTTTATAACCAGCTGCGATCGAGTGCGGATGAAATCTTACCTGCGATAGAAAAACTGAGAGTTTTTAAATAATAAAAATATTTTGATTTGAAAACTGTTTGTTTTTAAAATGATGTTGACCATAGACCAACAAAACTACATTTTAAAACTTTTACATAAAGATTATTCCTTTTCTACCATACAGAAAATGTGTAGAAAGGAATCGTGTAGTGTATCAATGTCTACAGTGTCACTTTACAAAAGAAACGGGATCCCAGCTTTAAGAGCGAAGGAAGCGGACGGAAGCGTGTACTGAAAACTGACCAGCTGGCGTCTCTGAAAAAAATGGCTTCTAAAAAAATCCACCAACACATAAACAGATGTCAAGGCATTTTAATGTGTCTGCCGGGGTCGGAGACGATATGCCATAAAAAATATTTTAAAGTTGAAACGATTAAAACAACCGAAACGGCATTACCTGAGTGAAGCAACCGTTGAAAAAAGGTATCGTCGTTTTTCGGGGCTGTACAACTTGCTCAAGTGTGATAAATGGAAAAATTATATCACGGTCGATGAAGCTTGGTTTTACCTCACTAATGCCGATGGACAAAGAAACATACAGTACGTAAGCCGTGAGAAAACTACTAAGGATTTGGACGCCTTCACCAAACCCTCTCATCCACGTGGTATAATGGTGTTCATGGGTATTTCGTACAACATTTTACATTTTGTTGAGGCGGGTGCCAAAATCAACAGTGAATATTATATAAAAAGTGTTTAAAACCACTTATAAGAGAAGCAAAACGTTCATACCCAGGGGAAAATTGAATGTTTCATCAGGCGTCAGCACACTTCAAAAAAGGACTCTAGGTTTTCTGAACGATCAAGGAATTTCGTTCATCCATCCCAGCATGTGGACACCATCATCGCCAGATCTCTTGCCATGCGATTATTTTTAACTTTCCATATGGGAAGTTCTTGTAATCGCCTCGAAAATCGAAATTGAAATTTTCAACTTTTCTTTACGTTTTGAGGTCTATAGAGTATATATAAAGTGTTTTTAGAAAGAAGTATGTATGTGTGTGTGTATGTATGTACGTACGTACGTACATATGTGCGTTCGCGGGCAGTTTTTCTACGAGCATAACTCACGTAAACAAAGTCGTATCGACTTCGTTAAGGTGTCAATCGAAGCGTCTTTGCAATTTTAAGAGCTGATTAGTTTTTGGGACACTTCACCCCTTGAAGGTCAACCATGTTATGCGCTATATCTCACGAACTAAACATGTGATTTTTATCATCAAGGTGGCAGTCGACGCGTATTAACATTTACGTGATTCTGTCAAATTTTTAAAAAAATCGTTGCAGCGGTTTTTTAATTTTTTGAAAAAAAGTGCGAAAAATTGGAGTTTTTTTCAAAAACATCAAATTTTTAACTTTATTTTCAAGTTGCAGTGATCAATATTTATAAAATTTATATACTCCAAACAGTTGTTGTAAAAAAAACACCAAATTTTTTTTTTCATGATTTCAAAAAAATTAAATTAAAAATAAAAAATCAATAAAAGTCATCATGACCTTCATGGTCATTTATGCCAATCATTATATCTCGAGCACCAAATATAATCTTTGCATCATTAACATTTTAACGATGTTTTAAATTTTAAAAAAATCTTTAAAGCCATTTTTTTAATTTAATAAAAAAATATTGAAAATTAGTGTTTTTTTCATAAAAAAATTAATTAATAGTTAATAAAATAAACATCGTAATAACAAGCCACGAAGTGCGACCACACGGTCAACTTCCCAGTAATATCTAGATAAACATTCAAAATATTAAACACAATAATAATTTTGAAAATAATACTACTTTAAACAAGTTTGAAAAATTGGAGGTTAGAAAATAATATTTGTTTATGACTGTCTAGCCAGCGAAATCTGCGGCTGTGACGCAAATATGCTCTTTAAAGAACCTTGTTTATATTTATGTAAATATTACTGGGAAGTTGACCGTGTGGACCTAGAGGGTCGCACTACGCGGCTTGTTTATATAAACAAGCAAAAAAACATTAAAACCATCCCACAGCTTAAACGAGTTATACAGCAGGAAGTTAAGAAAACACCGCTCAAAATGATACAAAAAGCGTTGAAACGGTGGTCAAAATTATGTACAGCAGTCTTCTACAATAAGGGAATATATGTCAAATAAAATTGTTTTCCAAAAACTAATAACTGAGTTTGTATTCAATTTCGAAATCGTTCGATTTTATTTTTACACTACCTGTAACTTATTTTGCTGAACCCAAACCGAAAAAAAGACTGCGATCTCATTTAGATCTACTTGTAAGTGTAAACAAATATTTTTGTTCATTTATTTCGCATATGCAAAAAAGTTAAAATCATAGACCCTAAAACTTCTGTCTGCAATTTGGCAGTTTTTTTATTCCAAGTCTATTTAAATTGCTATTTCGTCTCCTTGTTATATCCTCGAATTCAATCTTTGAAGTGCTAATGATTTTCATACTCAGTTGAAACTTCCGAAGAAATGATTTTACAGGATTTTCTGTTTTTGGTTTTATTGTTTCGTCCAATTTCTACAAATCAGTCTGTGGAGGGATTTTGGCACCACGATTCAGCAATTTTGTAACTTTGGTTGACATACAAAGTTAAACTAAATGTGTAAATTGTGTAAATTTGTGAGTTTATTCAGATTTTAGGTTATTTATAAACATATTGATTGTGTGAAAAACAATTGATTTATTTCAAAAAAACGTCACTGTAACTTCAAATCGCAAAATTGTACATATGACTTTTGGCTGACGATGAAAATCGTATGTCTTTTTTATCGTAAACCTCTTCAAAAAAAGTTCTTGTCAGTTGTACTACTGCTACTACTACTACTACTACTCTGGAATTCTTCATTTGGCTAGTTAGCTCAATTAGTAACGCTTTTGCAAAATGCTGTGAATAAATGTTTCATGGGACGTAAACGTATTGCGCACTTATTCGAACTCACTCGTAATGAACATATGACCCATTCTTTATCGATAACCTCAGAAATCTATAGGTCTGATAATAGTTGTTTTGCCCAAGCGAAAGCCATTCATTCTTAAAATGGACGTAGTCAATTGGAAATTTGAATTTTCTTGAAATATTTATTGTCCACTCAAAAACTACGAACATAACTCGGACGATTGTGTTGACTTTTTTTTTGATATTATAAGTAAGGTAAAATCCATATTAAAACCGCAAGCAAATTTTCCACTTTAAAATTTAAAGCGAACCAGTTTGAAAAAAGATGTAGGAGTATCTCAACTAAATTTGAATTTTACGTCACACTTATACCTGCTTCGATACAAAAAATGGTTCCTAAGATGAAAAATAGTGGAGATCAAGTCGCCTATTATAAAACTGAAATTGTTCATGCAGCATAAATGTAACTTCAACAAGTTGACCCCTAATAAAAACTTAATTGCCGGATTTTTAATAGCAAAACCTGGTCCCAAACCGACAGTAATTATGATGGCAATCATTTTCTACTTAGCGGTTTTTAGAGTTTTTCCATACATGATGATGCAACCATTTACCTTTGATTATTTCCGATAAGTTGTCCACACGATAGGGTTTTCCATAAACTTGAGCATAAATCCAATAGTTGACAACATCTCCGACGCGTAGTTGCACCGTTTTCTCTTCGAACACCCACCGCCCGTTTGTTGATTGATCTACATCTTTGGAAAGTGCGCCACCCTCGCGTGGTCTCATCGGTGCATTTATATTTCCGTGGAATGCGAACCGCTCCATGCCAGGAAAGTCCGGGATAGACACTCGAAGCCCGCGAGGTAGGAAAGCCTCCACGAAAGGCTTTTCGATATTTTTCTTTATTGCAATGTTTCTGTTCGCCGCATTATGCCTCCTCGAGCAACATGCACCAGTTGATAAGGAAAGCAACACCGTGATGCAGCAAAATTTCGCGAATGATTTCATCTTGCACCGACGGATTCAGATATGCGATCACAACACAACACTAACTGCGAATAATTGGCAACAGTTCAACCGAAAGACGTGTTCGAGACGCAACCGCGACGGGTTCTACTTCCAACTCTCGTTCGTTTGTAAATGCGGCTTTGTCGCGTGTAAGCTGTTATTTAATCTCCGGTTGAGATACGACTCTTATTTGACGTACTCGTATAAGGCGTTCCACGATCTTAACCATGCTGCGGTTACCACCGTAGAAGTAACCAAACCCAGGCGGATTTACCAAGCATCCGAAGCCCAAAGCTTTGAGCGCGACTTTTGGCGATGCTTTTCATTCATTGTTTTTCCAATCCGAAGAATTCCCCTTTTCTATCGGACGCTTCATAAGAAAACATGCTTCATATGTTTAGTTCCGTTTCCCATGAAAACATTTCCCTACAATCTGAAGAAATTAACTGGATTTTCCAATTACGAATACATGATCGAACGTCGTTTTGCATTCAAAGTTGATTGCGCTCAAATCGTGGCAATTGTTCATTCACCCTATTATTGCCAGTCCGCTGGACCACAAATAGTTGCACCATGGTTTTTTACAAGATAATTAGTTTGAATGAAAATAAAAATACACTAAACAATGATGTTATGTTAGAAGAAGTTAGAGAAGCAAATTTTTTGGAATAATTCAATGCACATGACCTTTCCTAAGTTGCCTTACTAACAAATCATCAACTTAATTTCTTGATACCAATAAGGCATACCTATGTTCGAAAAGACCTAGGCTGCTGAAACCCCGGTTAAAACAAGCCGCGAGTTGCGATCCCTGAGGTTCACACGGTCAACTTCCATTACTGGGAATAAACATTAAAAATATGAAACACATAAACACATACATAAACATTAAAAATATTAAACACAATTTTAATTTTGAAAATAATACTACTTTAAATAATAATGATGAGAGGTATTCATAGCAGTAACAGGAATGAGTTAATATTAATCATATCATCTACGGGAGCATCCATTGATTACGTAAGGCTTTTGGTCGATGGGTGATGATGATTGATTATCACAAATGCAAATTTGATTGGAATTTTGATGGTTTTCAAAATTTAAGCCGCTTTTTTAAATTAAAAGACTGCAAAAACTATTAAAAATCTGCTCAAATTATTCAAATATTTGAAAACTTTAATTGACTTTACAACAAAGTCTTTAGAATAAAAGATATAAGGTAATATCATTCGGAAGAACCCTTTTCATATGGTAACTTTGAATGATTTTTTATTTTTAATTGAATTTTTTTTTCAGAGTCATGAGAAAAGTTTTGCTAGTTACTCTTCAAAAACTGATAGGAATGTATAAATTTTATAAACATTCATTACTGTGTTGTGTAAATCAGGTTAAAAATTTATTTTTTATGAAAAAACCCTAATTTTTCACATTTTCTTTTATTAAACTAAACAAATAGTCTCAATGATTTTTTTTTAAAGTTTAAAACCACCGTTTAAAGACACCTTATAGATGCAAATATTATATTTAGCTCGTGAGATATAGTGAATAACTTAAATGACCTTGAAAATGACGATGACTTTTAATGATTATATATTTTTTATTAACTTCCCAGCTTCCTATGGGAAGTTATTTTAATAGGGTCGATTTTTTGCGAATCCCAAATTTTGACATATCTCCACGTTTTAAGGTCTCTAGAATCCAAATCCATCGTTTTTAGAGAGATGTCTGTGAGTGTGTATGTACGTATGTGCGTATGTACGTATGTGCGTTCGGAATTATTTTTCGTCTCGATTATCTCGAGAATCGAAAATCACATTGACGTGGGACCGGTTTCATTCGACGCGTAATTGCGTAGCTCAAAACTAATTGACTTTTCAGCAAAATCGTTTGAGCCGTTTTTTATTTAGGATTAAAAAACTGAAAAAACGACTAAAAATTGCTTATTTTTAAACTGTTGATACGCACTATTAATTCGTGCAGATATCAAATACCTGCATAGTAATGTTGTTATTATTGTGCGTTCTAGCAAAAGTGTGATCAAATTTGTAGAAAATGTTATTTCAAAAAAAAAGATTAATTTATAAAATGGCAAACTTATGTTATCAGGTTTGGGTGAATGGGGATAGAGACGCTAATGCAGTTAATAATTGGATATTGTTATAAATAATTTAATGTTGTTAATAACAATCAAATAATCTTCGTTATAATTTGATATTGTATATATAAAGTCAATTATAATTATTCAGTAACGGTCAAACATTCTTAATAACGAATGATTATTGTAAATAATAACTAAATACCCTCAATAATAGTCGTGGATTCCGAGGCCGAGATGGAAAACGAGGTTCAGGACGAAAACGAGGACAAGAAGAACGAGAAGACGAGGACGAGAAGACGAGGACGAGGACGAGGAGGACGAGGTCGCCTAGGCTTTGGAAGAGGATGACCACATGGTGGAGACGTCTTCCTCTACCAAAGTTTTTATGATTAGATAAAAATTGCTCAAAATAATAAAAGTAATTCTAATAATTTAGAATAATAATGTTTAATAGTAGTAATTAACAATAATAGTAATTACTAATAAAACCAAATTATAGCTTTTTTATTCACCCCACTGGGAAGTTAGTCGTGTGGGCCTCAAGGGTCGTACTGAGACCACAGTTTTTAATTTTTAACTTCCCAGTATATGGGAAGTTCTTGTAATCGCCTCGAAAATCGAAATTGAAATTTTCAACATTTCTTTACGTTTTGAGGTCTATAGAGTATATATAAAGTGTTTTTAGAAAGGGAGATGTATGTGTGTGTGTGTACGTACGTTCGTGGACACTTTTTTCTACGAGCATAGCTCACGTAAACAAAGTCCGATCGCCTTCGTTAAGGTGTCAATCGAAGTGTCTTTGCAATCTTAAGAGCTGATTAGTTTTTGGGAAACTTCGTTCGGGGGGTTTGCTGTTTTGCCCGTTTGAAGGTCATTTCTGTCATGCGTTATATCTCGCGAACCCGACGTACGATTTCACTGACCAAGGTGTCAATCGACGCGTATTGACATTTATGTAATTCTATCAAGTTTTTAAAAAAAAATCTTGGAGCTGTTTTTTAATTTTTTTTAAAAACATGCAAAAAATTGGATTTTTTTCAAAAACAATAAATTTTTACCCTTATTTTCAAGTCCAAGTAATCAATGTTTATAAAATTTATATACTCCAAATAATGTTTACAGAAACAGCATCAAAACTTTTTCTCATGATCACGTAAAAAATTAAATTAAAAATATAAAATCATTAAAAGTCATCGTGATTTTCAAGGTCAGTTTTATCATTCACTATATCTCACTAACCAGATATAATATTTGCATCATTATGGTATCAGTTGACGTATATTAATATCTTTGTAAAGTTTTCAACATTATAAAAATTCGTTTCAGCCGTTTTTTAATTTAATAGAAGAAAATGCGAAAAATTATGGTTTTTTTCATAAAAAATATTTTTTTTACTTGATTTACACAGCACAATGATACCAGTTTATAAAATATATACATTCTTTTCTGTTTTTGAAGAGAAAGCAGCAAAATGTTATTCCATGATTATGAAAAAACTCAATTAAAAATAAAAAATCATTCAAAGTTACCATGTAAAGAGAGTTCATACGAATGATATTACTTTATATCTTTTATTCTAAATAAATTGTTAGAAATTCAATCAAAGTTTTAAAATATCTGCATAATTTGAGCAGATTTTTAGTAGTTTTTACAGTTTTTCAATTAAAAAAACTGCTTAAATTTTGAAAACCATCAAAATTTCAATCAAATTTGTATTTGGGGTATCAACGCTTTGAATGGTAAAATGTTTTGTAGTCAATACTTTGCAAGATCATATGCTTTGAAAAGCTCTCATCGAATAAAAAATTGAAGTTTTTAGTAGATTGATTCTTTAGTTGTCGTAAGATTTCAATAACCATCATCATTTGTAATACATTTTACTTTTTACATGTAATTGAACATATTTTTGACTGCATATACAAAATTTTTCAAGACCAAAAAGGCGATTGATCCGCGTGAATATTCAATCTGTCCTCATCGACCAAAAACCTTACGTAATCAATGGACCCTCCAGAAGGTGATATGATTAATATTAACTCATTCCTGTAACTGCTTTGAATACCTCTTATTATTATTAAAAGTAGTTTTATTTTCAAAATTGTTATTGTGTTTAATGTTGTTGATGTTTATGTAAATATTACTGGGAAGTTAACCGTGTGGACCTCAAGGGTCGCACCTCGCGGCTTGGTTTTGTAGTCATGAGAAAAAGTTTTGCTGTTTTTTTAACAAAAAGTGTTGGGAGTATACAAATTTTATAAAAATTGATCACTTGTGTGTTGTAGTGTTTATGAAAAAAAAACTAATTTTTGCTCATTTTTTCTTAAATTAATAAACGGCTACATTTTTTTCAACAGTTTGATAGAATCACGCAAATGTCAATTCGCGTCGATTGCCACCTTAAACATGCAAATCGTATATTTGGTTCACGAGATATAGCACATTACTGAAATGACCTGCAAAGGGGCATAACAACAACCCCCCCCCCCCCCCCTCGGACCGAAGTGTTCCAAAAACTAATCAACTCTTAAGATTGGAAAGCCGCTTCGATTGATAGCTCAATGAAGTCGATGCGACGTTATTTACTTGAGTTATGCTCGTAGAAAAAACTGTCCAGGAACGCACGTACGTACACACACACATACATACTTCTTTCTAAAACACTTAAAATATACTCTAAAAATCTCAAAACGTGAAGATACGTTGAAAATTTCAATTTCTAATTTCGAGGTGATTACAAGAACTTTCCATATACTGGAAAGTTAATATATGCAACATCAAAGATACTTACTTCACGTATGCAATCTTACCAGCTTTATGAATCGTTGGAGGGTGTGGGAGTGTTAAAGTTACGTATTCTGGTATGAATGTTTATATCTTCTATTTGGTATTTTCGTAATATTTTATACAAGTAAGGTATTCATTAAATTAAAATGAAACGAAATTGAGATTCATAATCGCTTGAAAATGAGTTCAAGTCTACGATCCTAAGCATTTATCGATTATTTTTTCATTGAAGTCTCCAAACCCAGCAATTAAAGGTTTTTCAATGGAAATCATCAATCAATGAAGTTAATGGTTCTTCAGGCATAGTATTTCTGAGAAATTTCTAAATACGTTTCAAGAATGAAAGGCCCTCTTTCTGCTGCAGCTTTGTGGACTGAATAATTGTGAATATTTGAACACACCCAGTTTTGATTTTTTTTTAATTACTGTTGATTAGAAGCTGCTGTGGTCTATAGAAAAGATTGCAGATAAGACATGACTGAATCATTGTATATATTTCCCAAGTGCAGTATGCTTCGACTAAATTCGAGCAAGGCAATATTTTAAAGTTCAAAAATTTAGTTAGACAAATCGAAGCTATACATCCGCGGAGAAATAGCTTTCATACTTCATAACAATATCCAATGAAAATCCCCTCAAAACCCCAAAGGAACGGCTACTTTATCGGGCTCATAAGACCTTTGTTCCTTCACCCAGGTGTCAATCCTATTAACACCTTTGAGAATATCTCAAACCAAAAAATCAGGCTGAGAAACATTTCAAACAAAAAGAACTTAAAGGAAAAATTTACCAAAATCACTCCTGACATGAAAAAAAACTTGTCGAGTTTTTGCTTAGAAGACTGAATGAAGTCATTAAATCCAAAAGAAAACTGTATACGCTTAGTTTTTGAATTCTTTTTTTCTTCTAATTTTGCGCAATATGTGAAGCGGAAATCAGCTACTTTCAGAGTTCAAACTACTTTATTCCGTGTTTCTTTTTGTCAAAAATTTGCATTAGATTCAATTCGTCATATGTTAGTAAAGAATTTTTCAATATTAGTTTTTATTTTATAATAGTTCCTTTTTCATATAAAAGATGAATCAAAAAGGTGTTCACTTTTTTAACGCTCACAGTATGTCAATACGTTTTATGTTTTCCATCATTTTGATTGAAGCAATTATATCTTACTGCGACATAATTTTATAATTAGCTTATTGTGGTTTTGAAATTAATCATTAACATGTATAGGAATCATATAACGCTTGCGCTACGATTTTCAACGTGAATTTTACACTATCCAAAAAATATTTTTTTCAAAATTTCACACCCATATATAGGGAATTTTAAAACTGAATGCCTTGGAATGTTTTCATTAGAGAACGGCGAAAGAAATCATTCAAGACGAAAAAAATCTCGGTAAGTTATTACCATGAAATCGAAAATGGAAATTTTTAAACGCTTAAATCGAGGAAAGACAACAGCTCAAATTCCTCGCGCCATCGGTTTGAATCCATCAACTATGCGGAATATAAAATGAAATGCTAAAAAATATGCGAAAATGCAGTCTGGGATTCTTTCAACGAGCTGTACGACAATGACGACGCATAGATCTCCTGTGATGGAAAAGATAGGTTTTTGTGTTCGAGTGGATAAAAGAGTTAAACAAGAAGCTGTTAGCGTTAGCTAAATCAATGATTCAGACGAACACCTTAATTCTATTCATAGACTTAAAAATTGAAAGCGGCGACTTTAATTTTGTAGTAAGCCACGCCTGGCTTGAAAAATTTAAAAAGAAATTGAAAGTACGCAATTTAAAATTAAGTGCCAAATACGATCAAACTGCAAAGTTTGAGGACAACACGAACTTCTCGGTAGTAACAACATGAACATTACAGATATTGAAAACACTAATAATAATGAAAATAATCATACGTGACATAATAAAATAATAGTAAGAACTCATTGCATAGTGGAATGAGAGTAACTTATAATCGTATCTCCTTAGAAAGCGTCAACTGATTACGTAAGGTTTTTGGTGAGAGACAACAAAAAGACAAAATAGTGGAATGCAAATTTGGGCGAAATTCAGATTGAAAGCTGAAGGCCTGCAGTTTTTGTTTCTACGCAAACTGAACTAGATTTTGTTGCTTGGTGATCAGTTGCGATAGTTGCGTAAAATGTTTCCTTAAGCGCTGCATAAAAATTGTATATGTCCTATCTCATCATTGAGCATAATAAAATTAATAATTATTTCTTATTTTGCCTATATGCAAGACAAAAAAATTCTTACGGAAGATAGAGAAACAAGTAATCAACTCAAAAATTTGACAAATGATCCTTAACAGGCGTTCCTTTATTCATTAAAAATACTCATTGTTTATTATTCTATATGAAAATGTTTTGCATCCATAAACAATTATGATGTTTTCTTTAAAAAGAAATTCATCGACATTTGACATGTAAGCATTTTTTTAAATAAAAAACAGTCCCGTTAAAACTATTGAAAATCTGCTTAAATTGTACACATTTTGATATGCTATGATTGAGCCGACAGCAACGCCAGTAGAATGAATGAAATGGAGGTGCATTGTTCGTATGAACCCTTCATTTATAGTAACTATTAATTTTTATCTATTTTGATTTTATTTTTGCTGTAATTACTAAAAGAAGTTTTAATAATCGTTTTGAGAAAAACTGTTTACGCATCCAAATTTTATAAAGCATTAATATCTTAAATTTCCAATAACCTATTTTCCTACAATATTCTGTATTTAATTCAAAAAACGGTAGTGTGTATGAACATAAATTTAAATACTATTATATATATATATATATATATATGTATGTGTGTGTGTGTGTGTGTGTACTACCGCTCATATGTTTTTGCCCACCTTGAAAAAGTGGTGTATTCGGGATCAAGAAATAAGATTAAAACTTTTGGTAAATAGAATTTAGTCTTTATTTAATTCTAAGCACAAATTCGAAAAAAAATTGGAAAATAATTGTATTTACATTAAATTTTAGACCCATCAATGTGTCCACCCTTACTTTGAATTACAGCTTCACATAGTTTCGACATTATACTTAGCAATTTATCTAAAGTTTCTTTCGAAATTTTATTCCATTCTGACTGTAGATGATGCCACAAATGTTCGGTAGACGCTGCACAAACATTTCGGACTTTTCTATTGAGTTCTTCCCATGATGGCCAAACCATTACATTAAGCAGCTTCTCCAAATAGTCCTTACAAAGCTCGGAGGCAAGGTATATAGACTAGCAGGTAAGATCTGCCGCGTTTCCAAACTCGTCCGGGCTGCGCATGTACGTAACTGATGCCGAAAAATTCCCAGTGCAAATTTTCATCTCGCTTCGATGAGATTGAAATTCTATTCCACTCGGAAAGTTGATGGATATGTTATTTGCGTAAGTACATTTTATATGAAAAGTAACTAAATCCATGCATGACGAATAAACAAATGACAACGATGAGTTTAAGGTACTTACATATATGATTAAGCATCTTCATAATAACGATGCGGGTATGAACGGGTACGTTAGGTTTCTCGGGAAATTCTGGTATATATATATTGAGAACACAGAGAAGACAAACAAATTCAATACCAATAATTGAAAAAAGCGGCGGTCCTACAAAAAACAATACCTGCTTATGCAATTGCATGTTCGTGATGAACCATTTCGCACTTCTTTTATTTCTTCATTTGCACACAATGTTTCTACTGCATGGTAACACCAATGCGTAAATTTCATGTTTTATTCCCGCTACCAGAAGCGGCAGCCCTAATTTTCATGAAATTTGTGCGACGATTCGGCATCAGTTTCGTCATTTTTAGAACGAGATAGGACGAAAGCATGCGCATGGTCTTACCTTCTAGTCTATATACCTTGGCTCGGAGGTATGTTTCGGGTCATTGTCGTGCTGAAACATGAATTTATCTCGAAAAATGCACAGCCCAGATGGCAACATTTCAGTTCCAAGTAACTCCCGATAGTGCTCCTTTCTCATCACACCTTGGATTCGGCAAATATTACCAATCCTACCTCCACCAAAACTCCATTCTCCTCCTCATACCATAGCAGAGCCACCCCCATGTTTGATGGTGGGCACTAAACATTTGTCTAATGCCCGTGCTTCTGCTGACCTCCATACAAAGACTCTGCGACTGGAGCCAAAAACTTCGAATTTCGATTCGTCACTCCACAACACCTTTGTCCAGTCTTCAGGTGTTCAATTTTTGTGTACTTTCGCCCATTCCAATCACATCTTTTTATTTCTGGCATGTAACAATGGTTTTTTACCCGCTACACGACCATGAAGGCCTGCTTCCTGAAACCTTCGTTTGGCGATTGACACACTTAGGTATTCAGATCCCCCTAAATTCACTTCAACGGCTATTTCTGAAGCAGTAAGACATCTGTTACGTTTACTGGCAATGACTATCTTCCTATTTTCAGCTGCAATCGTGGTTCTGGGTTTTTCACATCGTTTTTTTTATTTCTGACTTTTCCAGAGGTCTTGTTCACGTTGTAGTCTACTGATCTCTTCGAGATTTTCAGTTCCCGAGAAATTTGACGATTGCTTTTGCCATATTTATGATGCGCAAATATCGTACCGCGTATTTCAGTCGAAAGTTCTTTTGTCTTTGGCATATTAAACAATCGCTCAATAGAAATTTTAAAAACTACAAGTCCGCCGGCATCATAAATTTTCAATTATATTTTCTTCACAGTTAAAATGGTTAACTTAAAATTCAACGCATTTCTAAATTTATCCTAGTACTTTCATCCGATAAGAAAAGACAACCCTAAAAAATTCGTTTACCTGATGGGTAAACCACATTCGAAGTCAGTTTATGACATTTTCATTGAGAACACATTTATCGTTTTTCAAAAACATTTGGTACATTTTTTAATTACAACTACATTTTTTTATACAAACAAGATGTCAGCATTAACGAAAGATATAATTAAATCGTTTTACATTAAAAAAAAGCCTTTTAACACGAAAAATCTCAAAATGTCCGGGTTGGCCAATACATATGAGTGGTAGTGTATATATATATATCTTCTTCCGAAAAACATTTAAAATATACTCTAACGACCTTAAAACATGACGATATTTTTAAAAATTTCAATTTCAATTTGCGGACTGATTAAAAAACTTAATATATACAGGGAAGTTGAAAATAATAAGATATTACTGGGATGTTATTCGTGTCGACTTCAAAGGTTACACTTCGCAGTCTGTATCATTTATGAATCGGTTAAAGCTTGCAAATAATATTAATTCACAAGAAAAGAAAGATAGAAAGTGACGAAAATGTAGAAAATCCTTAGTTGGATGACAATTGAAAAACTTAGTACAAATCCCAAACAAGAGTCTTTTGCTGCTGTTGTAGTCGTGCTTCCATTACAATGCAGATCAACGAATTTAAAGAATATATTCGAGCCATATGTACAGGAAGACGAACACATTTAAACTTATAGAGTTTGTTTAAGGAAACCCTTTTCCCTAAATTTTAAGTAGAAAAACATAAATGGTAAGCCTCTTCTATGCGGAATCATATTCTTCATGATAGAAGTCGAATTCGAGCATTAAATTTCTGCATTGATTGGAAGTTAGGGCAGCTCATCAGTTAATCAAAACCATCTTTTAAAATTGAAATCAAGTCTAATTTAATACTATCTTTTTGCAAAAAGACACGGAATTATAAACCATGGCCTTCATCGAAAAAAATAGCTTCTTACTCAGTTTTCTTCTGCATTGCGTCGCATTCAGCAACATCTTGACTGCAACCTTAAAACGCTCACATAAATTCTAGTGCAGCACAATTCAGAATGGAAAATGAAAGAATATTTTAAGTATTAATAATAAATATCTAAAATATGGCTATGAGTTCGTTGCAAATAAGTTAAATAGTCTCAATAAAGCCTTTAACACTACAATTTGATCGAAAAACACTATCTGCATAATAAGGAACAAAGTTATTCTTAATTTCAACACACATAGAATGCATGGAAAGAATTGATTACAAACCGGAGTATTTCTACGTTCCGCAAATAAGTATCTAAGAGATACAACGCGGATTTATATTTCCCAAAATTTAAACAATTTTTTTTTTATTTCTAATGCAGAAACAGCTGACTATGAATGAACAGTGAAAAGAATGACGAGGTTAAATCAATATTTTTTCAATTCAAATTTATATTTATTCAAGTCAAACTAACGATCTTTGAAATTACATTAAGATCTATTTAAATTAATTAAACGGGCGATGTAACTGAAATTAAATTGGTTTACTCTACCACAAAGCAGGCTTGCTTGAAATAATGTGAATTCGTAGTCCAGAGTTTAGAAATTCGCTCAGATAAAAATGTCCGATGTTTTAATATTTTAATTTCAAACATCTTTTCATTTTGAAGCCATTTTTTGAATTGACTACAAAAAGTCAGAATCGAAAAAAACATTTGATTTCAATACAAAAGCCTTCCGAATCGATGTGGCTGAAACACTAATAATACTGCTTAATGCGCCCAAGGACGTCTTTGATTGCCAATTTAGATGCTACAAATGCTATGCGCTGCACTCTGCTTAATAATTTGCGATAAGCTTAGGACCTCAAGCCCTAAAGCTGAAAAATTGTTTGAAATGGCAAGAAAATATCTCCCGCGTAGGTGTAAGTCAATGCGCTTCAACTTATGCTACCCACATTCCAACACGTGGGCTTCTTCATCTCTGACAACACGATTTCGAACTTTAATCTCAAATGTGGTTGGGATCTTACTATTATTTGCTGATTTATTATTCGAGATACTCTCTGGAAATACCCATATACCAGGTAGTATCTTCAAGTACATCATACAGTATTTGCTCACATTCTAAAAGCACATATTGCGACTCACCATAAAAAAGCCCGTGATAAGAGCAAACCATGGATGATCCACACAATTGAATCCGGTTTCAAGTAACTATCGCTGTAATCTTAATATTGCTAATGCTCTAAACGACGGTTGTGAGCGTCTTCAAAAATTTTTTAGCATAAGACGCCAGTCTTTGACATCAAGCTTTTCATTGAACGATCAAAATGCAAGATTACATGATTAACATATGAAATTGGGTGCGCATGCAATGAATTCAAAAAATCGCGATAGGGGTTAATGTGAATATTTTTTTTCTATTGTACTTCTAGGTGAGCTATATATCATTATCTCAAGGAATAGTAAATTCATTATTCGTTTTGAAAGCATGCATTGTAAAGTGTTGATGCAACTTCGTCGAAGAATCCCTCGATATAACACATTCTCCTTAGGTTAGCATTTTTGCTTAGTTCAATGAAAATTGAGAGACGTGAAGCGTTAGCCGATTACAGATGATAGGACAAAAAAGTTTTGGAAACCCCAAAATTTTGAGCAGACACGTAATTAGAAGCATATAATAGTTATTTTAAACTTTCATTTATCTAAGCAAATGTTTTACCAAATAAAATATTAAACTACAAAAACTATCAGCAACGTGTCAGGAAACCTTTCTGCTTCACAACCTCATGTAGGCGATTGGCATTATCGTTATAAGTCTCCCGCATCTCTCCACGTGCGCTTAAATCAGGTGAAATATTTACGGATCGTACTGGATCATGAGCTTACCTGGAAAATGAATTTGAAGGAGAGAATGAAGAAAACTACGGTAGCCTTTGTAGGAACGACACTGCGACAGCAGCGCATCTAGGCGTCAAAGACGATAAACAGCAAGCCGCGAGGTGCGAGCCTTGAGGTCCACACGGTCAACTTCCCAGTAATATCTACATAAACATCAACAACATTAAACACAATAACAATTTTCAAAATAATAGTACTTTAATTAATAACAATGAGAGGTATTCATAGCAGAAACAGGAATGAGTTAATATGAATCATATCGTCTACGGGAGGGTCCATTGATTACGTAAGGGTTTTGGTCGATGAGGACAGATTGAATATTCACGCGGATCAATCGGTGGGGGCCTTTTGGTCTTGAAAAATTTTGTATACGCAGTCAAAAATAGGTTCAATTACATATAATAAGTAAAATGTATTACAAATGATGATGGTTATTGAAATCTTACGATTACTAAAGAATGAATCTACTAAAAACTACAATTTTTTATTCGATGAAAGCTTTTCAAAGCATATGATCTTACAAAGTATTGACTACAAAACATTTGACCATTCAAAGCGTTGATACCGCAAATGCAAATTTGATTGAAGTTTTGTTGGTTTTCAAAATTTAAGCAGTTTTTTTAATTAAAAGACTATAAAAACTATTAAAAATCTGCTCAAATTATGCAAATATTTTAAAACTTTGATTGAATTTACAACAATTTTTTTAGAATAAAAGATATAAAGTGTTATCATTCGTATGAACCCTCTTTACATGGTAACTTTGAATGATTTTTTATTTTAATTTAGTTTTTTTCATTATCATGGAAGAACATTTTGCTTGTTTCTGTTCAAAAACTGATAAGAATGTCTAAATTTTATAAACTGGTATCACTGTGCTGTGCAAATCAAGTTAAAAAAATATTTTTTATGAAAAAAGCCATAAATTTTCGCATCTTCTTCTATTAAATTAAAAAAACGACTGAAACGAATTTTTATCATGTTAAAAACTTCACAAAGATGTTAATATACGTCAACTGACACCATAATGATGCAAATATTATATCTGGTTCATGAGATACAGTAAATGATAAAAATGACCTTGAAAATCATGATGACTTTTAATGATTTTTTATTTTTTATTTGATTTTTTTTGTGATCATGAAAAAAAATTTTGATGGCATTTTCAAAAAAACTGTTTGGAATATATAAATTTTATAAACATTGATTACTTGAACTTGAAAATAAAGTTAAAAATTTATTGTTTTTGAAAAAAAAAATTCCACTTTTTTTAAAAAAAAATTGAAAAACGGCTCCAAGAATTTTTTTTTAAACTTGACAGAATTGCATAAATATCAATACGCGTCGATTGACACCTTGTTCGAGGAAATCGTACGTTGGGTTCGCGAGATATAACGCATGACAGAAATGACCTTCAAACGGGCAAAACAACAAACCCCCCGACCGAAGTATCCCAAAAACTAATCAGCTCTTAAAATTGCAAAGACGCTTCGATTGACATCTTAACAAAGTTGATACGACTTGATTACAAGAACTTCCCATATACTGGGAAGTTAAAAAGGAAACTCTCGTCCTGTTCAATTTCGACCACCGACGCGTGCGCACAGCAACTCGCAACCTCCTTGCTTCGTTGTTACACGTTACAGGTAATATGGAATTATAAATAGACAAATAAACATGTTAAGATAAATGTAGTGCTTTTATCTAATATGCGGAGTTTAAGGCACTACACCTGCTGTAATGAAACGAAACTAAACGGTTTATTACAATATATAAATTATCGTAATGTATAACGATATTGATCAAAGGACGCGTGCGTAGCCGAGGGTGCCGATGGACGAACTGAACTAGTTTGAAGTCGGCCGCTGGTTACTGTTGACGTGTAGAGGTCACTTTTAACAGTTGAATCGTCTTACACTGTGTGGCACCTCCTTGACGGATTCACCTTGACGTGGTAAGGGGGCTTGCGTGACTCACCTAGGCTGGAGTAAAATCTGGCTTGGGCAAGTCCAGACTAAACGAATCCAAACTGATGACATGTCGAGTTTAAACGTCAAACTACCCCAGGAGGGTCTGGTGCCTTCGGCACCTAAATCCCTCACTGCTACACCAGCAGTCTGCCCCTCGGATTCTGGGGAGGGCAAAAAATCGACGCACGTGGAATTACTCAGTGGTTCCATGGAAAACCTGGTACTCGGAGAACCAGAAAAAACTCCATACCCGGAGGAGCTCACCCTTGGCGGGCCCTCAGCTGCGAGTTCACCGGCAACGGAGGGCTTAGCAGCGACGGGGAATTACTTGAAAAAGAGGAACAGGAGTGGCGCGGAGAAAAAGAGGAGGGCGAAAAAAAGGGCTCAGCAGAGGCGAGAGGTTTCCTCAGGGACTGACACTCAGGCCGGGACCTCTTTGAACCCAACTCCCTCCGTGACCCCTGCAGCTCCTCGACCAAAGTCGCCGGAATCGGGCCCAAGCAATGCTAGAGGCTCGAAAAAAAGACAACGCTCCGGTGAGGAAGAGGTATGCAGGATGTCCGCCAATCCTAAGGTTAAACGACCGAGGGAAGGGGACAAACTGAAGACCCCTCAAAAGAAATCCTTTGCGAGCGTGGCTCGGAGCAATCTGGGCTTCGTACTGGCAGCGGAAGGCATGGCTCGGGGCTACTCTGGTGAACAACTAGAGCTGCTCAAGGGCCGTATCTCCAAAGCCGTCGCAGAGGAGATAGACAGAGGCACGCCGTTGAAATTTGACTCGGTGGGGACCCTTAGAAATCAACTGAGGATCGTCCCTGCAGATGCAAATACAACGGCCTGGTTGAAAGCCTTGGTGGAGGGAGACAGGCTAAGGGGAGCATGGGAGGGCGCTAGATTTTCCCTAGTGGAAGCATCTAGGCTTCCAGTGCTCCACAGGGCCACTTTCTTCGTCCCGGGCCCAGACCAAATCGCGGAGACTGTTCTCCGAAGGCTCTCCATTGTTCAGCCGGAGATAAAAATAGCCGACTGGGCCCTGTACGCACAGGTGCCCATGAAGGACTCTCGAAAGGGACTCCTCATGGTTGTTGGAATCCCGGACAAGGACAGGGAGTACATATCGGGAAAGGGAGGATGGCTCTACTTGGAGCTCAATAGGATTAGCGTGAGCTTTTCTAAAGGGCCCAAGGAACCAGGACCACAGGCTCCCAAGTAGCGGTTCCTTGTCAGCGTGAGTGTTATACTTGTTCTGTATTGTGTTGTGTTGTCTTGGGGTTGACTTGGGAATGTAGCATGGAAACATGATGGGTCTTCAGGTCACACAAATCAACATGCAGCATAGAAAGGCGGCTAGCTCTCTAATAGCTAAACGTTGTAACGAAAGCTGCAACAAACCCCCCGGAGGCAGCAATGTCTCCGGTTTTGCACCTGCTCTACCCATATTTCTAATACAAGAACCATGGGTGGCAGGAGGACGAATCCGCGGTATAGGGACCAACTCTCAAATGGATCTCTTGGCAGCGGATTGTGAAAAACCCAGAACCTGTGTTTGGCTCCCAAGGACTCTTAACGGGCTCTTGGTACAGGAATTCTGCGACCGAGACTTAACCGTAGTACGAGTAAGTACAACGGTGATGGGGAGTAGACGAGAAGCTCTTCTGGGATCGGCCTATCTCCCCTACGAAGATCGAATTCCGTCAGCAAACCTCACAAGACTGATGGAATATGTTAAAAAACACAACCTAAATCTGATCTTAGGTTGTGATGCAAACGCTCACCACGATTGCTGGGGGAGCTCGGACACCAACTCGAGAGGCGAAAGCCTACTAGAGTTCTTAGCCAGTTCCGGGCTCACCATAGCGAACCGTGGGGCGGAACCAACTTTCGTCAGGAGGCAGGCAGTCATAGACATAACAATTGTCTCTGAGGCAGTCACTCACTGGGTTAAAGACTGGAAAGTTTCTAAAGAAGTGACGCTATCTGATCACAGGTACATCACTTTCAACATCGATGCTAATCCAATAGGTGGGCCAAAATGGTTGAGAAACCCCAGGAACACAAATTGGGCGGCCTTTAGACAAGACGTGCAATGCAAATTACAGCAACCAGAGAAAATCCGAGAACCTGAGCAGCTCGAAGAAGCTGTCAGGAACTTAGTCGAGGTATTGAGGGCCTCTTTTGAGGCCCACTGCCCACTGAAAAGGACTACACTGGGAAACACCCCATGGTGGACACCAAGACTAGCCAGGCTTAAGAAAAACGCTAATAAGGCGTTCAACCGGGCCTGTAAAGCTCGAAGTGAAATCACCTGGGAGGCGTACAAGCAATCCAAAAGAGACTATCACAAGGCTCTTGCGGAGGCGAAAAGGAACTCATGGAAGAAATTCTGTGAAGAAATAAACTCATGCCGGGAGACCGCCAGAGTTAAGAAGATCCTCACAAGGGGACCGAGCAATAACCCCGGGCTCCTTAAGGACGAAAACGGGAAGTTCACCACCACAAGTGAAGAGACGTTAAACCTCTTCCTTAAAACGCACTTCCCCGGTAGCATAACTCCCTCCGGAGGAAACACCGTTCATCCGAACGTACCGTCTCAAACGGATTGGAATCAAGCCGCCGAGGTGGTGACTGTAGAGAGGCTCCAATGGGCAATTGGAACTTTCGACAGCTACAAAGCACCTGGCGAGGATGGAATTTATCCCATCCTGCTGAAGGAGGGAATGGCTTCCATCACCAACCATCTGTGCAATATATACAGGGCCAGTTTGGCCCTAAAATATATACCAGAATTATGGAGGAGGGTAGGGGTGATATTCATACCAAAGATTGGGAGAACCACTTACCAGATAGCGAAAAGCTATCGACCCATAAGCCTCACATCTTTCGTGCTGAAAACACTGGAACGACTGGTGGACGTCCACGTGAAAAACACAGCACTAATAGAGAGGCCCTTGCATCCGGGACAGAATGCCTATGGAAAGGGAAAGTCTACGGAGACGGCTCTGCATGAGCTCGTTCACGGGATCGAGCGGGGCCTTAACGACGGCCTCTTCTCTTTGGGAGCTTTCCTAGATATAGAAGGTGCCTTTGACAACTCCCCATTTGGTGGAATGACATCTGCAGCAGAGAGACATGGGATAAGCGGCACGATAACGGGCTGGCTGACCGCTCTCCTCGCTGAACGAAAAATAACAGCGTCACTGGGGGACACCAGTATAACAGTAGCCCCAACAAAAGGGTGCCCACAAGGAGGCGTACTTTCCCCTCTCCTGTGGTGTTTACAAATGAACTCATTAGTGACAGAACTTAACCAACAAGGCTTTCTTGCCATCGGCTATGCCGATGACCTGGTCATATTATGCAAAGGCAAGTTTGCCGGCACAGTGTGTGACAGGATGAAAAAAGGACTTAAAATCACGCACCAATGGTGTAGAAGAAACGGGCTGGCGGTAAACCCAGTCAAGACAGAACTCACCATGTTTACCAGGAAGAGAGTGTGGGATGCATACACGCTACCTACTTTAGATGGTGTGGAGCTCCAACTTTCAAAAAAAGTCAAGTACCTGGGCGTAACCCTAGACACGAAACTCACCTGGAAAGAGCATGTTGATGAAAAAACAAGAAAAGCCAAAAACATTTTCTGGGCATGTAGAGGCTTCATGGGTAAAACCTGGGGACTCTCACCTCGAAATGTGATATGGCTATACAAAGCCTGCATAAGACCGGTCATACACTATGGAAGCATAGTGTGGTGGAAACGGTCAGACCTAGATACTACAAAAAGTCAGCTAGGCTCGGTGCAGCGACTAGCACTAGTGAGTGCTACTGGAGCGGTGCGAACCACTCCCACGGAAGCACTCAACGTGATCATGGACAAGCTGCCACTGGACTTATCAGTGAAGCAACATGCCGCAAAGACGATGGCACGCCTAAGGAGAACCGGGATGGTGAAAGACGGCGGCTGGACTGAGGGACACCTCAAACTTTTAAAGAGTTTAAAAGTGGACTCACTCCTTGATCTGCCCAACGATTACATAATCCCAAGGCTCTTTTCTGGAAAAAATTTCACAACGAGTTTGACTGATAGGAATGATTGGACTAAGTTCGGTCACCTTTCTCACAGGCCCGCTGATATCATAGTGTACACAGACGGATCAGTGATGAGCGTCGGGGCTGGGGCGGGAATATATATACGCCCTGGACCACATGAGGCTCAAATATCGATACCTCTGGGTACAAAAACAACCATCTTTCAAGCTGAAGTCCACGACATAGCCAAAGCCGCGGACCTCTCACAAGACAGAAGAATACAAAACAAACAGATAAAAATCTGTTCAGACAGTCAGGCCGCTATCAAGGCCCTGGGCTCCCACAATGTGAAAACTTCAATTGTGGAGTGTGCCCAGAACAGCCTCAAAAAGCTGAGCCAGAGAAACAGGGTCTCAGTTACCTGGGTCCCAGCACATGTGGACATTATAGGTAATGAAGAGGCAGACAAACTGGCTAAGAAGGGAGCATAGATCACACCGGTTGGTCCTGAGCCTTTTCTGCCAACGAACATAAATCTAATCTCAAAAAAGATCAATGAGACACTCAGGGAAGAACATCGAAGACGATGGCTCAACCTACCAACATGCAGACAGACAAAGCTCTTTCTGCCAAACCTACGACCTGAAGTCGCAAAATACTGTCTGAAACTAAAAAGAGTCAGACTGAAAAAACTCACAGAAGTGATTACAGGCCACGGACGCCTGAGAAGTCACCAAGCTCTTCTGCAAATAGTGGACGATGCATGGTGCACTAGATGTGAGGAGGACGAGAAAACAGCGGCACATTATGTGGGCTACTGTCCCGCGTTCTCCAGACACAGATATAGAGCCCTTGGCATGCCTCAAATAGGAGACAAGGAGTTCCATACCTTAGCCTTGGACGACCTGATGAGGTTCATTATCTCATCCGGAAGATTCAAGACATAAGCATTAACTCCAGAAAGGAAAAATATGAGGATAGTACAATCGACCAGCAGGTCGCAGTGCTAGGGCTGCAATGCCCACCTCCATGTCATGACGACGACGACGACACTGTGTGGCAGCACTGCCACCATCGTCGCAGCTAACCGAAACGACAAAACTTCCAACCGATTCAGTGGCTCAGTCAGGACAGCCAATCTTAAGATATAAAAGTACAGTGTCATGAAATCCGATGTGATAGTAGGTTATGTAACCAGTCAAATAAATAAGTAGAATATTCAAGTTGTTGTTTTAAACTCTGTAGTGGTTAGTATTAGCAAAGGACAATGAAATCACTACAACTGCTTTACTTGCAACGCGCTCTTTTGATCAATTGGTAGACTAGATATTCACAACTATAGTCAGGCCAATTTTGACCTATTGGGCTATGATGTGGTGGTTGGAGGCACTGAACAAGCAACTCTACGGGCACTTCATCATACTGAAAAGCCTATGAAGGGCGTATAACAATCTTAACATGGACTAGAGTGTCAACATCAGATTATGGCCGAACTTTATGACCATTATCCACTCAAGAGAAGAGCGAGAAAATGAGGGGCCAGTGAGCAGAGGAACTGTAGCAGTGTTCACGGATGGCTCAAAATCGAAGGCAAGTACGGAAGCCCGGAATATTTTCTGAGTACTGGGGTCTAAGCAAATCGTTGGAGCTTCCGAGTACTGAACAATTGTACAGGCGGAGTTAGTCAATTAGTCATAACAGCGCTATCATCAGTTGTAGTGTTCTCCAAATAAGTCGAGATGTGTTGGTCTGAACGGAGAAGAATCTCTCTAAAAAACCAATGAATTGCAAGGTAATGTCAAAACGGACCAGCTTGCTAAGGAGGGAAACATTCGCCCGAGGCAGTGAGTACAGGAGTGGCAATGCAGGTATTAACGTAAGATATCGAATATCGGTTTATGATCTGGCATTAAGGCACTAGATAAATTTGGGCACATGTTGCAATGTTAATCTTATGAAGCCTATACACGACAAAACGTATTCTTAATCTGTTAGTTCTGATCAGATCTTCAACGAGGAATTTTGTAGTTTTACTGGTGGGTAGCATTTAGGAATAGGGAGCTGTGGCAAAGAAGAGAATACAGAGTCGGTAGAGCACCTTGCGAATGTCTAGCTCTAGCTGTTAGGAATCATAAGCTCTTAGGGGCAAGTTTTTTGAGGAGCTGAGGGAGCTTACTACTATCAAAATACACCACCTTTGGAATTTACTTAAGAAATGAGGATGTTTCACAGGATTAATTAGAAGGTGTCTACATATTCAGAGTACAATATACCAAAAACGGTCTAAGTGAAGCAGGATGCGAATTGGCTCAGCATTTTCATAACCCAACCTAACCTAAAACCTTTTATACTACTTTCGTGCGCCTTTTACTTGAGTAAGCTTGCATCATATGTGACATATAACTCCAAGCATTAGGTTCCGCACAACAGTGTCATCGACCGTCTTATGTGCGTTTCTCCACTTATTTTGAAAATCCTTTCGGTACTAGCAATTTTGTTTGCTTTTTTCAATGTTTTCTTCATTTCAGCCCAATATCTTTTGATTGGTCGAAGTTCTGGACAGTTTGGAGGGTTAGCTGCTTTCGGTACCACGGAGATGTTGTTGTCTTCATATCACTTCATTGTTGATCGAGTATAATGAGTTGTCGCTAAATCAGGCCAAAATGCTTTAGATGCATCGTGTTCCTCGATAAATGGTTTTACTCGCTTCTCTAAACACTCTTCGATGTACACTTCTGGATTAATGGTTCAAATTCCTCTCATTTGAGACCACATCCACATATTGCCTGCCAAATCATATACCGCTTGGGAAACTTGGTGCTTTTTTGGTTTTATGTTTTGGGCTAACACCACCCCTTGATCCTGCTGTATAAAAATCCTAACCAGGCAACTGTGTGAAATCGGCCTTCACGGATGTTTCATTGTCCAACACAACACAATCGAATTTGGTCAGGTAATCCTTGTATAGCTTTTGAACCCAATTTTTCGCTTCTATCTCCTCTTCCTCGGATCGATCGGATACTTTTTGGACTTTATATGATCTAAGATTATAATCTATATAATAAAACGGCTAACATGAATTTTGTGGTACCATTTTAGCCGTTGTTTCTGGACCGATTTTCATAAAAAAATACATCAATGGAAAGAGAATATCCTAAAGATGTGCAGAATTGTATTTTTTGTGAAAATCTGTTTGGAAAATATAGAAAGAAAATAGATTTTCTTACTAATACATACACAACATTGAACGTTCACACAGCGATAAATACGAATGGTATACTAACCTTCACTACCAAAATAGAAAGCCTGATTTTCTATGGGCTGTGTAGTGTATGCGGTGGTATCTTGCCCTTGCACGCGGGAGTCCCTGGTTCGTATCTAGGACTGTTCGAAACGATTTAGTTTCTTTTTTGGAAGCTAATTAAATCATCAAATTTCACCACATTTAGTAATATTTTCATTTTCACACATGAACGGTTACACTGTATTGTATTTGACCGTTCGGTGTTGTATGATAGCTTTCCCTTTGTGGACCATTCGTGTGTATTGTATTTAGCGTCGCCGTTCATTATGTAAATGCATACGCACATTTCATCCCTATTTGGTCATATTTTTTTAGTTTGTTTTGCTGAAGGTCGTCTAACATTCCACAAAAAAGCGTTTTCAGTTGAAGAAAACTTTCAAGATTTAAAAACGATGTTTGATTTTCCTAACATTATTTACACCAACCGGTAAGGTAGATCTCAAGAATGTGAAAATCGAATGATGACATGCGCAAAACGCTTAGCATTGTTATACGTTCGAGACGCATTGAAGTGCCAATAATTGAATAATGATTTTTAAACATTATTAAAATTCATAAACCATATTTAATCACAATAGAAAAACAAATTTAGCTTGCCGTTTTATTATATTGATTGATGATTTAAGTTAAATTCAAAAACAATTTCGTCTGGCACACCCAGACTTCTTCATAACATTCTCGCATATGCACAGGGACTTGAAACGCATGTTAAAAAATACAACATCGAAGTGGTACCAAAGAGCGGTATTCAACTAAAAAATAGCATATTGACGGAAAAAGACAAACTGGAAGGAGGAGAAAAAGTGGGATATACCAGGTTACATAAGGGAAACTTTAGAGATAGAGTAGATAGAGTAGAGTATCTGTAGGGATTAGAATGAATATTAACTTAGGGAATGGAGCAATTAAGCTGATTAAATTTTGCGGTAAAAATGTAAAATGTTAGGGATTAAAATAGAAACACAGAGCTTAGGGAATTAGTTATACACTGAAGAAGCCTGGGTGTGCCAGACTAAATGTACATCTGGTTTAATAGTTTAAATACACGTTTTTAAGGAAATTTTGGAAGAAGGTTTTTGAATTTAACTTAAATTTGTGAAAGCGTGAAAATAAGGGCTCTAACTGAGATTGAAGATTATTCGATCGAATTTCTAGAGTCAGTTATAATAAAATCATCATTGCACTCGAATTTCGAGTGCTAGGTTCTGCTAGTGCTTATTAATCCTCTGAATCATTGCGTTCAATGTTTGCACTTTTTGAGCCATAGAATGGATGTGTAAGGACTCTGCAAAAATTTCCTTTTTACCTTTCAGCTCAAATTTGTATCGGCTGAACATTTTTTTTCTACCTGATCCAGACTTTCTTGCAATAGGTAGGCCCTTATTGTACTTTATAATCGTCCGTTTCACTGTTGCGATCGACGAATTGGTCTTCTTTGCTAATACCGAATATTTAAGCAGGGGATTTTCTAGGTATTTGCACACAATTAAATTGCGACCTTTTTTTTGATTTGATGACATCTTTTTAAGAGCGATCTAAGATTAGACGTTCTTTTTTATCGCATTTTGTAGCTAATTTTGCATACCTGATGAAGACTTAAACTTATCCCAAACAGGAGCTATGTAGGGGAAACTAAAGGTCCATTTTTTCCGATAAACCTACACACAACACAGCAGTTCCTACTATTTGCATTTCGTGACCTATTCAATCCCAACAATTCAAAAAATGTCCCCCTGTATGACTTAATCTTATAAACATGGTTCTTCTTTATGAAAGGCAAGATACCTTTTCATCTAGAAGAATTACGTGATATGTATATTTATTTCGTTTTTGACGTATTGAAGAGTGTAATTTATATCAATTTTATATCGAGTAAAATTGCACTCAAAAATACAGTAAGATGAACTAGACACACTCAACTGCTTGCTGAACACCCATAACAAACGCGACCTAAGCTAGCAACGACCCCATCAACAAATATTGCCAAAATTTTATCAAACATTCCTCTCCATCCATCCCCAAATTCACTTTCAGAAACAACTTGTCCAATGTTCTTAAGTAAACAGTCACGTAGTTATAAAATAAGTTAAATTGAATCCTTTTTAACGAAATATTTATGCAACTCTGCCAGGTAAATAGTTGTTTATAGCACGATGTACAGTACTGATTCTGCGCCAATATATCTACAATATTGCTGCAAGTTAAGCAATAAATATGAAATAGGACTTTTGATGATTAACTAATTGCAACACAAGAACGACGATACAGTGGAGGACATAATTATAAGTTCACAAAAAATTCAAATAAAATTCACATCTAATTCATTATATTTATTACAAAACGATGTCAAGAAAAACTTAATAATATATGTAACAAAATAAAAATGAAATTAAATTATTTCAACCGTAAACAAAATTTAAAAAATTTAAATTCAATTTTTTTCTCTTAAATTAGGGGACATAATTATAAGTTCACCAGAAATGGGGCACATATTTATTAATAAAATGATAAGGTTAATATTTCGTGTGGCTTCCTTTAGATTTAATTACTTCAAATACACGTTTTGGCATTGAATTCACCAAGGTTTGTAATATTGTAACTGGTATTTCGTCCCACGCTCTTATTATTTGCTCCCTTAGCTCTCTTGTGTTCGAAAATTGCCTTCCATTTTCATATACTCTTCTCGATATTATTCCCCATAGATTCTCGATGGGGCTCAAGTCAGGACTACAAGCTGACCATTCTAAAACTGGTATATCCTTTGAGTTGAACCAAGCTTTTGTCTCTCGGGATACATGTATGGCAGCATTGTCTTGTTGAAAGACAAAATCTGGTCCAACAATTGACTCTGCGTGATCAATAAGCAAGTCTTCGAGAAGTTCAACATACTTTTTCGAATTCATTCTTGTGGATATTGTGGCCAAAGGAAGCTGCCCATGGTAACAGAAGCATCCCCAAACCATAACCGAACCGCCACCGAAATTACGCGAGAGTCGTAATTCCTTATCTCTTCTTAGGTCGTGCCAGTAGTATTGAAATACATCTGGCCCGTCTAAATTAAACTTCTTTTCACCACTGAAAAGAACCGTTTTCCACTTATCTTTGTAAGATATGTAGGTTTCTGCAAAAAGCTACCTTGCACTTTTATGTCTCTCCTTTAATTGTGCTTGAGGCTTCCTTTTTGTCCATATTAAATTGTCGCTGCTACTCAGGATTCTTCTTACGTGCCGCACCGTTACAGGCAAGTCTAAATCTGCTCGAACTTGAGACGCATTCATACTTTTGTTTATGGCTTTCTGCTGTATTAGCCGTTTTTGACGTTCACTTATGGTAGGTTTTATGCCTGTTCGTCTCAAAGCGTTGTACCTTTCTTTCAATTTTATATAATTATTAATTACACATACAGATCTATTAAGCCTTTTTGCAATTTCCCGCTTGGAGAAACAGTTTTCTTTGTAGGCATCAATTTTTGCCCTTTCCTTCATCGATAATACCATTTCTCGTGGCATTTTTCTATGGAGAACGGTAAATTTAATTTATGTAAAAAAACGAGTTCCTCTCAGTGCAATTAATTCACTTACTTCAAAAATTTCCAGTTAATTCCTCCAAATTTCACAAACAGAACTTTCTTATTTACCGAACGTATAAATATGTCCGCTTGAAATGCATGAAATGTTCTGACTGAGTAAATTATAAGCAGAAAAAATCAAGGTTATGACATAACAGTATTTCTTGGAAATGTATTTTTCAGTACGCACAAAATAAAAAAGCATTCAAACTTGCATTCAATTGCAATTTTGTGAATAAACTTATAGTTATGTCCGCCACTGTATAAGCCACAACAAAAATTTCGTCTTTCAACAAAGTATGCAGTACCTAATAAAGGATAATGATTTGTATTATTTCAGGACTGAATTCTTTTCAAAGCATCAGTGCAAGTAAGACACTTGGGTCCCAAAAATCTTCTCAATGAAAATACAACAGGATCGCTGCGATTGATGCTTGCCAGCTCTAATATACTTTCAACAAATCGAAAAATCTACTGAACAAACGTTTAAATTGTTGAAATATTTGTGCAACTGTATTTCGAATCAAAGTTCTACGAAAAATGTAATACAACTTATCGTTCTTCACCTTCCAAGGGTGGTGGGCGATGAATTGCATCTATTGTTGAAAAAACAAGGTCGAAAGCAAAACCTTCGTGCAATACACAAGTAAAAGTGCACTTCAGCTTGAAAGGGTTTTAATTAAATTTTCGAGTCGGAAATGGAATCGGTGGAGGTAGAGTCGAGGAGCTGGACGAAGCGTAATTTACTGAATGCATACCGTGAACTGATAGTGGAAGTTTGAGACATTAGGTGGCTGCCACGTTAATACAATTTACCTATCCAACGTTTAATTGCACTACAATATGGCACCATGACAAACAGTTCTTGGTAAGGTAAAAGCTTAATTCACCAAGCAACAGCAGTCATTCTGTGACGGAGAAATGTTCTCAATAATTCAGTTGTGTGATTTGGAGTGATTTAATTGAATTGAGGCATGAAATTACAATCGATTGTCAACATGACAAATGTTAGATATGGATGGGTTCATTGTCGTTAATTGCATTCACGTTGGATAAAACGACAGTAGATACATTTTGTATTCTTCGTGTAAGAAATACGAACCATGGTTTGTGGATTTGCCTCAAACAATTTGTTCTCTTAATTGGTTTAGCGAACCAATATTTAAACTTTAGTGAACTTTACTTAGGAAATTTAAATTTTGAAAAGCATATATAAAACTTTTATGCATACATACATATGAAATTGATAGATTCATCTTCATCGCTCTCAATGGTCTAAAATTCCGCACATATCCAAATCCGATTAATACATCTGGGCTCAACGATCAGCCTCTAAATTATGTGATCCAGTCAACACCTCTTTCTGTAAAGTGACTTGTCATTCCTTACAACAGCAATTATTCATTTCATTATCCAAGTTTTTTTTTAGCACGTTGGCATAAAAGATGTTAATTGAAAACTCAAACGAAATGAGCATATTATGGCTTCAGCTGCAAGGTCAACCCAGCATAAGTCAACAAAACAAAGTGATTTAAGTCAAACATTTACAATAAGATGGTTGATATTACTTTTCTCATCACTTAAAGTACATCAGTTTGAATATGAAAAAGAAAACAAGCCGCGAGGTGCGACCCTTCGAGGTCCACACGGTCAACTTCCCAGTAATATCTACATAAACATCAACAACATTAAACACAATAATAATTTTGAAAATAATACTACTTTTAGTAATAACAATGAGAGGTATTCATAGCAGTAACAGGAATGAGTTCATATGAATCATATCGTCTACGGGAGGGTCCATTGATTACGTAGGGTTTTTAGTCGATGAGGACAGATTGAATATTCACGCGGATCAATCGGTGGGGGCCTTTTTGGTCTTGAAAAATTTTGTATATGCAGTCAAAAGTAGGTTCAATGTAAAGATAAAATGTATTACAAATGATGATGGTTATTGAAATCTTACGATTACTAAAGAATGAATCTACTAAAAACTACAATTTTTTATTCGATGAAAGCTTTTGAAAGCATATGATCTTGCAAAGTATTGACTACAAATAATTTTACCATTCAAAGCGTTGATACCGCAAATGTAAATTTGATTGAAATGTTGTTGTTTTTCAAAATTTAAGCAGATTTTTTAAATTAAAAGACTATAAAAACTATTAAAAATCTGCTCAAATTATGCAAATATTTTAAAATTTTGATTGAATTTACAACCATTTTTTTAGAATAAAAGATATAAAGTAATATCATTCGTTTGAATCCTCTTTGAATGATTTTCTTATTTTTTATTTAGTTTTTTTTCATAATCATGGAAGAAAATTTTGCTGGTTTCTCTTCAAAAACTGTAAAGAATGTATAAATTTTATAAACTGGTATCACTGTGCTGTGCAAATCAATTTAAAAAAATGTTTTTTATGAAAAAAAACCATACTTTTTCGCACTTTCTTCTGTTAAATTCAAAAAACGGCTGAAACGAATTTTTATAATGTTAAAAAAATCACAAAGATGTTAATACACGTCAACTGACACCATAATGATGCAAATGTTATATCTGGTGCGTGAGATATAGTGAATGATAAAAATGACCTTGAAAATCATGATGACTTTTAATGATTTTTTATTTTTTATTTAATTTTTTACTTTATCATGAGAAAAGTTTTTGATGGTGTTCCTACAAAAATTGTTTGGAGTATATAAATTTTATAAACATTGATTACTATGTTTCGCAAATCAGGTTAAAAACTTATTGTTTATGGAAAAAACCTCATTTTTTGCACTTTTTTTTCTTAAATTAAAAAACGGTTCCAACCATTTTTTTAAAAAAATTCAACTGATTCAGAAAAATGTTAATACGCGTCCATTGACACCTAAACGATGCAAATCGTATATTTTGTTCGCGAGATATAACGCATGACAGAAATGTCCTTGAAGATCATGAGAACTGTTAATGATTTTTTATTTTTTATGTTTTTTTTGTAATCATGAGAAAATATTTTTGATGACATTTTTATAAGAACTGTTTAAAGTATATAAATTATATAAACATTGATTACTTCAACTTGAAAATAAGGTTAAAAATTTATTGTTTTTGAAAAAACCGTTATTTTTTGCACTTTTTTTAAAAAAATTAAAAAACGGCTCCAAGGAATTTTTTAAAAACTTGAAAGAATCACATAAATGTCAATACGCGTAGATTGACACCTTGTTCAAGGAAATCATACGTTGGGTTCGCGAGATATAACGCATGACAGAAATGACCTTCAAACGGGCAAAACAGCAAACCCCCCCGAACGAAGCTTCCCAAAAACTAATCAGCTCTTAAGATTGCAAAGCTGCTTCGATTGACACCTCAACGAAGTTGATACGACTTTGTTTACGTGAGTTATGCTCGTAGAAAAAACTGTCCACGAACGTACAGGCGTACGTACGTACGTACACACACACATACATCTCCCTTTCTAAAAACACTTTATATATACTCTATAGACCTCAATACGTAAAAAAATGTTGAAAATTTCAATTTCGATTTTCGAGGCGATTACAAGAACTTCCCATATACTGGGAAGCTAATTACGATTGTAGATTTGGAAATATTTCTATTTCTTTTTCATTGAAAAAGTATTGAGGATTTATGGAATACCTCTTTAAGCTAATTGTAAGACAAAAAAACTTTAAGGAGACTTTTAGGTTACGATTTTCAAAAAACACGATTTTTTCGATGATGTTTTTTTCATAGAAGGTAAAAGGAAGGAAATTTTGACACAAATATTTAATAACATTTAAAGTATACAGTAATAGTGTTTCAGAATTTTTGTAGCAGTTATTTAGATTTTATGATTTTTTCAAAAAAATGGCCAAAATTAATGGCGGACGTGATTTCTCGAGTCTGGAACATCTGAGAGAGAAAAATTAAAACAAAACATAATCCTTGTTCAAATGGCTATCGCGTGAACTAGGATAATTTATTTCCACCGAAAAATAACAAAATGGCGGCCATTTGAAAAAAAATCGGGTTTTGAGGTTAGAAAATCATCTGGAAATCGAAAAACTTATGTTCGATCAACATAATCCTAGTTCATGCTATAGCCAGACATGTCACTAAAAACATATTATAAATTCAGTATGATCGACACAATAGTTTTTTTAAAATCGTGTCCGCTAACGCGATTCCGAGAAATTAACGTTTAAAGTTTTTTCAAGTAATTTTTCAAAGTGAATGCTACGTGCCTCTATTCTGCCATACCTGCGCCATACATTAGTCTTTCCTCTTCCTTGTACTTCTCCTGAAGCTTCAACTTTTCGCCTCTCTTAGCTGTTCTAGCGTCTTTAAAGGACTCGGTGCTGCGACGATTCAATTGTTTTACGCGAGTGCGATCGATTTCCGCAGCGTGTCTAGAGGCTGAAATTCCTATTGCAATGCCCATCAGTTGCATTATTTTTAATACACTTGCAAATCCTTCATTAAAAATGCAAGAAGCTATGTGAGCATCAATTTCCATAATGATCATGCCAGCAAAATTGTGCTTAGGGATGATATTCCAAACACAATTATTTAAACTTTCGATATTATTTTGGGTGTTATTTCCCAAACATCTTTCCAACAAATCGTCTGATGTGAAGGCTTCGTAGATGGGTTTTGGAATTTCCTGTGCTTCTTGATCAAAAGGTGGAGCATATTTATAGTTTATTAATTCACCAGCCGCCTCAGCTTTACTATAATTGCACCAAGAGTCAGTACCAGCTGGACAATAAGTGTGCTGTGGATTTTCAACGGTAAAAATTTTGTGGTGAAACGCTGCCCACATACCTTTTCGCATTTTTTCCTTGGAATCGAAATTGCGTCTTATTGCCAAACCATAATAAGTCGACAAATTTGATGGACGGCATCCTCATCAGGTGCTGTCATTTACCATCCGCCACCAGACAGCACGAGCTTAATCCATCAATAAGCGATCACGGTCACGTGCAGTCTGGTGGCGCATGGTAAATGACAGCACCTGATGAGGATTCCGTCCGTTACCCCGAAAACATACTTCCCATTCATAATGGTATCGGCCAGAAACCTGGAAACAAGAACCTCCATTAATGTGCAATAATAGTGTTAGCAGAGTTGCGAGCCAAAAAGCACACTAGTGGGCAGGAGTTTGTCGACTAGACACGGAGGTTCAAAAACCCAAATATGTACTCCACTATTAGTTCACGGTATGCATTCAGTAAATTACGTTTTTAGAGGTAAAAAACTTTGAATAAGGATATATTTCATTGAAGCTGTTAAATTTTGCTGTTATTCTGGCATTATGCTATTTGACTTTGGCATATTACCATGCAAACACTAACACCCGATCAACGTCTAGAAAAATTGGATGTTTATTTCTGAAATTCGCGTGCTGAGGGCCAAATTTATGGAGTGTTTCGTTTAATTTGAGCAGCTCACATGTAATACGATCGAAAGATTTATCTCCTAGTATACTTTATTGGACAATGTTCATCCAAAACTTGCTCATAAAGTGCCTACCGAGACAGCTATCGCTGTCAGCTGACAGTGTAGTGTCACTAAGTATTAACATTTATCGATTCGACGCCATGCTCATCAACTTCACCTCTGTCCGTCCACTTCATCGAAAATATTGTGAAAATATCTTGGATTCAAGTCCTATAACATCGAACTAAAGCAGCAATTAAAGCCATTCCACCACTGTTTGCGTTGTACGAACGGTAAATGGGCTGAACCTGATTCGCACTTTTACCGTCCAATCGTTTGCAGCGATGATGCTCATTTTTGGCTTAAGATGTTCGAAAATAGGCAAGATTGTCATTTTTGGGGACTTTGGAACCTATTACAACCCGAAAAAGTCACTGTCAACAGCACATTTGATTCATTTTTTTTCAAACCTAAAGATGGAATCAACGTCTTCGTTAATGGCGATCGCTACCGACAAATGATTCCTATTTTTGAGTTTCCCAATATCAATGCAAATCATCTGACAGACAAATGGTTCCAAAAGGATGGCGCAGCCTGCCATACAGCGCGTGAAACCTTTACTTTATTGGGTCGAACCTTATTGTGGTGGATCATTTTGTAACCTGGGAGTTATTTTTGACAACAAACTAAAATTTGACCAGGAGAATGATAATCTTATGCTTGAAACATTTCAGCTTTGTGGTTTTTTGTTAAGAAACTCGACTGCCTTTTCTAGACCTCAAACTGGTATTAAGGCGCTTAGTCCTTTCGTGCACAATCTATACGAATACTTCTTCTCTATATGGTCTCCATATAGCTATGTTGAATCAATTCAGCGAAAGTTTACTCATGGTCTGTTTTATAAATTCAACATTCCATAGCACTGATTTGATGAACGTCTAATCTACTCTTCGCCCCTGCACAACAACGCAGACTATACCTTGACGAGTGTCTCCTATGTAAACTTTTCTTGTATCTCCTTGGCACTATGCTTTGTAACGAGCTAAATTTCCGTCAATCTTCTCACCCCTGCAGAAGTTTCACTATCTTTTCTCCTCCAATTCTTATTTCAATCCACCTCTGATTCGCCTACAGAGAAACCATGAACATGCATTTTGTTCCAGAAAATCGTCTGCCTCATATAAAAATCAACTAATCTTTTTAGATCCTAGTTAATATTTTTAGTCCAGTTAGTCTAGTACATTTACAAGTTGTCCTATTTTTGCTACTGTATAATTAACATTTTCTGTTCTGTTCATTCTGAAGTTTTTAATAATAAACAATACAAAATCATTTGAGTTTTTCTCAAAGTTAGCTGCACTAATAAAAACTAAGTAACATTTCTTCAATTAGTGTATGTTCTTTGCAAAAACGACAGGTGACCTAACATGGAATTATTCATGTACGTTACATCAACATAACCCTCTTTCAAATATTCTATGCCAAGTTGGCATTGATGATAGCATCCCGGAACCTCCTAAACAGTAAATCTAAAAAGTCTTGTAAGCATACGCAGCCTTTGCTGCTTCCACCACTGGGTACCCACCATGAATGTGCAATCGATTAATGACAACATCAATTAGCCATGCCCTTAAATTATTGCAGATATGTATAAATATTTTCTTCCGAATTCATTACTGCGCTCCCTTAAACTTCCGGATCCGAAGTCCTGCAGTCACTTTGCATACGGTGCGGTGGTGACATGCCGCACATATTCATAGTGTTGCGATGAGGCTGTGAAAGGACATTGCCGACAAAGGTTATCAATTCTGACAACTAGCTCCAATAAATTTCCGCACAATATGCCCCTGGTTAATAGCATAAATATGTTGCTCAGCGCGTGTATGTGCAGCATTGGCACAATGTAACATACAAATTACGATAATGCTGTACGGATAACAATGCTGCCCATTCACCCACTCCCGGATGACCTATTCACGCGCCAGTTGTTTACCATTTTATTTATCGTCTGTGAAACCAATCGAATCTGCAGCGAGTGATTTTATCTATGAAATAATCAATTTTATAACAAAATATAGTAAAATCTGAGCTCACGTTAAATCAGAATAAATACGAAAATTTATTACATTGGGCAAAAGTAGATTACACGGCTTTAGAGTGAACATCCTGTATTATTTATAGCCTAAAGTTATCTACTGAAAAGTTGAAAAATCGTCCAGGACATGAGGCGTGAATGAAACTGAAACACTTAAAATGGCAACAACATAATTCCAGACCGATGTTTGATTGCATATTTTAAAATATTTATTACCATATTCAAAAACTTCCTCCAAGCTCATATATCGTCCAGCCGTTCAAAGCTTTCAAATTTGAAAAATTTCCTGTAATCTGAATTTTGGTATACAGTTTTATTAAAGAGCGAAAGAATGTTAACATCCTTAAAGTAAAACATCATGAGCTTTCCGAAAATTGAATTAAATAGAGCAATATTTGTGCGCATTAAAGAGCCAAAGAGCTTTTTCCTAATTTTTACATACTTTTGGTTTCAGGGATCACCATTTAACTGAGCCTATCTCTTCAAGTACAAACATTTTACGCCTATTGGAACTTCCAAAAAGTGAAAATTTTAAATCTTTTCATATGAGATCAAAATGATTAGTTTTTATAACAAGCCGCGAAGTGCGACCCTTGAGGTCCACACGGTCAACTTCCCAGTAATATCTAAATAAAAATTAAAAATATTAAAAACAATAATAATTTTGAAAATAATACTACTTTAAATAATAATAATGAGAGGTATTCATAGCAGTAACAGGAATGAGTTAATATTAATCATATCATCTACGGGAGCATCCACTGATTACGTAAGGCTTGTGGTGGATGGGTGATGATGATTGATTACCACAAATGCAAATTTGATTGAAATTTTGGTGGTTTTCAAAATTCAAGCCGCTTTTTTTAATTAAAAGACTGCAAAAACTATGAAAAATCCGCTCAAATTATCCAAACATTTTAAAACTTTGATTGACTTTACAACACAGTCTTTAGAATAAAAGATATAAGGTAATATCAATCGGAAGAACCCCTTTCATATGGTAACTTTGAATGATTTTTTATTTTTAATTGAATATTTTCAGAATCATGAAAAAAGTTTTGCTGGTTTCTCTTTAAAAACTGATAACAATGTATAAATTTTATAAACATTTATTACTGTGTTGTGCAAATCAGGTTAAAAAAATATTTTTTATGAAAAAAACCCTAGATTTTCTCATTTTTTTTCTATTAAATTAAAAAAACCGCTGAAACGGATCTTTATAATGTTCAAATAATCAAAAGGAATTTACAAACACGTCGATTAACACCCTTGATGCAAATATTATATCTGGTTCGTGAGATATAGTGAATGGAAGAAATGACCTTGAAGATTGTGATGACTGTTAATAATTTTTATATTTTTTATTTAATGTTTCTTGTTATCATGAAAAAAGTTTTGATGACGTTTTTTCAAGCATTGCTTGAAGTATATAAATTTTATAAAAATTTAATACTGTCTTTCGTAAATCAGGTTAAAAATTTATTGTTTATAAAAAAAACCTAATTTTTTGCACTTTTTTTCTTAAATTAAAAAACGGCTCCACCGATTTTTTCCAAAATTTGATAGATTCACACAAATTTTAATACGCGTCGATTGACACCTTAACCATGCAAATCGTATGTTTGGTTCGCGAGATATAACGCATGACACAAATGACCTTCAAAGGGTCAAAACAACAACAAAGAATTTGTTACGATCTACACTTCATAAATTTTATTAACTTCCCAGTATATGGGAAGTTCTTGTAATCGCCTCGAAAACCGAAATTGAAATATTCAACATTTCTTTACGTTTTGAGGTCTATAGAGTATATGTAAAGTGTTTTTAGAAAGGGAGATGTATGTGTGTGTGTGTGTGTGTGTGTACGTACGTACGTACGTTCGTGGACAGTTTTTTCAAAGAGCATAACTCACGTAAACAAAATCGTATCGACTTGGTTGAGGTGTCAAACGAAGCGTCTTTGCAATTTTAAGAGCTGATTAGTTTTTGGTACACTTCGGTCTGGGGAGTTTGTTGTTTTGACCCTTTGAAGGTCATTTCTGTCATGCGTTATATCTCGCGAACCAAACATACGATTTGCATGGTTAATCTGTCAACCGACGCGTATTAGCATTTATGTAATTCTATCAAGTTTTTGAAAAAATTATTGGAGTCGTTTTTTAATTTTTAAAAAAAAGTGCAAAAAATTAGGGTTTTTTCAAAAACAATAAATTTTAACTTGATTTTCGAATCGAAATAATCAATATTTATATAATTTATATACTCCAAATAGTTCTTGTGAAAAAAAAAGCAAAAGTTTTTTTCATGATTACGAAAAAAATTAAATTAAAAATAAAAATTCATTAAACGTTCTAGGTCATTTACGTCATTCATTATATCTCGAGAACCAAATATAATCTTTGCATCATTAAGGTGTCAATCGATGCGTATCAACATTTTTATGATGTTTTTATATTTGAAAAGATCCGTTAAAGCGTTTTTTTTAATTTAATAATTTTTTTGGGGGGGAAGGAGTGTTTTTTATAAAAAAAATTCATTTTTAACCTGATTTGCACATCGTAATAATAAATGTTTATAGCATTTATAAATTTTTATTAATCTTTGTAGAGAAAGCAGCAAAAAAAATTCTTCGGATTACAAAATAAATCAAATTAATTAAATAAAAAATCATTCAAAGTCACCATGTAAAAAGGGTTCATTCGAATCATAATACCTTAAATCTCTGATTCTAAAGACATTGTTGCAAAGTCAATCGAAGTTTATTAATATTTGAATAATTTGAGCAGATTTTCCATAGTCTTCACAGCACCATATTTTAACTTTAATGAAAAACTGCTTTGAAACCTGTCCCACCTCCGATTGATCCACGTGAATAATCAATCAAACCAATGCAACAAAATCCTTACGTAATCAATTGACGCTCGCGTAGTTGTTACGATTATTATTAAGTCATTCCAATAACTTTTATGAGAAGTACATTTTTATTATTTGAAGTAATATTATTTCCATAATTATTATTGTGTTTAATATTTTTAATATCTATGTAGATATTACTGGGAAGTTGACCGTGTGAACCTCATGGGTCGCACCTCACGGCTTGGTTATTTTCATATCGATGCTTGAAGGACAAAAGAGCGCTGACAAAAATGAATGCAGTTATTACGACCACTGAAGAGATTTTCTCGCGTGGTGGCCATTTTGAATGGTTTTGTTGAAAATTTGCCATCACTTCGGCATGATCACTGAATTTGTAATTTTTCACGATTTTAAATCAATGAGACTAATTATTATTTTTTATTTTGAGTTTATCTTGAAATACATTGAATATGCAGTCAATAATCAGTTTAATTGCATGTAACAAGTAAAATGTTTCACACATGATGATGAAGGAAGTTATTGAAACCTTACGAACACTATAGAATGAATCGACTAAAAACTAAAATTTTTGATTACCACAAATGAAAATTGGATTGAAATTTTGTTGGTTTTCAAAATTTAAGCAGTTTTTTTATTAAAACTAAAACACAGTGAAAACTATTCAAAATCTGCTCAAATTATGCAAATATTATAAAACTTGGATTGACTTTACAACAATGTCTTAAGATTAAAGATATAAAGTAATATCATTCGTATGAACCCCTTTTACATGGTAACTTTGAATGATTTGTTATTTTTAATTTGTTTTTGTTTTTAAATGATCGGAAAATGTTTCTGCCGATTTCTCTTCAAAAATTGATAAAAATTTATAAATTTTATAAACGTTGATTACTATGTTTCGCTAATCACATTAAAAATTTATTGTTTGAATTTTTATTTTCTAATTTAGTTTTTTTTATAATCATGAGGAAAATATTTGCTGGTTTCTCTTCAAAAACTGATAAGAATATATAAATTTCATAAACATTTATTACTGAGCTGTGAAAATCAGATGAAAAATTTATTTTTTATGAAAACACCCAAATTTCTCACATTTTATTTTATTAAATTAAAAAAAACGATTTTTTCATAAAGTTAAAAACATCACAAACATGTCAATACACGTCGATTGACACCTTAAGGACGCAAAAATCATAATTGGGTCGTGAGATATAGTGAATGATAAAAATGACCTTGAAAATCATGACTTTTAATGATTTTTTATTTTTAATTTAATTTTTTACGTAATCATGGGAAAAAGTTTTGCTGTTTTTTTTTGCAAAAACTGTTTGGAGTGTATAAAATTTATAAATATTGATTACTGTATGTTGCAAATCAGGTTAAAAATTCATTGTTTATGGAAGAAAAAAATCTACTTTTTTGCACTTTTTTTAAAAAAATAAAAAGCGGCCCATACATTTTTTTTTAAAGTTAGCAGAATCACATAAATATTAATACGCGTTGATTGACACCGTAACTATGCAAATTTTATGTTCGGTTCGCGAGATATAACGCATGATAGAAATTACCTTCGAAGGGTCAAAACAACAAACCCCCCGACTGAAGTGTTCCAAAAACTAATCAGCTCTTAAGATTGCAAAGACGCTACAATTGACGTCTCAACGAAGTCGATACAACTTTGTTTACGTAATTTATGCTCGTAGAAACTGTCCACGAGCGCACGTACGTACATACACACACATACATACATACTTCTTTCTAAAAACACTTTAAATATGCTCTACAGACCTCAAAACAGAAAGACATGTTGAAAATTTCAATTTCGATTTTCGAGGCGATTACAAGAACTTCCCATATACTGGGAAGTTAATAAAGTGGTTACAAATGTCTACATATTTCACCCTGGACGATTATACTATTTTTACCCTACACTTCGTCGGATCGACGAACTTATCTTTCAAAAAATCATGGGAAAAAGTTTTGTTGCAATTTAAAGTAGGTCTTAATGTGAGCTTAAGTTCAAGTTTCTGAATTCACAGCCCCAATTTTTTGAACGCCATATTTAAAAGAAGAAAATGTGGAGCACCCCCATATCTCGAAGACCAAGACTACCACAAAAAAGTTTAAAATATGTTAACATATCGAGAAAAAAATTCCTTTACTGAGCTTATTAAATTAATCACAAATAAAATAAGATAACATAATTCAATTTTTTAACCAGAAGTAATTTCCACAAACACAAAATTGAGCGTACACTCAGAAAAACCGTGGACCACTAATCCTGAAATTTGTATCGCGTTGATAGAGAAGCGAGAGACGTACGGGAACTAGATGACTTAGAAAGCTTAGCCATTTACAGGGGAAAAAACCCCGTGACGAATCATGATGAAGGCAACGTTAATTCATGGCTCTTTAAATCAATCAGTTATTCTTAAGAATCTCCATTTTTAATAATATTCTCGCAATTATATCCCTCATTAATTATATCTATAGTATTATGCTATGGGGCTCTTTGGCTGCAAATGGAACCGAGAATTTGAAATTATTATATCGACTATGGACAAATTAAATACCTTGATATATCTAAGTTACAAATGAAGCTCAGACATGGAGTGCGACGTAAGACATTCCAACTATGCTTCTACCTTCTGTTTGGCTAAAATTGTCACACATTCCAAGAAGGCCAAAAATACAAACTCCATTAAAGTACTGATGCTCCCCCAAAAGTACTGAAGCTTGTATATGCCAGTGGTGTGTTGGGATTATATTGTTCTGAGTTTCGCGCTGCCCAGTTCGTGCAGCTCATAATAGCTCCTTATAAAAATTGCATTCGCCATTTTGATTATCATAAACGTGACTTCGTTTTGAGGCATTGAAGTAAGAGAAGAGGAAGCGGTGATCAACAAAATTATCGTACCCAATTGCTAAAATGTAGTTGTGCTCACCAATGCAACCAAAAAAGTGAAGTGCGTAGATGGGTGGGTGCAACTTTTCGGAGGGAAAAATTTGAATATCTTTTTGGATCACCTCAGATATAAATAAATGATATATTTTTTTAAAGTTAGTGTTAGTTGAAGGAATGTAAGGTTTCATTAAGCATGAATCTTTAAAAATATTGCTTCACTTAATGTGTTTGAAAATTTGAAATTTTTGGATACAATTTGAAATTTTCCGTATTCCATCGAAAGGCTGAGCAGCAAAATGCAGTTCATTTCGTTTGTAAATGAACCAGGCGCTTAATGTAGACGATTAAATGGGGGGAAAAAATTTAGAGAGAAGTAATGGTAAGCCCCCTCTTCCTTTCATTGCGTACATAATTCTGGAAGCAACTTATAGTTTATTTGAATTTTTCAAATTGTGAAAATAGAAATGCATTCACAGAACTAAACACACAAGCAACCGGGCTTGAGACCGGCTTTGGCGGAGTTACGGCTTAGCTGCTGGAAATATTATTTTGCTTACCACTTCAACACCATGTATTTCAATATTGGCAGGCTCAAGCTTTAACGCTGGAACGGCATCTTCAGAAAGCAATGTCTTCTTGGATGTAGTAACCAGATCATGTGCATAGAAGTGCTCGGAGCAGATGACATTATGTGCCTTTACAGACATGCCAATCCGTCCGATGGCGTACAACCACAGCGATTTTTTTACTTCGTTTTTCGGAAAACTGAAAATTTTTGCATATGAAAATTCAAACTAATTGATTACTTTCTCACAACGAAAATTTGGTGCTGCTACAATACCGCCGCCTTTTCCTCTAACTTCGCACAAAACATGGCGGCAAAAACTTTTGCCACTTTCGCGCACTAATCGTATACCATTTTGACATTTAGAAGGCACCAGCTGACCAAAAAGAAAGTGACTATAAATTTAAACCTTTTTGGTTTCACTCACATACACACACCGACACGGGTATTTCGTTTCCTCTTCTCTTACTTCAATGTTTTGAGGCATTGCTTCCATGATGATTCCCGAACTTCTTACCGTAGCTTAATTCCTATTTCTGTTTATGATCCAAAAATTTCATCTCTTAAATCTAAATTTCATTTATTCTGATACAGTCAAAAACTTCCTAATGATTTGTGTAGACATACAGTGGGTAAAAAAAATTAAGGCACGACGCACCCAGCGAGAAAAGTTTTAACTTTTCAGTAATATTTTTATCGAGAGATTGGAGATTGGAAGGTTTATTTCAGTAACATAACAAAAAAACACCAATCACACAACAGTTTTTAAACATAATAAAAAAATGTTTGTTTACCATCGAGAAACGACCCCAAAAAAGTTAAGGCACGATATAGTTTTATCTGAAATTATTTGATTTGTTTTAGATTTATTTCCTCCAAATTTTAGAAACTTACTCACTATTAATATTTTGTGAACTTTGCATTCTTATGACTTTCTGGATGCATTTTGGCATCGATTTGACCAACGTTTTGCAAAGGACTGGTAAAAATTTTCCCATTCTTCAATAATGGCTGTTTTTAGTTAGTTTTTATCTTTTACTTTACCAATTGCAACTTTATTTTTTAGGTGGTACCATAGATGTACTATGGTGTTAAAAACTGGGGACTGAGCAGGTGCTTTAATCACTTTTGGGCAATTATAAATAGCCCAGTCGGCATTGCTCCGAGGTGTGTTTGAGATCGTTATCCTGGTACAGGCAAAAAGATTTTAAAATCCTCATCTTTTCAGGATTTTATCTAATATTCATTTTGAGGATATTTAGATAGTAACGTTGATCCCTCCTGCCATTTATAATTTCACAGTTTCCAGGTCCAGAAGCCCCCATACAACCCCATAGAATGATGTTCCCACCGCCGTGTTTTACTGTGAGATTGGTATGCTTGAAATTGAACTCAGTATATGGTTTTCTCCAGACATACCATCTCCCATCAGATCCAAACAGGTTAATTTTTGTTTCGTCAACAAAGATAACCCTTTCCCAGAAGGACTTTGGTTTTTTTACGAACTCTCTCGCGAAACGTAATGTTAACATCAATTTTTTGCGCTGATGTACGGTTTTCCTCGGCAAACCCTGCCTTTAAAGCCCGACTTTTTTATAATATTTCGTACCGTCTGAGCAGACACAGCGTTTTTTAACTTCATTGTGTAAAAATGGGGCACTTAATCATGGATTCTTTTGAATTTCTTTCTCAATCCATTTCTCTTCTCGCTCAGTTAGCATTTTTCGCCTTCCTGATCGAGGTTTTGTTTCGAATGATTTTGTTTTTTTATATGCTAGTACAACGTTTCTGAAAATATATTTCATTGATCATTTACTCAACTCAAATGACAGATATGTCATGTAGCGAAAATTCCATGCAAATCTATCGGTGCATTTTTCTCAGAAAAATAAATTATTTGCAGAGTGCCTTAATTTTTTTTGCGTCGTATCTGACTAGAAAAGCATTTTTTTCCCTATATTTAATAATTGTTGTGTGATTGATGTTTTTTTTAACTTCCCAGTAAATGGGAAGTTCTTGTAATCGCCTCGAAAATCGAAATTGAAATTTTCAACTTTTCTTTACGTTTTGAGGTCTATAGAGTATATATAAAGTGTTTTTAGAAAGGGAGATGTATGTGTGTGTGTGTGTATGTACGTACGTACGTATGTACGTACGTACGTATGTACGTTCGTGGACACTTTTTTCTACGAGCATAACTTACGTAAACAAAGTCGTATCGACTTCGTTAAGGTGACAATCGAAGCAGCTTTGCAATCTCAAGAGCTGATTAGTTTTTGGGAAACTTCGGTCGGGAGGGTTTGCTGTTTTGCTCGTTTGAAGGTCATTTCTGTCATGCGTTATATCTCGCGAACCAAACATAAGATTTCCTTGATCAAGCTGTCAATCGACGCGTATTGACATTTATGTGATTCTATGAACTTTTTAAAAAAAGTCTTCGAGCCGTTTTTTAATTTTTTGAAACAAAGTGCAAAAAATTAGGTTTTTTTTTCAAAAACACAAAATTTTTAACCTGATTTTCAAACTTAAGTAATGAATGTTTATATAATTTATATACTCCAAATAGTTCTTGTAAAAAAACTAGCAAAAGTTTTTTTCATGATTACAAAAACAATTAAATGCAAAATAAAAAATCATTAAACGTTCAAGGTCATTTACGTCATTCATTATATCTCGAGAACTAAATATAATCATTTCATCATTAAGGTGTCATGCGACGCGTATTATCATTTTTATGATGATTTTATATTTTTAAAAAATCGTTAAATCGTTTTTTTAATTTATTAAAAAAAATTGGAAAAGTAGTGTTTTTTTATAAAAAAATCATTTTTAACCTGATTTACACATCATAATAATAAATGTTTATAGAATTTATAAAATTTTATCAATTTTTGTAGAGAAACCAGCAAAAACTTTTCTCATGATTACAAAAAACATTAAATTAAAAATAAAAAATCATTCAAAGTCACCATGTAAAAAGGGTTCATTCGAATCATTACACCTCAAATCTCTTATTCTAAAGACATTGTTGTAAAGTCAATCAATGTTTATTAATATTTGCAAAATTTGAGCAGATTTTTAATAGTCTTCACAGCACCATGTTTAAACTTTAATGAAGAAACTGCTTTGTAACCTGTCCCCCCTCCGATTGATCCGCGTGAATAATCAATCAATCCAATGCACCAAAATCCTTACGTAATCAATTGACGCTCGCGTAGATGTTATGATTAATATTAAGTCATTCCAATATTTTTTATGAGGTAAATTTTTATTTTTTGAAGTATTATTATTTTCATAATTATTATTCTGTTTATTATTTTTAATATCTATGTAGATATTACTGGGAAGTTGACCGTGTGGACCTCATGGGTCGCACCTCACGGCTTGTTTGTTATGTTACTGAAGTATACCTTCCAATCTCCTGATTGAATAAAAACATTGTCGATGAAAATATCACTGAAAAGTTAAAACTTTTCTCGCTGGGTGCATTGTGCTTTAGATTTTTTTACCCACTGTACATGTAGAGCATACTTAATTTTAATTCTACGATGCTAACTTGTACGGGTTACCGAGGGTCATCAAGAGAAGGACAGTTCTAAGTGTCCCCTTGAATAATTATCGCTTCCGTTGAAGATTGTTCAAGGCATCTTCTTTTACTTGATTGGCTGCACTGCGTGGCGAACGTAACACACTCTTCTGTTGTGATAGTTTTCCGAATGATAGTATCTTTCTTTAGAATTCAGTGTTTAATTTTTTCATGACAAAATACAAATTCGTCCAACGAAACATAACAATTTTCATGTAAAACTGAATGCTCTGATTTTTTAAATGAATATGCGTCTCGTCTTTCATCAATTAAATATTGAGCTTTAGATAACTGAAAGGAATCCAAGTAAGAACAGAATGTGATATGTTAGTCCAACTACGTTCGTAATTTTCATGACTAAATTTTTGTCTCAATTCACACCTTATGAAATGTAAGAGTGGGAAAGCATTGCTACTGCTGGTAGTTGATGTCCATTTGTACCGGAGCGGTAGTCAATAATCGTATGCTTGGCTGCCGTCAATATCGTTCAGTTAAAGTTAGTCGTCGTAAATGGACTGTAATAAAATTGAAAGGGACTATCAGACTGATCACTGCAGAGATGCATGTGTTTTTCCTTTGTTACCACTCACATTCGATTTTACACCCATAAAAGTCCTTCGTGCATTTCCATTAAAAGATTATCGATATGTACTTTCAGTTTGGATCCGATATGGCATGGGATAAAGTCGCATGGCAATTCGACCAAGCAGGATTTAAGAGCTCCATTAGCTTGATTTAATTCAGATTGTTATTTTTCTCTGTGCGATTGCAAATACTCAGCCATGAGTGCTCTATTTACAGAATGGGTTTCGGAGAACAAAAATAAACGGTTGAAAATGAAAATAATGAATACTCGGAAACATCGAATGGCATGTGTAACAATTGTAAAAGGCAGCTTTTATCAAAAAAAAATGTTGTTGGTAATGTATTTGCTAGACGACAACATCAACGGGAGATGATAGCAACGATAGCCTCGTTCCCTGCATGATAATGTATAATAATCGGAAGTTTCGAAGCCGCACGTTAAAATATGTAAACCTGTGAGTTTACTGAATATTTATTTCCATGAATTTATTGGGAAATCAATATTGCACGGTAAAGTAACAGATAATGGAAGAGAATATTATGATGTACAACATTTTTGTGTACCCTCCATTAAGCAATTTAATTACGAATTGCGAAAAGATACGACAAATAATATTTTTCTAAAAATTCGATTGAATATACATTTCTATCCATCATAAATATAGAGGATGTTGTATAGCGTTAAACGTAATCACAAACAGAATCTATTCTATTCTGCTTCGTCTGATTAGAATCCTAGCTAGGTTATATTGGACATGATGTTCACTGCAGAAAGGTTAATAATTTTATTTTTGTTAGATAATATTCAACAATATACACTCATCGAAATAATTATATAGGCAATTTTTATTTCGGTTTAACCCGCCAGCGGTGACGCAAAATTATCTTACATAGTTGGTGACGTCGGTCTCAGAGACCGAAAATTTCGAGTGAAGATCAATCCAAAATAACACAATTTCTGTAAATGTAGCAAATTGAACTTAAAAAATACAAGGTTAAAGTATAATAAAACACAACAAATTATTACACCACATCACGTTTATTAATAATAATAAAATTCCCCTGTAACACTTAAAAATTATGTTATTTTCATACACATATTTTTAAGTTTAAATCTAAATAATTTACATCTCATTAATTTACTCAAAACAGCCTTGGATACAGTTTGAAGACTAAGCAATCTTCAAAAAAATTAAAATGTTTTAAGTCATTGAGTAAATAATAAGCCACAAAATTATTGGAACTTTCATTCACTTTTCACTGAAACTGTATTGCACAATATGGCTTATTGTAGTCGCAAATGAAAGGATTTCGGATTAAAATTGTGGATGATTATACAAAATTATGTAAAGATCACATACGATGATGTTTTTGTCTGAAAGTCTTTTGTACATTTGGCTTGCGTTTCGTTGCGGACCATATGTACTCGATAAGTGTTTTCAAGTCCACCACAACAACAGGTACGCAAAATTATGCACAAGTATTATTTTTAGACATTTGAGACACCATCTTTAATCAATTCATTTTTAGGTAAAATTTGGGATACTACATTTGAATCATTTGCTGATCTGGTATAAACTTCCTCATAGAAAAATGCCAGCCAATACATACCATACTCAAGTGACCACACATGTAAAAAAAATACTCAATTGAATCATTTCACTTACGTAAATGGTGACGTCGGTCTTACAGATCGGTTTAGGGCTTATCTCTGGAATTCGCACTCACGTTACCGTTACTTGATCGACTATCAAGTGGAGATGTCCGATCAGGCAGCTATGCAAAATTACAGCCAGAATCGACAAAGGATTAAGAAATTATTCTATGTTTTCTACGAAACCGGTCTCACATACATATGCGTCACCGCTGGCGGGTTAAAAACTCGATCGATATCGACATACATAATACCATTTTCTACTGTCAATTGTGAATTGACATGCAGATCTCATTCGCAATGAGCGTGACGACAATCGACAACGACACGAGATACATAATAGGGGTGTTTGATAACGAAATTTACTTCGAAACAGGTTTTCATTGTTGAATACTATGACAATGTTCAGTTTATTTTGTTAAGAAATAAGCTTGAAATCCACGCTCGCACACAAAGAAAGAAGGATTCTCAATTTCTCTTTTATTTGCTGCGTAATATTTATATAGGCAGTTTCACAGTTGTGGTTGTTGTGTGAGCATTTCGTCACCAAAGACAAAAAACACGTAAACTTAAGTAACAAATTACTACATTACAAAATCAATCTTCATTTTTTAATTAGTATGTCCCGTAGAAAGATATTATCTGAAGAGGAGAAGGGGAAATCATTGCCTATAAGGATCTGGGGTGGGCGAGGAAATTGCAGGGATCTGCTGGCGTGGTGGATAATTTCTGCAAAATGGGCGAAAAATATGCCACAATGAAACGTAAAGGACGAACATCAGCAATCACAGAACGTGATATAAGAGAAATAAAACGCATTGCTACTGGGGAACATTTTTCGGCGAAAGAAATTTGTGCGGCAACTAAGGCAGGAGTTGGTGTTCGTCGAATGCAACAGATTTTAAAAGTCAATTTAAAGTTAACATATGGCAATAAGTGTGGCAAACCTGCCCTAACTCAAAAGCATAAAAATGCAAGATTGAGATTTGCGGAAAAACATCGTTTTTTGGTCGATGAATGGAAAACGGTGATTTTTTCGAATGAAAAAAATCAATTTGGATGGCCCAGATGGTGTACACAAATATTGGCGTTCGAGGAAGACTAAGCCAGAAGTTCGAAAACGACGAAATTCTGGAGGTGGTTTGCTTATGGTTTGGGCTGGCATAAGCTATATGAAAACTACGCCATTTTGTTTTGTAACGACAAGAATGGATTCTGATTATTATGTACAGTTGCTTGATAATGTTCTTGTGACATTTTTGGAAGAAATGTCTACATCAGAATCTATTTTTCAGCAGGATAATGCGGCAATTCATGCTTCGCTCAAAACAAAATCGTTTTTAGGATCGCGTAGCATTCCCACTCTTGATTGGCCAGCAGTAAGTCCCGATCTAAACCCGATAGAGAACCTTTGGGCTAGACTTTCTTCAAACGTTTATAACCACGGACGGCAATTTAATAGTGTAAAGGAGCTTAAATTGGCTATTCAAGAAGAGTGGAACAAAATAGAGTCATCTTACATCCAAACGCTTATAGACTCTATGCCAAACCGTTTAGAAGAGGTGGTCAAGAATAGAGGGGGTCACACTTCATATTAGTTTTATAATGTTTTCTTTCTTTTCTTCATGTCAGCAAAAGTGCTTTTATATATATATTTCGTGCTAAGTTTTTCTTCTTCATAATTACTTTCAAAGTGCTAACTCAGGAACACGTTATTTATTATTAACTTTAATTGTTTCTTTTTTCAAATAAAATCCAATATATTTAAAGTGGAATGCTCTTAAGTTTTTGTTAAAATTGCAAAAAATGTACTGCCTATATAATTATTTTGCAGAGTGTACGTATGTATAAAAATGATTTCCACACTTTAAGATTATATTATTTTGCAGTGGATTTTAAAACAACATTCTATGTCTGATTATATTTAAAACCTATAAAGCCCTACAAAAGATAGAAAAAGAAAGGAAATGAAATCTTACGAACCCATACAATGAATGAAACCAAAAATTTGACAAGCAATCCTTGCGTGATAAAGGAACACTGTCTTGTTTATTATCAATATTCATTCTTTATTGTTTTGAAATTAGTATTTTTTTTTTCAAAGTTTGCAAGTAACCGTTATTATTTTTTTATGAAAACTTTTTATATAGTCTGATTCTGTAAAATATTGATTACCAGATATGCAAATAAGATTTTTAAAAAATTCAGAAAAATCAACTTCATTCTTTCCAACCGATCATCAGTTTTTAAAAAACTAATTTAACAAAAAGAAAACAATATTTTCTTTATATATTGCAAAAACTTTAGAAATAAATTATCGGTGCTAAAGTTATTGATATTTAAATATTTTTGAAAGCATAATTAAGTTCAACGTGGAAATAAATTAAATGCTAAAAATATCGTCAGTTTATTAAAGAAACTGTCTCATAGCTTCAAAGATGTTCAAAAAATAAATGACTATACCCTACTATTCAAAAATGTTTTATTTGAAATTCATACTGAATATTTTATACAGTATAAAGGTTACCGATTTTTACTAAAGAAATCCACTCGGATATAAACTTTATGTTACATCACTAATTCCTCCACAACCACACAATTGTTTCTAAAATTTGCCGTATAACCATATTTCAAAAGATTTGTCAGATTTGGCTTTAAAATACCAGTTCTTTTGTATTTCATTGTCTAAAACCTTCTTTGTGGTTATCCGATTGTAACGTGTCAATTGAAATCGAAATTAATTCGCTTTCAATCAGAACAGATTGATAAATTGTTTTCACATTTTGCTGGATTATAAAAACAATGGGAAAATTAGTAATTTTTTTTTAATTTATTGTCATCTAGCGATACAAAGCGCTCTTCACAGACTCGCTGGGCTATGAATTGATAAATATTATTTATTACTATTTAGTCATCAGGTTTTTTAAGCTTATTTCTCACTTTAATATTTACTTGTTTTATTCGTTCAGATTTCGAAGATTTTTTTTGTCGATTTTTTATAAACCATTTATTATATTATCTGTGGAGGAGGTTACAAACCTTTTTCTACGCTACAAGGTGTGGCTAGAAAAAACGGGATTTTTAGTGTAACTTTTTTAATTTTTTTTTCCTTTACAACTTTTACCTTATCATCTTCAATATACTCACCTACACTTTTCCATTTTAATTTCCCATTGTTCAAAACAGTGTTTTAAGTCATTTTCTGTTAGCATGTTCATAGTCTCCGTCGCTTTTTGCTTCACAGCTTCCACAGTCTCGAATATGGTCCCCTTCAACACTTCCTTCACTTTTGGGAATATAAAAAAATCACACGGAGCTAGGTTTGGTGAGTAGGGTGAATGTTCCAACATAGGAATCCCATGCTTGGCCAAAAATGTCTTAACCACCAGTGCAGTGTGGACTGGGGCGTTGTCCTGATGAAGAATCCACGACTTGTTCTTCCACAACTCTGGTCGCTTTCTTCGCACTCGTCACGGAGGGTGACCAAAACCCCAAGATAGTATTCTTTATTCACGGTTTGACCTTCAGGAACCCAATTTACATACAGAACTCCATGGATGTCAAAAAAACAATCAACATGGCCTTGAATTTTGATTTGTTCATTCGAGGTTTATTCATTAGTGGTGAATCCGAACTCTTCCAGTGCATTGATTGTCGCTTAGTTTCTGGGTCATAGGTAAAAAACCACTCCAACCAACCAACTCTTTTCAACAGTTCAGGATCTTTCCTAATGTTTTTTTAAGTTGTCAGAACAGATTTCCATCCGTGACTCCTTTTTGTTCTGGTATGAGGATTTTTGGCACCATTTTGGAACACACTTTTCTCATATTAAAATTTTCATGTAACCGATTCTTTGTCAACTCCCACAGTCTCGGCAACTGCACGGATACTCAATCGGCAATCTCGACGGATTACTTTGCCTATTTTCTCGATGTTTTCATCTGTGTTCGAGGTTGAAGGACGTCCTGGGCGCGGATCATCTTCAATATCTTCTCTCCTTTCTTTGAAACGCTTACACCATTCAAACGTGACATACATTCTTCCCTATACACTTGTTGTAAGCAAGTGCGGATACAAGGGGGGGGGTCATGACCCCCCCCCCCCCCCCGAGCCTAGGTAAACTAGTGATTTTTACGAATTTTATTGCAATATTGTCTACTTTTATTGTGATTTTCGAGGCAGTGACCCTCCCTGAGTCAAATGCTGGATCCGCCCTTGGTTGTAAGAGAGAATAAGTCTCTTAAATTGGTTGATTGCCAATCGTGGTGCGTATTTCTGTTGACTTTCCTTGCTAACTCTCTGATGGAATATCAAAAAGTGCTTGAAATTTGTTGTTTTTTAAGTTTCCAAATAAGAAGAGTGCGTTGTGATGCCGACGCTGCAATGCGAAAACTGTGAACGGAAGTACACAAGTATGGAGGGATTACGGATGCACGTGCGACACGCACACAAAAGTAAGTACATAGTTGCAAGTAATGTTGGATTAAGTATTCGATCGACCGACTATCTTAGTGACTCAAGACTTTTGAAGTTATAGTGAATCAAGTGGAAGTTCGGCAGATTATTTCCAAGAGATACAAAACTCAACAAATCGACTAATCGGATTTAGAATTCGGTTGACCGACATCAAAGAATATACAACATAAAGAAGTCGTATCTCGAACAAAATTTTCCTCCCAAAAATTTTATATGGCGGGTTCTGGCGCTAAAACCCGCCAAGCAACGAATAGCTCTTATTTTGAGAGAGCTAGAGCTTTTGCTCTAGCTACTAAAGACCACATATTTCGATTTTATGACTTAAGATACTTTCGAAAATGCTGAAATCCAGATACAGCTTCCATCATTGAGGTATTTTACCGGCTATGCTGCCTTCAAAGTTGTGACGAAATTGAAATGCGATTCGTGTGAGCGCATCACAAGGAAAACTGATGAAGTTTTGTCGTGTCCTTCGGAATTATTTATATTTGCGAAAAATTACAGCGCGGCCTCGTCGGATTTCAGGAATTTATAGGCTCCATCTGATGAGTTTTTTAGTGTTTGCAAGCAACACGTCATCTGTTTTGTTCTTCAAAATCAGCCCAGAAACAGGAAATATTAAAGAAACCATTATTAGAAAATGTAAACTGGTTCGATCAAATGAATTGCTGTTAGGAATTTGTGATTTTAGTTTTGTTGAGCAAGCATTGTAATTGGGCTGTGATGAAAAACGAAAAAAAATATCCAGCAAAAAACTTCAACTATTTACAGACTAAAGCCTAGTACACAGTTCGATTCAGAACAGAAAATTCTGCATGTCCCCACATTTGGTAAATAATTTGCTGCTGGAAATTTGGCAATGGAGACTAGTGGAGATTATTCACGAAACACTTATCTTTACGCAAATGCCGGCTGCTGTTGATGTTGGAAACTTCAATGACAGTTTTAAAGACAGCTATTGCCAAACGTCAACTTTCTGCATCAAAAGAAATGTCGAAACAATAAAAATTCAAGTCACACAAGTGTGGAGAGTACTTGGTGCTGCGGTGCTGCCATCTACCGAGTTCATCGATTCTGCGCAGAAAACTGTGTACTGCTTCTGCAGAATTGAGTCTGAAATTCTGTGCGGAATTTCTGCAACTGCAGAATTTTCATACAAATTTCTGCTCAGAACCGAGCTGTGTACTAGGCTTAACAGTCAGTCAGAATTTTTTCCTTTATTTTTAGGCTTTCATTAATCGAAATTTTTCTTAAAATTCTTTGAAAAACGCATTACCAAAATAAATTCCAATCGTCCAAAAATGAATTCTTTAAAAAAAAAATTTCGAAAGTCGAATTTCAGTTTTGCTTGAACAAGTTACCAACATTTAAATATAGTATTCAGAATACACAAAGTTTTTCAAAAAGTATTCAACTAATTTTCAAACTAAAAAAATTTTGGTTCTCGGCAAATCTGTTCTTTCGGGAAACCGATCACTGTAAATCAGTTAACGCTCTGTATGTGACACATCTAGGGTGGAGTGGAAATTCACAAGTCGTACTGGATTTATTTCTACAGACTATTAGATTGCTAGATTTTATGTACTTGAAATCCTATATTTAAAATTTAAGTTGAGGTACTAAGATAAATCGCAGCCGAAAGTTTTACCACATATTTATGTTTCATGATCGTGGAAGTATTTTTCTAGACTTTTTTTAAAAGCAGTATGTATGTTCCACGATATTTTATCAAAATAAATTAAATTACTTTGAAGTACAAAGTATGCAAATCACATCAATCGAATGATATTCACTATTTTCAGTATGGTTGGTTTTTCATAACCGCCCGAGTACTTTCAGAAATCATTTTCCTTTGCCGAATCTGAAATGAGTCTCTCGAAAAGCTTTCCGCCAACATCTACGTGAGCAACGTAAAAAATGTAAAACCATCGAAATACGCTTGCTTGTTAACAGAAAACTGCCTGCTGAAAGCTCGTTTTCTCTCTGCTCGTGCAACACCCCTTACGTTTCCCAACATGTCCGGCTTTGATGATATTTCCTGGAGTAAAAGATTATTCGAGCATTCGACTTCTTTATGTTGTATGTTCTTTGCCGACATTCAACACGGTGTTTTATTTGGAATAGTTCTGCTTTTTGGCCAGATGTAGGTCTACATTCGGTTTTAGGGGAAAACATTAATTCTACTCATACACATTCGCTGTGTTTATATCGAAAGTGTGTTGCAATTGCTTCTACGGGACCTTATTCACCATATTCCCATATTGTTGTCTCCAATATTAGTTCAACTGCACCCGCAATTATTGTCCATTTGCCGAGCACAGCCTCAAATCCCTGAAACTACCATGCGAGATCCATTTAGTGAAATCTATCATTAAGTGGTCCCAGACGTTCTCCTTTTGTTTCTTACGTCGATGAAGCGAATCGCGCGTTCATTTGTTTTCCTTAATGAAGTCGATCCGTGTGCGCACAGTGGCCAGTTTGTGGTGTTACGCGGAAGATCTAGCATCAAAGTGAAGAAATGTCGTCGTCACAAAGTGAAGGTGCTTGTCGATAACCTGATGCGCGCGTTGGCAGGTGAGTTTAGTTTGAATTCCTTGGAAAAATTGGCCTTTTCAACAATTAAATTTTTCCAGCATATAGTAATCACCTGAGCGCACCAATATAATTCGTATGAGAAGCCAACAATCGTACTACTTTCCCGGGAATCACTTATTATTTCCCCGTAGTCTCCGAAAGTAACTCTTAGCCTCGTCTTCAACAATTGGAATCGACATCATCCACGCCGGGCATGTAAAATTTGCGCCTACATTTTCCATAAATTCACGTACATTACTTCGAATTTGCGATGTTTTTGTGATACTTGCAGGGTTTAGTGTAACACAATTTGATAAAATATTAGTGACACACGATAAAAAACGGAATAATCCAATCTGAATAATTAATGTTTTACAAGCAGTAAACAATAACATTACTTCACGTTTTAATGTCAATAATGACATTTTCATTTTATCGCAGTTGTACGATTTTCGTGTTGACAGCTGGTTGTAGCGGGCTATTTGAGTCGCTTTCTACGAAACCTTTTTTTCAGGTGAACCTGATAATTGCTTACCTCTAAGTGTAGGTACACACTGGCGTCAAAAGTAATCGTGACGCTGCGTCATTTCTATCTGCGTCATTTTGGCTGGCAATGCACACTTGCGTCCTATCGTCGATTTGACAAATAGTTGGCAGTTGATCAAACCGTTGATCACAACTGCCCAGTATTGCCAAGGTTCTTTCTACGTTTTCCGCGCGAAACACTTTAAATTCCTCAATTTTTCACAATAAAACATGGCAAATAACAAGCAAATATTCTTAGAAAAAACTAGAGTATCGTTAATTACCCTAAGGTTTTACTAAGAAAAGAACATCAACAACTGCAAGTTTTCAACTAAATCGAGACGAAGGAGTATAAAAACCTTGGTCCCAAAATAGTTTTATTAGTTCGAGAAATTCATGTGAATTCCTCACAATTCCTCAAAATTAAAACCCCCCTCAGCATTCCTCGCATAGGCCAAATTCGTCGCATTTTGATGAATTCCCCACACATTGGCAATGCTGCAACTGCCTTCACTCGCATATGACGCAAGTGACGCTGCGTCATGTGTGCACTGCTCCATATACGCCAATGAAAATCGTGGAACGCGGATAGGCGATAGTTATCTGCGTCCCACAGAACCGGCGTCACACTTGACAGCTATCCGATATGACGCGAACGCTTGATAGGTGTCCGCGGCATGTGTGCATCGCTTCATTTGTGTATATGTACTTCTTCCTATCGGCTTCAACGTGACGCAGCGTCACGATTACTTTTGACGCCAGTGTGTACCTACACTTAGTGTAGGTACACACTGGCGTCAAAAGTAATCGTGACGCTGCGTCATTTTGGCTGGCAATGCACACTTGCGTCCTATCGTCGATTTGACAAATAGTTGACAGTTGATCAAACCGTTGATCACAACTACCCAGTATTGCCAAGGTTCTTTCTACGTTTTCCTCGCGAAACACTTTAAATTCCTCAATTTTTCACAATAAAAAATAGCAAATAACAAGCAAATATTCTTAGAAAAAAACTAGAGTATCGTTAATGACCCTAAGGTTTTACTAAGAAAAGAACATCCACAACTGCAAGTTTCCAACTAAATCGAAACGAAAGAATATAAAAACCTTGGCTCCGAAATAGTTTTATTAGTTCGAGAAATTCATGTGAATTCCTCACAATTCCTCAAAATTAAACCCCCCCACAGCATTCCTCGCATAGGCCAAATTCGTCGCATTTTGATGAATTCCCCACACATTGGCAATGCTGCAACTGCCTTCACTCGCATCTGACGCAAGTGACGCTGCGTCATGTGTGCACTGCTCCATATACGCCAATGAAAATGGTGGAACGCGGATAGGCGATAGCTATCTGCGTCCCACAGAACCGGCGTCACACTTGACAGCTAGCCGATATGACGCGAACGCTCGATAGGTGTCCGCGGCATGTGTGCATCGCTTCATTTGTGTATATGTACTTCTTCCTATCGGCTTCAACGTGACGCAGCGTCACGATTACTTTTGACGCCAGCGTGTACCTACACTTATTCATCTTCTAATTCTATCTTTGGCTGATTTTCAGTTGCTGAACACGATTTTGGAAAATTTGGCAACAATCCGTCCTACTAGTTCTAAATTCCCTCTCCGGGATAGCTGTAATTTCCGTAATTTCAAAGAACACCAACACTAAACTCCGTCTCCATCCCAAGAATGCTATGCCGTTTGTGAGATGGAAGTGACTGTTCCAACAAAGGAGCCAGGGATGAGTTCATCAAGTCTATTCACGACCACCTACCAGGATCTTAGTCCGGAACAATTCCGTGACAAATATGAAACCAACAATATTCTAAAGGACGACTGCGGCTTTCTTCCTGCAACTGGTGGAATGGTTGGTAAGAGTAGTAAAAGTAAGAATGACAATGTAATTAATAATAATAGCAACCGAATACCCCACCAACAAAATAAGAATTCAACCTCCAATCGAGGAAATTATTTTCTTCCCCTAGCGGGTTTATCTAAAGAAACGTCTGAAAACATATCTAGCGGGCCTCAGCAAGCTTCCCAAAATGCTCGGTCTCCCAAATGGTGCCCTCCGGTTTTTGCAAATAATATTTATGCAAAAACCATTCATAATGCGATTAGATCTATAAATCCACAAGCAGATTTTATTATAAAGAGTTACTCCTGGTCAAGACATAAAGTATTAATCGAGGACCCGGGAACTCATAAGGAACTACTCTTGCATTTCAAGGGTAACAAGGTTGCGGAAGCCTTCTCTTATGCCCCGGTATCTGACAGGAAAATTAATATAATGCTTCGTGGCTTGTCTGCTGACTTCTCTCCGGAGGAAGTTCAACAGGATATCCTTAATCAAAATAAAGATATCAAAATTCTGAACATAAAGCGGTTTGAGTCCCAATGGGCGAAAAATAAAAATATTACACTGGATCTCTTTTTGATCAACCTGGAATCCGAAGATTCCCTCTCTGCAATTAAGAAAATCAAAGTGATTCTTCACACACGAGTAGCCTGGGAAAAACCCAGAAAGCAAAAACTTACTCAGTGCTATAGGTGCCAGAGGTTTGGACACACCTCAAACTTCTGTGGTTACGGTCAGAGATGTGTCAAGTGCGGCTTAGACCATGAAAATAATGGACCGTGTTTGAGGGTCAAAGAGGATGCGGAGTCGTCTCCTCCATTCTGCATTAACTGCCAGACTGTTGGACACTCAGCGAATTTTTCAGGTTGTGAAATCTACAGGAAAGCACTTGAAAAAAGAGAATCCATTATAGCGTCCAGGAAAAATCAAGCCTCGCAAAAAATTCAAGGACTATATAATCAAATAGGTCAACTCAATTCAGCTCCATACATACGTGCTCCAAACAATATCCCAGTAAGGGAATTCTCTCAGGGTGCATCATTTGCCGACGTCGTCAGGGGTAAAAATGACAGTCGCTTCTCGCCGAGCCATCCATCAGATAGTCACCGCCTCATTTTCTCCGACCTTATGACAGAAGCCGAAAAATTGTTCGGGTTAACCTTCACCGAGCTGCTAAAAAAAATAAAGAGTTTTTGGCCAAAATACATGACACTGGGAAATAAAATCGAAAGAGCCGCGGCATATCTTGACTTCCTTGGTCAATTCCCCCTTTACGATGGGTAAGTGGACCTTCGTCAATATCAATATGTGCTCTGTCAAATCGCATGACAGAAGAAAATATCTTGACAAGTTACTAACGAAAAAGGAAGCTGTCATAGCGTTTGTTACAGAAACTAGACTTGAATCCAAGCACAAATTACGCTCGAATAAATTCAACATTCTAAGAAATGACAAAAGTGCGGGGTCAGCTCTCTACATTAATACCAAGATATATCACACTCCCATATCAGCTCCCCCTTCACTAGCTCACATCTCTGCAACCATGGCTACTGTTAGATTTCGCCGCCCTGATGGTAATTTTAACTCCCTATTCATCTGCTCCATATATATTCCCTCAGGAATTGGCTACAACCTCTTACCTGATCTTCAAATAATATACAATAAAGCCCGGGAATATGACCTGGCCATTATTGCTGGAGATTTCAACTCCAGGCACTGGGGCTGGGGAGACAACACAATTAACCAAAATGGAAGAGTTCTACACGGATGGCTCTCCGGAGAGCCGTCTTTTCACTTTCAAATCGTTAATGCGGGTCTTCCAACCTTCCCTTCAGTAGAATCCTTCCTCGATAATTATCTTATCTCAAACCACTTGCTCTTGATGTTGAACAAGGGGCCAATCTGCTACACCCTCCCCACAATATCTGATCACGACGCTCTTGTATTGGTCTTGGAAATCCAAAATATCCTGCCGTGTTTTAAGCAAGGGATCAAAATAAGAAAGATGCGGCAGGTCAACTGGGACGTCTTCAACTCTGAGCTGCAGGAGCACCCTGACATTAGTATTCCTGCTTATGTAAATCTTTCCGCAAGCGAGATCGATAGGTACATAGACAAGACTACTGCAGCGATCACGGATCTCCTAGATAGGCATGCACCCCTCGCCCAAATCGGTGGTGGAAAATACGGTGTTCTCACGGAAGAAACGTTGGCCTATATAAGAGCTAGGAGGCGGGTCCTAAATAGAATGAAGAAGATATATCAGAGGGACTTTAACAGAAATTGCCCAGCATGCCAACAGCTTAGGGATGTTATCAAGGTGCTGAATGAAACCATCGGCAAGCTCACCTCTAGAGACCTTAACAAGAACTTCAGAGAAAGGCTTTCCAACATTAAGACGGGAGGTAATGTATATAAAGAAATCAACAACATCTCCGGCCGTAAGCGTGCCGAGCAAAACATCGAGTCAAACGATTTGTTCTACAACAGGGTTCCCTTGGCGGGAACAAAAGACAAACTGGTAGCCTGCGCTGAATTCTACAAACTAGTTTACGCCGACAAGACTGCGAGGGCAGAGGTATCCCTTCAATCTCAGGTTAAGGAGGTTGTCCAGGAGTTCAGAACGGGGCACACTGGATCGATGATCACCATTTTCTCAGCGGATAACCCAGCTTACTCCCCTTGTGTACCTGTCACAAACTTCTATGACGTCCTCATTTCGGAACAGCAAATGGTTGCGATTCTTAAAGAAAGGAATGGTAAGAAGTCCTTCGGTCCGGATGGAATACCTAATAATATATTGAAGAAGTGTGCGGAGACTCTAGCTCGCCCCCTAACTATCATTTGCAACAATGCCTGTAACATAGGGTACTTCCCACAAGCATGGAAAGAAGCAAGAATTATCCTGATCCCCAAGGGCAAATTTAGGGGACAAATTGATGATCTTAGACCAATATCTGTTCTTTCCAACATGGGAAAAATATTAGAAAAAGTTATTCTTAGGAGCTTTGCTTTATTCAGCGTCCCGCTTATATCAGATCTACAATTCGGATTTCAGCCGCGACATTCTACGGAGCATGCTATACTCACTTTACATGATAACATTATCAAGAATCTTAGGGAAAAAAGGTGCACAGTAGCCTGCGCCCTTGATCTTAGAAAGGCCTTCGATTCGGTTTGGATGGAAGGTCTGACGTTCAAGCTTTTACAAGCTGGCTGCCCCCCGCAATTGAGCAGAATAATAGATGATTTTTTAACTCACAGAAATGGTTTCATCGAAATCGGGAACGAACGCTCCAGTCAAATAGCCATACAGTCAGGGGTTCCCCAGGGCTCTATCCTAGGCCCCTATTTATTTAATTTTTATATCTACGACTTCCCTGTCAGGTACAACGAGACACTAGAGGATTTAGCCCCCGAGTCTGCGGCATCCCTTTACGCTGACGACACCCTTCTGTATGCGTCGTCATATAGTCCTAGAGAGGCCTGTGTCGTCCTTCAAGAGCATATTCGGAGCGTCGAGGAATACTTTCGGAAATGGAGCCTAAACATAAACGCAGCAAAGTGTGAGCTTATTTGTTTTCGGAATGCTAGCGGGAAATGTAAACCGAACACAGTCAGCGAAAGTAAACAAATTAAAGTTCAAATTGGGGGGGTGACCGTCACTCCGAAAAACAGCATAAAGTACCTAGGAGTGCACCTGCACCATAGGCTGAGAATGAACCCTCACGCCAGAGCCCTCCTTAATAAAGCAAAGGGGGCAGTAGCCAAGCTTGGCTGCTTACTTACATCTAAAGCTGTGTCAGTGCAAGTTAAAACGCTCATGTACAAGAGCCTAAAACGGCCTATTCTTACCTACGCTTTTCCAGCATGGTTTATGATCTCCTGCAACGTGGCCCAGGAAATTCAAATTTTTGAAAGGAAGGTGCTAAGAAAGTGCTTATCAAAATATAGGAGACCAAATAAGAAGTTTTTTAAAAACAAAATGCTCTACGAAGAAGCGGGGATCGTGCCCTTCTTGAATTACTGCGTAGGCCTTGCCCACACACATCTTAAAAAAATGCTTGAACATAATAATCCAAGGGTTAAATATATGGCAGAAACAAACCCATGGATAGCTCATTCCAGCAATCTTAAGTATCATTTGTCACCCTTTTCGGTTCTGGTGGAGAACTCCCATCCCATATTTACACCATCGCTGAGAGACTCACATACTCCAGGCTTTTATATGGACCCAACTCCGGGCATATACCGTGGATAATCCCTAGTAAGAATAAATGATAAAAATTGGGGGATTCGGTTAAGCCGATTCACTGAAAAATAAAACATGTAAAAATCAATTAATCAATATGTAAATAGTAGATAATAGGAAATGAAATGTCCTGTGAATACTAAATTTGTAAATAATGTGTTTAAGCTTAAGAAAATGTATATACGTGTATGTATGAATAAGTGTCAAGCAAATTAATAAATTATGTGGGACGGACACCTCTTGTTAGCGTAACAGACATTTATGTAGTAAAGCCCCTTATATTGCTTGTTTATAGTCCACATCTTTGATGATCCAATTTTCTGATCATTGGAGGTTTCCTTCCCACATCCTCCTACATTTACAATAAATAAATAATCCCAATATTACAAACAAAAAGTATTTAATGGAGAAAATATATAAACAAACACATATAAATATACCCATTTAAGAGCACAATTAATGTATGTTCATATATAAGTCTCATACTATCATGTCTAATTGAAAGATTAGTGGTTAAATTTTTAGGATTAGTTAGTGAGTAGTAATTTTATTTATTTTCAATACAACCGTCAAAATCATTTTGAGCAATGATGAAATTTCTAAATTTTGTTATACTTTTAACATACATTGTACTGGAGGTAGTACTTCTGAAAAGTTTCTGTAGTAGAGCTGACGGATATAAATTTGTAATCTGTCAATATTATACGTTTAAGTTTCAAGTCTATGTCAAACATGTAAAAATGTATAAGTCTCAATAAAATTTCTTGAATCTTGAATCTCTCCGGGATAGCTGTAATTTCCGTAATTTCAAAGAACACCAACACTATACTCCGTCTCCATCGCAAGAATGCGATTGTGAATGACCCATTTCATGCTATTGACATTTCTTAAACAGCTGACAAATCAACAAATGACAAATCGTCGAGTTTGTTTTGTGTACAGCATTTTCGATGGCGGTTTGCTTGGCCGATTCGCAAAGTGATGCTTTGAGTGATTGCCTGACGGACAGTGAGCTGGAAGAGGACGATTGCGTTTGCGAGCTCTTCGAGTTCCCCGTGAGAATGATCCGGTCTTGCAAATGCATCAATCTAAATCCTTCCTTACAGAACGGCACCACATGTTGGGTGTGCAACGGATATTACGGCCCGAACTTCAGCGAACCCATTTGTGGCACGTGCCACTCCTTCCTCTATCCTACGAACCCGAACGAAGAGCAGGAACTCGCCACAGAACTATCTGATAACGAGGACTCGGGCAACGACGAGCCCCCGTTCACAGCGGCCGACAAGGAACGGCAAGACCGCGAGGACAAGACGGCCGGCGAAGTGCTAGAAGTTCCGGAGCTACCAAATGACGACACGCCCGATGAACTGGTACCGGTCAATGAACGCTTCCCGATCAGGCGTCCGAGTCCGGCAGCTCCGCGGGGACTCTCGCAATACATGGAACTGCTTTCGGCGCCGCAAATCGCTGATCAATGCGAGAAGAAAATATCGTCGCTCCCTGTCGAAGTGTTGATTTCTATTTTCTCCTACTTGGACGACATATCGTTGTGGAACGTCAGTGAAGTGTGCCGCCTGTGGAAGAACATTTTGGAGGTGAACACCACGCAGATTATGTGGCGGAAGTATTTGAAGGAGCGCTGGCCGTTATTTCAGAATCTCGTCGAAGTCCCGAATTGGCAGTGTGTACGTATTACACTGTTTTACCTTGGAATGACGTCGGCTTTGCATTAATGCGCCGATTCGTACCTCATTGTAGTTTTAAACACTTATTTTTCTCAATTTGGTTATTCCAGATGTATTCTTCATTGATGTCATCCTGTTTCTGTCGCACATGCCTCCTACAAATGGCACTAAAATCACCGGAAAACGGCAGAGAAAACGCGATCCGCATGAATCGACTGCGATTCGAGTTCCGCGCGCTCAATAATAGTGATGCGTCCGAAGGAATCGAAGCGCTTCCTCTGGACAAGCACAACTCGCATTGGCAAGCGACAATCTTAGGCCCGGCCGGGAGTCCGTACGAAGGCGGCAAATTTTTCCTTTACATCTACTTCCCTGACTCGTAAAACTTCACGATGTTGCCCTCAAATATGCAATTCAATTTCAAATTCATCTTTTCAGATATCCAATGCTGCCGCCCATTGTTCGTTTCTTAACGAAAATCTTGCATCCGAACGTTTCGCGACATGGCGACGTGGGGATCGACATTATTCAGCACAACTGGTCAATAGCCCTGACAGTGTCGAAGTTGTTACTATCGGTGCAGAGCCTTCTCACGGATCCCTTCACCGAGGTAAGCCCACTTCGGAATACTTGTGAAATTCTACTGAAGACTTGCATCTTTCGCAGATATGCATGGAACCCGATCTGGGAATCATGTATGAACATGATAGGCAACGATTCGAGACGCTGGCCAGAAGCTGGACCTGGAAATACGCCATGTTCGAAGTGATACCTCCACGATAAATGATATTTGAGACTGCCCGTAATGTGTAAGATAGTTAAGAACCGTATGTGCTGTTTAATTAGTTCTGTATGAGAACAGATTTAGAAAATAGATTTAATTACTTCTATTAATCGAACAGTATCAAGAAATTATTCAATAATAAGGTGTATTGCAACTGGGATAGCCCGAGAACCAAATTGTATTTGAATCTTGAAACGCATCTACCTATAAAATGAAATGTCGTCACCTGGCACGCATAACATGGCTTTAGCCTAACAGGCTGATCTTTCCAGCATACAACTCATTGCTTTCGTTGTAATAATTTAAAATCAGTACTGTAATCTCGGTCGCCCTGTTCTTTGATTATTATCAATTCTGCATTCGTTTGTATATTAGTGATGGGTTGCTATATAGCAATCTGCTATTTTCGAACTGCTATTTCTTAATAGCAATAGCAGTCTGCTATCTGTACATCCCAATAACATGTTTTTTCGTCTAGCCTAATGCTCTCTTTTGGCAACATTTGTGCAGATGCACTGAGCGATGACAGATAGCAGAAAGCACCCACGCAGAAGAAAAATAGCAACATGATAAAGCAGATTATGAAATGAGCACGATAAATGCAAGCGTAGGGCGCTCCACATTTGTCTACATAGAATTGGAGATCGTCGTTTGCTTCCTGTTAGCTGGTGTTGATGATAGCTGCTAATTGAATTCAGTTTGTTGTTAATCGCAGTGACATTCCAATTCGTTATATTGTGTGGATTTGTAAAAGGGAACATTTGTTTTTATATAGGTGCTTATTTATTGTGTGTGAGTTGAGTTTTTCAGATCTTGAATTTACATATGTACATATATTGCCAATTCCAGATCGATAAGCTATTTTTAAAGAATATTGTATTTTAATACTGACACTGACATGCATGTTTCTAATACAGATTAAGAATCATGAATTCAAACAGGAAATGTTCCATCAGATGGGAATTCTCTACTGCGAAAAATGAAACTCGTGCATTTTGTAATTTTTGTAAGCATAAGTTATCTTATAAATCTTCAATTACAAACTTAAAGATGCACATAAAAAACAAGCACCCATCAATTCAAGTAAGTCATGGAAAAAGCCAAGAGCTCCCTCCATTTGATGTCAATACCCAAAAGCAGACTATTGCTGAAAATATAGAGCCACAGCCCTTAACATCAAACCGTCAGAATCTTCTAGAAACTGCAATCAGTGCACCAAAAAAAATCAGTTCTACCAGGAAATCTTACATAGATCAGCGCCTTATGAAAATGATTTCATTGGATTTTCAACCATTTTCAATTGTCAAAGAAAGAGGTTTTCGTGGATACACGCAGGCATTAGATAGCTCATATTCACTGCCAAGCAGGAAGATGTTGTCTAATGTATTGCTTCCTGCAAAATATATCGAAGTGTACAACTCGACTCAGGAAAAAATTGAAAAAAATGCAACTTCGGTCACCATCACGACTGATTGTTGGACCTCATGCAATAATGATGGATTTATTGCGGTTACTGCTCACTGATTGGACCTGATTTTGAATCCCAATCCGCATTGCAGGAGACGAGTTCCTAAAGCGAAAAACACACTTCCATAAATCTTGCAAACGCTCTTGACAGGGTTATCACGGAATGGAATTTAAAGGACAAAATCTTTTTGGCCATTTCTGACAATGCAGCAAACATAGTTGGAGCGGTTAAAGATGTTCTCAACTGGAACCATATGGGTTGCCTGGCACATACATTAAATCTGGTTGTGAGGGATGCGTTAAAATCTGTAGAGCCACTTATTGAAAAGTCACATCAAATTGTCTCTCACTTTAAAAAGGGTACAGTTGCCAAATCAAAATTAGATTTATATCAAGCTCAGAAAGGAACTGAACCGGAAAGACTGATACAATCGGTTTATTATATGTTTGATCGAATAGAGAGGAGCTAAGAGCAACTCTTGCAGCTCTTGCTAAAGAAAATTGGCCAATGAGGAGCTAAGTATCATTGAACAGCATTTGCAAATTCTTGCTCCTATGGAAATGGCAACAAAAGAATTAAGCGGTGAAAGTTATGTGGCGTTGTCTTCTATCATAGTCGTTGCAAAGGGTCTGGAAAATGTTTACAATTGTTTGAAGAAACGTGACTTTTTGGGCCCTGTGAAGAGAGTGGTAGATGATCTCTACAGTGGAATAAGTGTGAGACTTGGAGGTATCGAAAACAATTTCATTCTTCTAGTTGGAACTTTCTTAGATCCCAGGTTCAAAAGTGTGGCATTTTCAAACAAGAATGTTGGTAATCTTGCGCAAGCTGCAGTAATTGATTTATTGACTCAAGTCATAGAAAAAAACACTGTTACAGAGCAATCTGCAGAAAAATCTGTCGCAACAATGGAAGATGAAATTTCATTCTGGAGCTACTTAGACGAGAAAGGAGCATCTATTGAGCCGTTAAAAAATACTGCGTTTCGCGCGGTGATTGAAATACAAAGATATTTGGAAGAACCACTTTTACCTCGTAACCAGGACCCACTTTCATGGTGGAAATTTCATGCTTATAATTTTCCATATCTAAGTAAAATTGCACGACATACAATTGGCACTGTTGCAACTTCAGTATCATGTGAACGGATTTTCTTCAAAACTGGCCAAATTTTAACAGATCGTCGCAATCGGTTATCTTTTGGCAAAGTTAAGCAAATATTATTTTTCAATGGTAATACAAAAAAATAAATGGTTTGTAATAGCAAAAATTTGATTTCAACTTGGTTTTATTCTCTACAAAACAAAGTACCTTAGGTAAGGCTTATACTCACGCAATGACACATTACTTATTTAAGTAAAGTTCATATCAAGACATACCAAGCAAATATACTTACTACCTAAATTTTTTCAATATTTTATGGCTAGTGCACTAATTTGTAGATGTATAGTCTAATATGTTCATAATATTTCTCCAAATATTTCAAAGTAGCAGACTGCTATTTTGTAGCAGCTTTCATAAACTGCTATTTAGAAATACCAGTAGCAGTTGTAAATGCTATTTGAAAATAGCAGTTTTTCTCATCACTTATGCATTACCTATATTTCCTACAGGCGCAAAGCTCAAGTTCAATATTTTTCCTTGTTCCCGAAACACTAATTTTCTCACTTCTGAACTTATTTCTTTTCTCTTTTTCATGTTTGCAGGGAGTAGAATGCTATAAAATGCAACTACAGAAGCCAGTTACGATTAAGTCCAATGAGTTCTTCTTTTTTTCTAGTTCGTTTGTAGGAAAATTGTGTATAGACACTAGCGTTGTCAGACGTCCCGTATTATCCGGGACATCCCGTATTTCAGGCATAATTTTAAACGTCCCGCCGGGACAGACTCTGTCCCGAATTTCAACATTATTCGATTAAAATACGCACCGCGTCGCGCATGACCCAGACGGCTAGCTGCGTTACATACATATATTTGTCTCTTTTTATGCCCGGTTTGTGACATTAATTAATTATTTCACAGTACTTATTGTGTTTTGTTCGTGCTCACGTTTTTTGATAAATGTTGCTAAAACTATTAAACAAAATAAGTGATTCCAGTGATAGTGACACAGATAATTCGTCTGTAAGAATAAGTAGTGGAATACCATTAAAGAAAGCCAAAAGGCGTACAAAGTATAATACACAGCGGGAAAGTAATTATTCCTGGTTAAGACCGGTGCAAGAAAACTTATGCAAGGCTTCTTGTCGTCTATTGGATGAAAATTTCTCTTGTGCTCATAGTGGAGTTACTGATGTAAAGCAACTTGCATCCACAAAATCTCACTAAACTGTTTTTAGCAATAGAGCATCAAGTAGCCTTCAAAATATTTTTCTAAACCAGGGACATCTACCTCGGAGATGGAAAACAAGATTACTGCTGGAGAACTCGCATCAATTTACCGCACGGTAAAGCATTCTCTTAGCTTGGACTGTTCACACAAGTTGTTACCATATACACAGCCGGACAAAATAATGGGTGTTAACCCCCGAAATTTGTAAAATGCAGCGAAAAAATTAGACAATATGCTCTGCAATCAAAAAAAAACCACTACGGCAAGTTAAAAGCACTCTTTTTGAATGAAATGGGGAAATCCCCGCAATAAAACTACTTCTTGGAAAATATTGCAGGTTGCTTCTTTGTTCAGTTTTCAAAATTGAGATGGACAATATAATAGGTGTGCGCTGGTAAAAATTAGAAGTGAATAAATTTAAATAGTTATGTATATCGTTGCAGAAGGTGGGATTTTGAGAATATTAAACTAAATGAAGGTACAATTATAACATTGCAATAATATTAGATGGACCGTGGACCTCACTGCAGTGTAGATGAGGAGGACTTGTTCGTCAGCTCCGAGATGAGGGGAAAACCTACAAATTCATTACTACATCAATTAGACAGTCTGAAAATTTTGTTACGAATGCCCTGAAACAGGAAAAATCCATTGAAACCCGTGAAGCACCTTAAAAAACCTTTACCAGTGACCGACAATCGTATAGTTACATTAGCTAACCGCGACCCGTTCAAATCATCCAGGACAATTACAAGCGAAATCGGGAATTTGGTTTCATCACGAACCGCTCGGCGGCGATTATTAAGTGTAAAAATATCCGGTAGGGCTGCCCAGAAAGTTTCGCGGCTTATAACTGCAAATTTGAAGGCGAGGAAAAACTTTGCGTTGATTCACAAAACCTGGTGCGGATCGCAGGGTGACAAAAAATGGCGCAATATTCTCTGGAGCGATGAAACAAAGATAAATTTGTTTGGTAATGATGCGGCAAGAAATGTTCTTCGACCGGAAGGCCAACAGTTTCAGTTTAGGTTTACCAAAAAAACGGTGAAACACGGAGGTGGCAGCATAATGGTATGGGGCTGTTTTTTTGTGGCAAGGTGTAGGCCCGATACATCGAATTGATGACATAATGAATAGATTCTTGTACAAGGATTTGTTGGATACGGTAATGCTGCCATATGCCGAGAATAATATGTCGCTGTTGTGGACATTCCAGCAGGACAATGATCCTAAACATTCATCTCGATTGGTGAAAGCATGGTTCCAAGAGCATATTGTGAACGTCCTTGAGTGGTCAAGTCAATCCCAAGACCTCCTATTGAGAACCTCTAGGGTGAACTTAAACAAGAAGTTTCAGAGACGGTTTGCCAAAACAAAACGCAGTTATGGCAGAATATTCAAAAAAATTGCTACAATATTCCTGTAGAAATTTTTCGGAAGTCGATATCGTCTATGCCCGGAAGTATTGATAAAGTCATCAAGTATGATGACGGATATTCAGGGTATTAGATGCGTCCTAACGAATTCAGCATGAAACACTTCACAATGATACATTTTCAATGAAGGTATATCGACCGTAGTTTTCTGCAGATTATGGAACTCATTTTCACTTATTTTGGTTAACTGTTCTCGGTTCAAGTGTACAGAAGATTAGTGATAAAACTATACCGAAGCCTGCATTTGTTTGAAAACGTTTGAATGAAAGTCAGGCAACGAAACAAATGCTTTTCGATTCTATCGAGATAAAGTTGCAAGGAAGAGAGAAACACATTGAGAGTTAAAATATAAAAGTTTTCACACGTGACAACAACACGAAAATCACTATTTTTCATCGGCAATTATAAATGTGTAGTAATTTCGATGCAATGCATGCATAAATATTACAGTTAAATTCCATTTTGAATGGTTTTATTCTTTTCCCAACCGTGAATTTGTTTGTTTGCGTACGTTTCTATACATGTGCCTATACTTTTGCAGTCTAGTGTATACAGCCGACATATATATAATTAGAAACACTTGTAGCTTACTAAGGAAACCCCAATTTGTCAATGATTCCATATAACTCATCCGCCTCAAGCTAGTCTTTTACCTGATTTAATGACAGTTGAAGAAGATAAAGCGTTGGCCGATGCTACTTCTAAACGGACGAAAGAAAAAAGTCTTGGAAAACCCAAGATATCGAGTGGATACGTAATACAAAAATTATTTCAAAATTTACTCATTCATGAAAATATTTTACCAAATAAACACAATAAATAACAAAAACATATCAGTATTGTGTCGGGAAACCCTTATGCTTCACAACCTCTTGTAGGCGACTCGGCATTGTCGTTATAAGTCTCCTCCATATCTTCACATATGTGGATATCCATGCTTCCTTTACCGCTTTGAATAATTGGCCCATTTTTGTGAAATTTTTTCCTACTATGGCTTGTTTTGTCTCTCCCCACAAATGCTCGATTAAGTTTGTGGGGCACACCTATTATTCTGGCCATATAAAAATTGGCGTATTTTATGAATTAACAAAATTTTAAGTTTTTTTAAAGAGTTTGTGAAGCCTTTTGTTTTTTGTTATAACGATGAAGTGTGTTTATGTTGAAAACTAATTTAATTTTTGAGGGATAATAAAGAATTATAAAAAAAAACAAGTTTGATTTAAAAAAAATTGTTCAAACCTATTATTTTGTCCAGGTTTTAGCTGCGGAAGAACAAAAGTTAAAGCTATAGTATGTCAAGTATTAACCGAGGAGTCCGTTAAAAATATTTTAAAGACCGCTCAAGAAGAAAATCTATACTTACTTCTCAATATCAACTGATGCATGTAATAAAAAAACAGAAAAATGTTTCCAATTTGCATACGATTTTGGTATTGAAAACCGTCTACTTGACTTTGTAGAACAAAGTGACGAATGTGCTAATCAAGTATCGAAGTTGTTAACAGACACTTTGAAGAAAAATGGACTTTCTTTACAAAAAATTTCGGCTTTTTCCGCCGACAACACTAATGTAAACTTCGGCAGAAACCGTTCGACACTTTTGTTAACTAGAAATGATAAAATTTTTAAAGATGGTTGCTCTGTCCACATTCTCCACAATGCTGCAAAACACAGTACTAATAAATTGGAAGTAAACGTTGAAAGTTTGATTTTGAAAATATCCAGTCACTCCAGTAAATCTGCGAAACGAAGGACCAACTTGCAGCTCGAATTTGAAGCAAATGAGATGCAATGGGAAGAAATTGTGAAACATGTTGCTACGAGATTTCTATCTCTTGGTCCTGCAGTAGAAATAATCATAAAAATATGGCCAGCATTAAAATCTTATTTTCTAGAATCTCGCGACGAGTGTCCTCGTCTATTAGAGAACATATTTACATCCCAAGAAGAGGAGACAAAAACCCTTGGCGTATTTAGTGTTCCTTCATAATGTAATATTTTCGATAGAAACAACAAAGGTTCAATCAGATTCTCTATCAATTGTTGAAATACGTGCTGAAATGCACAGGATTCACGAAAAGAAGGAGCAAAGATTGAGACAACTTTTTTGGAAGCCGAGCAAGGCAAATAACAAGCGGATTATCTTCAATGAGCTTCTCTTTTAGCATTGTAGTACTTCTAATGTCGTGTTTTCTTATTTTTCGATCCAAAAGCTTCCAAACGTACTCGACGACATTCAACTCCTGCCTATGTGGGGGTGTATTGAACTGTCTTGGAGCATAATAGAGCATAATATAGTAGCTAGTCCTTCACGATTTGAGCGGTGTGCTTGGAATCATTGCCTTATTGGAATATCCAGCCCTCATCAAGGTCCAACTTATCGACCGATTCCTTTAAATTGTGTTGCAAAATGGTTCTGTAGAGATGGTGATTCATTACACCATCAATGAACACCAAATTTCCTTCATCCGACGCTGTGACAGCACCCCAAACCATCGCATTGCCACTGGCTTGTGAGAATTAGGTGTTTCGTGTCCATTCCTGTGTTTTTCTTTCTCCAAACTTTAGCTCTACCGTCACTTCCAAATATGCTATACTTCAATTCATCAGTGAATAAAACCTTCTTCCAAAAATGAAGTCCTTTTTGTAGATACTTTTTGGCAAATTCTAAGAGAAGATTGCGATTTTATGAAAGTTTGTAAGAATTTTTTTTTGCGTGGTGTTCTGCTGTAATAACCGTTATTATTTAATGTTCTGTGAACTGTTCTTGGGTGCACCGTGGTTCCTCTTCGTTTTGCTATGTCTTTCGCCAATTTTGTGGCATACGCCTTTGGGTCTCGGTTCATTTCTTTCAAAATAAAAGAAACATCTCTGCGAACCCGCTTCTTTGGTCGACCACTGCTCAGCTTGTTTTCAACAGAGAACCTGCTTTTTAAGTTGTTTAATATTGTTTAAACTATCGATTTACTTAACTTCAACAATGTGGCTATTTCTCCGAAAGATTTTCTTTTGTTTCGATGTTTTACCACCAAGAGATTTCCTTCCTTTCCATTGTCACAGCGACGGCCTTATCGAAACTGCACTAAATGTAGTCTAACGCGAAGCGCAAATGCCAAAATTTAACAAACGGTACTTTGCGTTATAAAACAGAACCGCACAGTAGCATAAAAAATTATTTAGCTAGCCGTATGTAGACTTTTGTCAATGCATTTTTTTAGTTATGTATGAATAACTTATATATTGCAGAAAATATTTTTTGTTAAATATCAATTAAAATAGACTTAGAATACTAACTGCATCATTACCTTTTTAATAAGTGCCATGGGGCTCGTCAAGTAGCGATAATAGCGGTCTTAAGTAGGCTTTTGTCGGTCACTGTATGTCAAAGAATCTAACGGAAACGATTTACGACAGTTCTACACAAATTTCATAGAATATTTGACACCGCGATATGATTTCTCAGGAAGCAACCTCCTTTCCAAAATGCTATTTTGAAATTTGAAATCACTGATAAATTATGAACATTTTCAAAAAACTGCAGAATTTCTAAGGATCGATCAATTAAATATGGAGGACTCGTTATACAAAGAATTTCAAATTATTAAAAAAAAACCTGGAAATTGCAACGTCTTTTGATGACAAAAGCATGCGTGCTTTTGAAAAGTGGAAGAAAATGATTAGTATTTTTCAGGAATGTGATCCTTAACATTTTTCTAATTACAGTTGAACCTCGATTATCCGTAATGCTCGGGACCGAGATCATTACGGATAATCGAAAATCCCGGTTAAAGGAGGGCACACATAAACATTCGAATATTTTATTATTTTTATTTATTTTTAACAAAGACACATGAAATTACATTTATTTGAAAAAATCTAATAGTGTAGTCTGTCTTTTCTCTTTAACTTTCGATTGCTCTTCGAATAAATGAGCTTGTATGCGATACATTTGTAGTTTATCAGGCTCTGAAATGCCTGGACAATTGTAATTTTCGAAGAACATTACTAGCGTCAATTGCCTGAGGCAATGTGGGCGTTTCCGTATTTTCTCCATCTGATTCCTCGAAATTTGAACCAAACGCATCCTCTTGCGTTTGGTGAACCATGTTTACGATTTCGTCTTCAGATAAAATAGCAAACGGTGCAATGTCATCGTCGCACTCTACCCACGTCGAGATATCATCAGTCGTTAGTCCAGGCGGTATTATTATATCTGATTGTATCGCCATCTTTAGATTGTAGTAAATTATTCCAAACATTTCGTAAAACCTGTGGAGTTACAGTGGCCCAAGAGGCCGCGGCTGTCCACATAGCTGTCTTGATGTTCAAAGATTTAACGAATTCACGTCTTTCATTTCCATTAACTAGTTTTTGAACGATCAATATACGGTAATGACATTTAAAGCTTCGAATTGCTCCTTGATCCATAGGCTGAATCAAGGATGTGCAATTCGGTGGAAAATATTTTACTATGACGTTTTTAGATATCATAGCACTTACATCTGGGTGTGCTGGACAGTTATCTAATAGCAAAAGAATTTTACAATTCTTTTCGAGGCCAATGCGCTGCAGATGTTCTTTTGCTTCTGGCACAAAATTTTTATTAAACCAATCCAGAAATAACGCCTGTGTTACCCAAGCTTTCTTTTTGGACTTATAAATCACAGGAAGGTCACCAACGTTTTTTAAAGCTCGTGGATGAGCACTTTTTCCAATTATCATTAATTTACACTTGTGTGTTCCAGCTGCATTTGCACAAACTAACACTGTGATTCTCTCCTTGGACTGCTTGTATCCGTCAATAGAATATTCATCACCACTAACCAGGGAAGTCTGAGGTAAGCACCTCCAAAATAGACTGGTTTCGTCTGAATTATAAATCTGTTCGGCTGTAAGTTGCTCCTTTTGAATGAATTCATCTAAGTCGTCCACAAATATCGTAGCAGACTCATAATCAGCACACTCCTTTTCTCCAGTTGATTTCAATCGACGAATTCCATGTCGTTTTTTAAATTTTTCCAGCCAACCTGATGAATACTTGCAGTCGCCATTTATCTTTAACTTAGAATGAAAAACTTTTGCCTTCTCAGTTATCATTTCGCCTGAAATTCAGAAGCAAATTTCAGTTTGAGTTCGTAAAATGTCTCAATAGCATCGTATACATCGCAATCGTGAATACGTATTAAACTGTTCTCGGTTGAGGTTATTCTAGTTATAATTAATTCGAACCGAGCCTTAATACGGACTATGTTAGTACGTACCGGTGTATACGAGACCAATTTGAGACAACTCACCTGTAATTGGAGTTCTCTTAAATCTTTCTTGCCGAAACCATTCATATGTTGCGAAATCGACTTCTGGATTTTCGGATTTTTTTTAGCGTACGCCTGTTTTTAAGGCCACATATTGAATCACTTTCAGAGCAAAACTTTAAAATTTGTCCTTTGTTTTTTAACAAATCGTATACAGTTTGTAATCCAACACCATATTTCTCCGACAATATTTTAGCCGATATGTTACGTTTGCTATGATCATTAATAAGTTCCATTTTGTCTTTAATTGAAAGAACTTTTCTTGGTCTTTTTACCAAATTAGCCTTCGACGGTGGCATTTTCAAGAACTACTTAGGTGTTATTTAATCAAATTTCACACAGAGAATGAATCTAAAAAAAATTTAATACACAGCTCATTGCAGTAAAATAGCAAAGGGGAAATACCCAAATTTTATGAGCATTATACGGATAAATGGACACATGCATAAATCTGTATCACGGATAATAGAGGCAAATCACGGAAGGTGGAGGTATAAAATCAATCACTCTGTAACCCGGTTAACAGATGTTCCCGGTTAATAGACTCCCGGATAATCGTGGTTCAACTGTATATCGGTTTTCTTTAGTATTCCTAGTTCCAACTGCTTTGTAGAGAGGATTTTTTCGCAAATGGGATTAAAATGGACTGATGTGCGCAACAAATGTACTTTGGATTTGATAAAGAGCGAATCAATAACCGTTTCCAACTATGATTATAGTTGCATTAAATTTTACAAATATAAAACATAGATATGTTAAAACTTACATGATCTCCTTTAAAATAGCTCTATATATAATAAAAACAACGTAAAATACATGTTTTTCTTTTGTCGCGTGCTCAAAAAAAAACTGGCAGCCCTAATAGTGTAGAGTTTGTTATACAGCCATATAGTGTTTGTGGGAGAAATAAAAAGGATTCGCGAATGCACTATTAGTAAATATGCATTTAAGCGGGGAGCATGAAAATACCTACCAAGTATATTTTCTTAGCGGCCTTAGTTCCGCAAGTAAATAGGCGATATTTGTCAAAGACAAATCAGCCGTAATAATTCGAGAGAATAAAAAAGACTCATGTTCGTTTTTACTGAACAGAGCAGCGTCATGTCGCTATATGAAGTCAGAATTACTTCTGTTCGTTTGTTTATTATTTCGTCGTTTATATACACAATTTTATTTACAAAAAATGATCTTAAGCCTATTCAGCAAAGCAATACTCAATATTCATAATTGCACATGTGGTTACAATTTAACCTTTTAAAATGAACTTACATGTGCATCAGCATTATCTTATTTCAATGTTCAAAGTGCTCATGCGGCACTTGTCTATTTTGGGCTCAATGCATTTCGTATGCATTGTCTTGGTGTTGCACGCGGTCGAAGACAAAAGTTGAAAGAATGCGTTCTTGGGCACGCACATAATTTATTGGATTCCCTGTGAAGTACAAAGCATTATGTTACTGGGATATTCCGTAACTTGTGTGGGCTCTTATTCCCGTAGGCGGCACATGTAAATGCTTACGGCACGTTGGGCATTATTAGGATAGTTGAGATTTAAGATCTCTACAATAGACACTCAGTTCTTTGGTAAGAACCTTTAGATTGTAGGCTATTTTATTATTTTTTGTAATTTTTTTGTTGGCAGCTTTTGAATTGAAAACCGTTAATGTAATTCTAATAGCCAACCTATAAAACAGGCATACGGCTTAAATTGCTTGTTTTTTCGCTGCACATGTAAAAAATTGATGCGTGCCAATACTTTTTTGATAAAGTGTATAATTTATTGATCAGCTGTAGGAAATTGTGAAATTGCTCTTACCCCGTTTTAGACACAAAGTGATTTTAAAGATCATGGAAGGGAAATTTCGCAGCCCGTTTCCATTCGTTCTTTCCCGCGCAAGCTGAAATCAGAGTGTTCTCTCTTAAGGCGGGGAATTTGTTGCATACTTTGTTATCATGGTATAAAAACTACAGGAGGTAAACCCGAAAAAAAATCGTCATCCTATTTCGCTCGCACATCTGACTCACAAATTAGGGCTACCAAAGTGAAAAATCGGAGACGGCGCGTATGGCAGCCCAAAATATAACGACATTTCACATTTGAATCAGGCGTTGCAAAATCGCCACATATTAAAATTTAGCAAATTGTCAGGTAACAAAAACGAATGTTTACTGTAATCAATATTGTAGCTTAGGAAACAAACAAATATTCTATAAAGAATATTCAAATGGCACATTATTTATCATTTTCTTCCAATACGTGTCACTCCACCCAGCAGGAAAATCACATCTTGTATGCCGCAAAGTGTTGCTGAAATTCCGACTGGGCAAAATGTCATGATTGTCTGAATCACATGACGTCACCGCAGCTTCGGAAGAGACTACCTTCTCGTCTTTATACCATGCTTTGTTATATGGTTGTTTTGCCGTAGCATAGATAATAAATAACATTAGCACACTAGGCAAATACGCCGCTAATCTGTTATACAATGCGAAATGGGGAATTTCGCACGCGTGTTAGTGTTCTAAAATGCATCGGTACACATGTCATTCCCACACAAATTCGGTCGCGGCGTGCATAAGTACACGAACTGCTGTCACAAGATAGCGGCCTCGCTCCAATTCATATGTCGAATTCCACGCGGAAAATACAATTCACTGCGGGTTTGCATCGCGAGCTAAGAAACGAAAACCAAAACGCTCTCTCTGAAGGAGAAGTGATTTTTGCATGATTTGTCTCCTGGGTGTTTTGGCAGCTCAAAGTGTTCGTGCTATGTATTCATTATGCTATGGTATTGTGGCGAGGTCGCTATTGTGTGTCAGCAATTTGCGGATGAATACACGCCGGAACTGAATTTGTGTGCGAATGATATGAGTACCGACGCATATTAGAACACTAACACGCGTGCGAATTTCCGCATAGTCGCGTTGTATAACTTGCATTTGGCCAGTTCGTTCTAGAATGCGTGCCTGTTATTATCTATGCTAAGCCCAAGCGACGCTCGCCAGATTTGTTTAAGATTTGCCAAGCGAACGGAACAGATAAAAAGAATAGTGATGAGGTGTGTGGTTCGTGGGTGCGATAGTACCATCAACTGTTTTCAGTTTCCAGGTGATAAGAACGCGTAAGTTGTGACAATTTATAACAATTCATTTAATTGAAAATTTTCGTATTTAAATATCTAAAAAGATATCTGTGGTGTTTTACCAATAGCATAAAGAATATATAGCACGGACACTCCGAGCTGTCAAAGTAGACTTGAGACAAGACGTGCCTAAATTACCCCTCCTATCAGAGAGAGAGAGAGAGCGCTCTGGCTTTCGTTTCCAAGCTCGCGCGCGAAAGGATAGGTTGAAATTCGTATTCAAATTCTCCAGGCCAGGTTGTGCATATGTAGAGAGACGAGCTGACCATTTTATATCAGTTAACCGTGTACGTGTACATGCCAAAATCAGCTGACTTAACGTAAGTGTGCGTAAAATCAACGAATCCAGCAAGTACCCGATGCGAGTTACGCAGTTTATCGAAGCATTTGGGGCTACCCGAACAGCAGAAAAAACGAATCTAAGCGGCATTCGCTAGTTTCATTCTAGAGTTGCTGGTCAAACGGAACAGACAAAAATAATAAAAATGAAGTGTATAGTGGAAGGTTGCAATAGTGGTGTAAACGGTTTCAAGTTACCAGGCGATGAGGACGCGTAAGTTGTGATTTTAAATAACAATACATTATATTGAAAAAAATTGTATTTAAATATTAGAGAACATTAATGTGGTGTTGTAGAAGATGAAATAAACTGCAAATTAGTTAATGACTTAGAGATGCATTTACACTTAATAAAGTGTAAACTTTATTTCCTTTTTCGCACTGTTCGAAATTACTGCTATAAAACACTTTTCCGATAATTACAAGTTGCTCAGTGGAGCGCCGATGATCACATATTACGAACGTGTGATTCTCCCGCGCTTGTTTCGACTTTCATTGAAAAATCTAAAATCTTATTACACGCGATATTCATTTAACGTAGTCAGTTCGCGACTTAACGAATTAACGAAACTAGCTTCTATGTGCATCTCTGTCTTGCGTGCACGAACCAGTCACATGCAATTTGCTTATTCTGTTACTCATGCTAGGCTACACAGATATGCATTTACCTCATGGAATAAAGACTAACGAAGGTAACCTCACTTGAAAATCGTCATCCTATTTCGCTCGCACATCTGACTCACATTGCGTCACGTATTCACTGAAATTAGGGCTACCAAAGTAAAAAATCGGAGACGGCGAGCATGGCAGCCCAAAATATAACGACATTTCACGTTTGAATCAGGCGTTGCAAAAACGCCACATATTAAAATTTAGCAAATTGTCAGGTAACAAAAACGGATGTTTACTGTAATCAATATTATAGCTTAGGAAACAAACAAATATTCTCTAAAGAATATTCAAATGGCACATTATTTATCATTTTCTTCCAATACGTGTCACTCCACCCAGCAGGAAAATCACATCTTGTATGCCGCAAAGTGTTGCTTAAATTTCTACTGGGCAAAATGTCATGATTGTCTGAATCACATGACGTCACCGCAGCTTCGGAAGAGACTACCTATTTGTCTTTATACCATACATTTACCTTGCTACAACTTCCTACTTTGCAATCCCGCAGACTCCTTTTAGATGAGTGTTTTCTATTTCGGCTTCACCATCATCAATTATACTCTAACCTCTCTGATTGGTTCATCAATTTGCGAGAATGTCGCGGTTCGCTTGGGTTTCTGTAACGGTAGAAACTCAGGGAAAAGAGAGTGAAAGAAGCGTGCGTTGTAAAATGGCGACCGATGGTATAGCATAGCTAACAAGTAGACACTTGAGTAAAATCGCGGCACTTATGTTATATAACGCGCTATACGGAATTTTGCACGCGGATTAGTTTTCTAATTTTCATCGGTATATATGTCTTTCAAACACTATTTTGGACGCGGCGTGTCTCTCAATTCCAGGACGCTCTTTCTGAAGGAGGAGTGATTTATACATATTTTGTCTCATGTTTATTTTGACAGCTCAGATTGTTCGTGCTATGTAACATCCTTACAACAGGATGCTGAGGTAAAGGTGTGATGAAAAATAGGGTGGCATATAGATAAATGATGATAAGCCCTAAAATACGGCGATCAATCCGGATCTTTGTAATGGGGCTTAATTGAAGAGGTTGTGTCTGTGCTACCTCGAAACCTCATCAGGGGTATACTGGTACCAAGGGATCCGGGGCCCCAGGGACTTTCCCTACCGGTGAACCTGTGGAGGTTGAATCTTGGGGTACTTTTATTATAATACAGTTTGGGACTGGATTTATTCGGCAACCCTTCTGTATTGTTCTGCATTTGCGTTCTGTTGCATTTACGACACGGGTGCCGTTACCCAAAAAGCGGCAAGGGTACTGATAGGTCCAAATCCTCGCCAAGTATTATGAAGAAGTCCAGGTAAGCTTTGGATAAGATCTGGAGCTCATACTTGGAAATGAGGCTACTGACTAGTACGTTTATGGGGGTTTTGGTGCGAGATTCTTCGTAACCTTCGCTTAAGAGGCCCGTGTTTAATGATTAATTTCGGGGAAAGCACATTAAATTAGGGCTTTATCTCTTCGTGCTATGTTTTCTTTACGCTATGTTACAGTTATCAAAGACGCATAGTGAACTATCGATACAAGCAAAAATACAGTCGAATCGTTCTTGGGTCATATTTGGTTTAAATAAACAATTCTTTGAAATAACGCATTCGCCTTAGGTTTGTTTTTTACCTGATTCAATGACAATTGAGGAAACCAAAGTCCAAGGTCTATGCTACTTCTATAAGGAGAACAGGACAACAAAGTCCTGAAAACCCAGGAGTTGGAGCGGACACTTCACTATGAATAGGATGACATGCAAATTTGTTATGATCAGTTTGAAACATCGAAACAGAGTCCAAAAAACAGCTGCCGTGTTTCCAGGGAAAGGAGGATATTTCAAAGAAAACAGCCAGAAGACGTCTTGTAGAAGCTGATCTACATGAAAGATGGCAGGATAGCCAGGACGAAGCCCCTGGTAATGGCAACTAATCAGAGTAAAAGATTGCACTTCGCACGGGAACATTTATCCTGAAAAAATGAGTGAAAACTCATCATTTGAAGCAACGAAACAAAAAAAATGTATTGACCCTAATGGCCCAAGAAGTAAGCACAGAGGTGCGGGGCATAGTGATATACCGAGAAACTGCGAAGTGGATGCCTTAGCGAGAGCTGGCACTGAGCTCCAGGAGTATACACTCACACCCCAAGTCGGCCAACCTCCATAAAGCTGAGATTTTGGCAGCATTACATGAAGGCTGCAAATAAAGCCTGATTGCTGGAGGAAACCTGCAGGACAACCAGGCAAACTTGGTGCGCACTGTCCCAGACGCATCAAGCAACTTCTAAACACGAGTCGTGAAACCTTGAGTTCTATCGTGTCCATACTGACGGGGCACTGTCTGATTGGCAGACACGCAGAAAGGTTGGGCGTTCCCTTCAACGATTTCTGCCGGAGTTGCAGATCGGAAGAAGAGGAAGAGACAATCCAAAATTGCATAGCCGGCTTCATACGAGAATCGAAATGGTTCTCGTCATCTCACAGGTTCTAGTGCCGCTCTTATCTTTTTGTGGTATCATAATGGGCCTATCTTGGTCTAAGTGAGCAATCTTTCGATAAAGAGGGCTGCCACTACAACCAACCAAGCACAGAGGTGGCTCCATCAATGCTTGGGGATGTTCCTCGTTGTTTAGTGTTGGACCAATGCACTGTATAGAAGAAATATTGACCAAGTAAAAATACGCCGACATCTTGGAAAACATCATGTTGCTCTGACCAGAGGAGAATCTTCCTATTACGGAAACTTGAAATTTAAAAAAAAATACAAAAATAACTTCTTTGTTATAGATTTTGTGAAAAGATAACGTTATTAAGTCTGCTTTCTTATAACGCTAAATAAGTCTATTTATTGCCTATAAAATCCAATAAACAAGATGGTTTTATGTATTACAGTTTTTGAAAAAATCAAAAAAGTACGAAACCCACTCTTTTTCTCTAGAAAAACACTTGTGGGTATTTACGTGCTATCGCTATTAAATTCTGAATGAGTAATAGCGTAATCCTTTACTTTGTTCACTGTAAGATAGTTATTCGAAAAGGTATCAATGAAAAAATATGAATTCAATTTCTACATTCAGTTACCACACACGTTTGGACGCTAGTAGGTAATAAGTATATTTGCTCTCATTTCGTAAGTAAAGAAAAAAAATTCAGAAAGTAAATAAAATTTCTATTATTCTAGATTTATTTGTAAACACCACAAATCAATATGTACTGACATAGAAATATCAAATCGAAATTAATAAAACTCTAATTATATTTTTATATAATTTTTTTTATTGCGTATTATTTATTTTATTTACCTCAATTACATTTTTTTAGGGATCCTTACAAATTACTCAAGTCAAGCTATCCACAACAAATTTTCATTTCTAAGATGCATAAAATGTATCTTCTTCTGATGGCTGCACATAAATCACCAAATTTTCTCTTAATTTCATGGCAGCTTCTTCAATTCGTTGCTTTAATAGATCCAATATTTAAACGTTGTAAATTTTTTTTTTTCATAAATCCTCATGCATAAAAAGCCAAAAACGTTAGATATAGTGATATTACCGGCCATTCCGTGCAACCACTTCTTCTGATCCAACTTCCGGTGATATTGTTTGGAAGCCAGCTGCTAACGGCCAAACTATAGCGAAGAGAAGCTCCATATTGTTGGTACGTTAGAGTATTTAGTGTTGCCAAAAGAACCCCATCGGGTAAAAGATTTATAAGGAATACCAAGTAGGATCCCAAAACCACGGTTCAAGCGGCTGTCCTTCCAATAATGCCTAGCCGAACATTACAGCTAAACCGGTGTTGAAATCTCGTCTCTTTTTAACTTCCCAGTATATGGGAAGTTCTTGTAATCGCCTCGAAAATCGAAATTGAAATTTTCAACATATCTTTACGTTTTGAGGTCTTACGAGTATATTTTAAGTGTTTTTAGAAAGAAGTATGTATGTGTGTGTGTGTGTATGTACGTACGTACGTTCGCGGGCAGTTTTTCTACGAGCATAACTCACGTAAACAAAGTCATATCGACTTCATCGAAGCGTCTTTGCAATTTTAAGAGCTGATTAGTTTTTGGGACACTTCGGTCGGGGGGGTTTGCTGTTTTCACCCCTTGAAGGTCAACCCTGTCATGCGCTATATCTCGCGTACCAACCGTACGATGTGCTTTATCAAGGTGTCAATCGACGCGTATTAACATTTTCGTGATTCTATCGAATTTTTACAAAAAATGTTGGAGCGGTTTTTTAATTTTTAAAAAAAAAGTGCAAAAAAATTGGAGTTTTTTCAAAAACATCAAATTTTTCACTTTATTTTCAAGTCGCAGAAATCAATATTTGTATAATTTATATACCCAAATAGTTTTTGTAAAAAACCACCAAAATTTTTTTTTCATGATTACAAAAAAAATTTAATTAAAAATAAAAAATCATTAAAAGTCATCATGTCCTTCATGGTCATTTATGTCAATCATTATATCTCGAGAACCAAATATAATCTTTGTATCATTAAGAAGTCAATCAACGCGTTTTAACATTTTAATGTTTTTAAATTTTAAAAAAATATTTAAAGCCGTTTTAATTTAATAAAAAAAACTATTGAAAATTAGTATTTTTTTCATAAAAAAATTAATTAATAATTAATAAAATTAACATCGTGATAATAAATGTTTATAAAATTTATAAACTTTTATCAATTTCTGTAGGGACTAGCAAAATTTTTTCTCATAATTTCAAAACAAATTGGATTAAAAATAAAACAAGCCGCGAGGTGCGACCCTTGAGGTCCACACGGTCAACTTCCCAGTAATATCTACATAAACATCAACAACATTACAACAATGAGAGGTATTCATAACAGTAACAGAAATGAGTTAATATGAATCATATCGTCTACGGGAGGGTCCATTGATTACGTAAGGTTTTTGGTCAATGAGGACAGATTGAATATTCACGCGGATCAATCGGTGGGGGGCCTTTTTGGTCTTGAAAATTTTTGTTGGTTTTTAAAATTTAAGCATTTTTTTTAATTAAAAGACTCTAAAAACTATTAAAAATCTGCTCAAATTATGCAAATATTTTAAAACTTTGAATGAATTTACAACAATTTTTTAGAATAAAAGATATAAAGTAAAAGCATTCGTATGAACCCTCTTTAAATGGTAACTTTGAATGATTTTTTATTTTTCATTTAGTTTTTTTTCATGATCACGGAAGAAAATTTTGTCGGTTTCTTTTCAAAACCTGATAAGAATGTATAAATTTTATAAACTGGTATTACTGTGCTGTGCAAATCAGGTTAAAAAATATTTTTTATGAAAAAAACTATATTTTTTGCATTTTCTTCTATTAAATTAAAAAAAGGCTGAAACGAATTTTTATAATGTTAAAAACTTCACAAAGATGTTAATACACGTCAACTGCCACCTTAATGATTCAAATATTATATCTGGTTCGGGAGATATAGTGAATGATAAAAATCACCTTGAAAATCATGATGACTTTTAATGATTTTTAATTTTTAATTTACTTTTTTACGTAATCATGAGAAAAAGTTTTGCGGATGTTTCTACAAACATTGTTTGGAGTATGTAAATTTTATAAACATTGTCTACTACATTTCGCAAATCAGGTTAAAAATTTATTGTTTATTAAAATAACCTAATTTTTTGCACTTTTTTTTTCTTAAATTAAAAAACGGTTACAACGATTTTTTTGAAAGTTTTATAGATTCACACAAATGCTCATCGATTGACACCTGAACCATACAAATCGTATGTTTGATTCGCGAGATATAACGCATGACAGAAATGACCTTCAAAGGGTCAAAACAGCAAACCCCCCGACCGAAGTATCCCAAAAACTAATCAGCTCTTAAGATTGCAAAGACGCTTCGATTGACACCTCAACAAAGTCGATACGACTTTGTTTACGTAAGTTATGCTCGTAGAAAAAAGTGTCCACGTACTACGTACACACACACACATACTTCTTTCTAAAAACACTTAAAATATACTCGTAAGACCTCAAAACGTAACGATATGTTGAAAATTTCAATTTCGATTTTCGAGGCGATTACAACAACTTCCCATATACTGGGAAGTTAAAAAATCATTCAAAGTCACCATGTAATAAAGGTTCAAACGAAGTTTTATACCGTAAATCTCTTATTCTAAAGACATTGTTGTAAAGTCAATCAAAGTTTATTATTATTTGCATAATTTGCGGAGATTTTTAATAGTCTTCACAGAACCGCGTTTTAACTTTAATAAAAAAACTGCTTAAATTTTGAAAACCAATACAAATCAAATCAAATTTGCAATTGTGATAATCAACGTTTTTAATGGTAAAATGTTTTGTAGTCAACACTTTTTAAGATCATATGCTTTGAAAAGCTTTCATCAAATAAAAATTGTAGCTTTTAGGAGTTTTGTTGTTTAGTATTCGTAAAAGTTCAGTTACTTCCGTCATCATTTGTAATACATATATTTTACTTTTTACATGCAATTGAACCTATTTTTGACTGCATAATCAATGTTTCTCAAAATCAACAGAAAATAAGAAATAATTATGAGTTTCATTGATGTAAAATCGTGAAAAAATACAAATTCAGTGATTATGCCGAAGTGCTGGCATTTTTGACCGCAACTATTCAAAATGGCCATCACGCGACAAAATCTCTTCAGTTGTCCTAATAACAAAAACTGCATTCATTTTTGCTAGCGCTGTTTTGTCCTTCAAGCATCGATATGAAAATAATAAATAACGGAGGAAAGGCTTTGTAACCTGCCCCTCCCCCCCCCCCCCGATTGATCCACGTGAATATTAAATCAAACCAATCCACGAAAATCTTTACGTAATCAATTGACGCTCGCGTAGATGTTACGATTAATATTAAGTCATTCCAATAACTTTTATGCGAGGTACATTTTTATTATTAAAAGTAGTATTATTTCCATAATTATTATTGTGTTTAATATTTTTAATATTTATGTAAATATTACTGGGAAGTTGACCGTGTGGACCTCAAGGGTCGCACCTCATGGCTTGTTACACTTGTGTTTGGAGCACTCGAACAAGAGTACCTATCCACCTGGTGTTTATTTGGAGTTATGTCCTCATTATATTCAAAATTCGATCTTCCCGATCCACAAGCACACCTGATCATAGTAGTCTTCTTCCCTCTTCTAACACTCCTCGCTCTCAGAGCCTTAACTAAATCCTCTTAAAAATTGTAACATGTGGCTGCCTTCTATTCGGAAACCTTTCAGCGTGGAATCTAGCTGCGTCACGACTTCGACCAGCAACCAAACCATAGCAAAAGTGCATTAAGGGTTACTCTTTTCGGGAATGGTTTTTCATTTTAATTCTCCACCGTGGATAGTCTATTTGAAATTGGCTATGAATGTATATAAGAAAGTCGATTAAATTACTTTGCACATCAATATTCCTGCACGCACAAGAAAACGCCATATCTGATAGCAATGTTATTTTTTATATTGTAGACGCGATTTGTGGCTGCACATTTTGGAACGCGAGGATCTTCTACTGTCGAATGCGCGACATTTCGTGTGCGCCATTCACTTCGAACCGACTATGTTTACCATCAGCGGAAGACGACTGAAGCATACTGCGATTCCATTTCTCGAAGGAAAAGCGACTACACCTCCCGTTTCTGACGCGTGGGCAGCATTAACGCAGGTAAATTATAGGATAGTTTATATCAATGTTTTGGGGACATTTAATTATCCAGAAACATTCTTTCTTTAAATTAATTGTAAATAAACAGCTAGGTTTTTTTCCTTCAAATGAATCTTGACGTTGTGTGCATATTAAGCATAGGAACGAACACTCTTAAATGTTTGCTTCATACTGAAATGAGGAATAGGGACCTACAATAGAAAATAACTAGACTTGTAACAGAGCTCAAAGTAGAACGGCAAATGAAAGAACGCATTTGAAAGGGTGGAAACATAAGGCTGGTGTTTATACAGCACGCTAGACATTATTTACCAAAAGAATTAGCACATGAAGTAGTTGAGGAGGTGAAAAATTCCGGGCATCATAGAAAATGTCGTAGGCACGCCGATAATGTGAAAAAGCTTCTTGTCAAGACCCCGCGTTCACAAACGGTCAAGGATTATGAATGAATTTCTGTCGAAAAATCTAATTGTCACGTTACAATATTTGCCGTATTTATCTGATCTAGCGTCTTGTGACTATTTTCTATTTCCACAACTGCATTTCTAGATGAAAGGAAAGCGTCACGCCACGATTGATGTGATTAAAACCGCTGTTACCGCCGTCTCAAACAACGTTCTCCAAAAAACATAAATAATCCATTTGAAAACTAGAGATGGCTGTTAAAAGAACGATTTTCTGAGCACAACGGCCATGTTAAACAAGCATTTGTCGGTTATAAACAACCGAAAACCAATATGGTCAATAGTGCGCTAGGCTTTGCGATTACATATGCGTTTATTGGAATTATTATTATTAAGATTTTGATTCTTGTTCCAGTTACAAGTAAGCACTTAGCTTGGTTTTTTCTAAATAATTCTTAACCATTGTGTAGAAATAGTCATCGTAACGCAGCTGGTTGTATTCATCTTTATTGATAAGTTGGGTAATCATGCAAATTTGCGTATCGAAGCAGAAGGAAACTGTATTGATTAGAAATAAAAATTTGTCCCAATATACCTAGTAGAGCCATAAGTTCTGTCAGTGAAATTCAAAGCGGAAAAAGTGGTAACACTGCAGTCGTGTAGCGTGGTGTCCTGCCTCTGCTCATACCAAATTTCACGGTCTCATCAGTATTTGTTCCGTTGCCAAGCAACAATGAAGTTCGCCCTGTATGAGAAGCGTGTCGTGATAGTCGCGTTATTCTAGTGCGGGGAGACGGCGAAATAGATTCACCAGTTGCTTGAACTGCTTTCTATAAACGAACGATTCGTGTTTCGTTCACTACATCGATACAGAGAAACAACTGATATAGAAGATAGGCCCAGAGAGGGGCGGCCGAGGTCGGTATGGCTGTCTAATGTCATCCATGCAGTTCGTGAACGCCCTAAACAAGCAGATGTTTGCCTCCCTTCCTATCCCATGCAAGCCTCCGATGTTCCAATCCGCTTCAAGATCTCTCAGGTGATCCGTTCCATACGCGATCATATCGACCCAAAGAAGGCCCCCGATCACGGCCGCATTACTGGGAAAATGATACAGGAACTGCCTAGAACTGCGATTATACTCCTAACGCACATTTTCAACAGCCTCCTGCGTCTTGGATATTTTCCCTCAGCATGGAAGCTATCTCAAGTTCTGATGATCCCGAAGAATGGGAAAGACCCAACACTCGTCACGTCATACAGACCCATAAGCCTACTACCCCTGTTATCGAAACTATTCGAAAAAATGTTACTCTCCAAGCTGTCTCCCCACATAAATGATTCAGAAGCAATTCCTTCGCACTAATTTGGTTTTAGGGAGAAGCATGGAACTATCGAGCAAGTCCATCGTTTAGTTTCTGTAATCAACAATGCTTTCGAAAGGAGACAATACTGCGCAGCCGTGTTCTTGGATGTTGCGCAAGCGTTCGATAAGGCGTGGCATGAAGGGCTTATTTATAAAATCAAGTGCAAACTTCCAGCAAACACGCATCAAGTTATGGAGTCTTACCTGACTGGCAGGAAGTTCTTCGTCAAGCAAAACTGCTTTATTTCTCGCTCCTTCAATATTAGAGCTGGCATGCCTCAAGGAAGGGTTCTCGGCCCATTGCTTTAGTTGATATATACGGCAGACTTACCAACATACGATCATCTATTTACATCCACTTTTGCTGACGACACTGCAATTCTTTTTGCTCACGCTAACCACAATATGGCTTCTGAAATCCTGGACAACCACCTAAGAAATGTGGAACGTTGGCTGGCACAATGGAGAATAAAAATTAACGAAACCAAGAGTAACCATAGACTCACCTTAGATATAAGATTTGAAAACTTAATGTTATTTTCTTGTACTTAAGAAAGATACGTTAATTAAAAAAGCGACAAAAAAAAGTTCGTGAACGCGTCCGGCGCAACCCTCTTCACAAACAGAAGCGTCTGGCGAGCGTTGTATGAATCGTATTTTGCGTGAAGATTTACAGCTAGGTGCGTATCGGGGATGTGTTACGTCATTTATTGACGCCTAGACTGAAATAAAATACGAGCGGAACAATGCAAAAAAACTCCTAAAAAGGTTCAAAAACAACGGTCATGGTCACATCCTCTTTTCAGATGAAAAAATCTTCACAATTGAAGAGAAAATAAACCGGCAAAACGATCGTGTGTATGCCAAGACCTGTTATGAAGCTCATCAGAAAGCCCCGCGTGTTACGAGTACTAGGGCTCATCACCCCCCGCAGTGATGGTGTGGTGGGGCGTTTCGTATGAAGGCGCAACCAAGATTCATATCTGCGATGCCGCAGTTAAAACAAACGCTGCGGTTTATGAACGCATGTTGGATGACGTAGTTGAGCCATTAAATCATTCTTTATTCGAAAACACAGATAATTGGTGCTTCCGACAAGATTCCGCGCCTGCTCATAAGGCGAAAAGGATGCAAAAGTGGCTAGCATAAAATGTACCAGACTTCATCGCCTCGGATGATTGGCCGTCCGGCAGCCCGGATTTATATCCGCTTGATTATTCACTTTGGACGAAGTTAGAAGAACGTTCTCATCGAAATTTGGAATCTCTGAAGAAATCTATCGTGAAGGTGGCGCGCGAACTACCACTTGCCACAATTCGTGAATCCATAGACCAATGGCCGAAGCGTTTACGACTTTGTGTGCAGAAGAGCGGGGACAATTTCGAATGGTTTTGCCAAAAATGTTAACTTTAGATATTTTTATACCTTCAATATAAATTTTTAGCTTTTTATCTAATTTTGTATTTGAGTTATGAATTTTTGAGCGACTGGCAGAACTTATGGCTATACTAGGTTTACGTTGGTTTTATTGGAAGAAGTTCGATTATTTTTGTGATGGAGTGTATATTATTTTCGCGCTAAAGCTATAGTTCGTAATCAAATTACTCACAAATAATGTGCTAAAAATTCGTTTTTGCTACTTATGCATTGGAAAAAAACATTCTCTTTTGAATTTTCATAAACAATTTTTTTATTTTATAAACACAACGTTCCTGTTTTACAAATCCTATTCTCATTCACTCTTACTCCGACATTTTTCTCATCGTATCCATTTGCTTTGATCACAAGTTTTTTTTTGTTAAAAACAAAAAAATGGGAATGTAAGTTTATAACGACAAATTGTCGTTAAATTTTGATGATTTTATGAAAATGGTCTGAGTTCATAATGTTTACATGATGTTTGCTTTAGAACATTAATTGGCCAAGGTTGAATTCATCACATAGACGAGTCATGTACTGTTCATATAAAATAATTATTGTGTTTCAAACTAATTGCTAAACATTAATACATTACCAATGTTCAAATACTGGTGAGAGCCTTCAATCAGGCTTAATTATGGAATTAATTTCATATTTTCTTTGTAGCTAGTAATTTTACCAGGTTTTTCGAATAACTTTGCATTAATAGCTGACAGAGAAAAACGAAATGAGAGTAACACTCGAGACTCATGCTTTATATTGACGTACAGAACAATATTCAAATCGATCCCGGACAAGTAAATAAGTAAAATGATCTAAGGTCATAAATTCAGTTTTGAGTAATACGCAAACACAGTATAACGTGAATTGGTTTTTATATTCTAGCTCAGTTGTCTCTTAATGATTACTAACTAAGCAACGATAACAACTAGTAATACTTTATTTGTCAAATATTTAGTCACTTTAAACTAAAAAAAAGGTTACATTTATAGAAATAATAATCTTTCTCGTTATTACTGTTGTATTTTATTCATTTGACCAAAACGGAGATTCTAAATAATCCAATTGACTACTCGAAAGCAATTTGAAGACTTAAAAAAAAAAGATAAATCCAATATAAAGCATTGTCATCAAATTTATATGTACCAAAGTTACTCATCATGTCCTTTTCAATAACTTTTTCGATTATGTGTCATTCGTATTTGAATAAATTTTACAAAAATGGTCTTAACGCCTACAGTAAAAACGAGAGACAAATTCACGCATATAAAAACTCGCAATATTTTCGTTTTGTATAAATACACATCGCAAACAAAGTGAATTGCTTTCGTCGATGAAAGCATGAAATTTGCACATTATTTCTTATATCATTAAATATATGTATCATGAATGTATCAATCTTAAGTGTGTAGACTAGCTTTCATTCAAATTCAAACAATTGGCGGCCGTTCACAACAAACCGTCTCGACTGTGCTGTATCAATTTAGTTATTTTAGGCGCAAAATTTCGCTTGATAAGCTCTTCAAGAGATCAAAAGACAAAACGACAACGACACAATCACAGCAATCAAACAATTAACATAATTTCCCATGAATAATTGTAAATTCGTTTGGTAGTAGCTAAGTGTAAAGAAAGTTCTTCGCTTTGTTAATATTCTAATAAAATATCGATTGATCTTAATTATTGACGTTTATCCAGTGATCAACATTGCTTCAGAATTTCGGGAGAAACAGTCAATTGATCATGTTTAATCTTCAAATTTATTTTGTCCTCTTCTTATTTGTAAGACACATTGTATTTTTAATTTAATATACAAGATTTTGTGTCAATTTCATAATAGTTTATCGTTGCTACTACCCACGTTGTTTTCGTTTTGTGTTCATGTTACATTTAATAACAATTATTGTTGCTTTGAGCGTGTCTGAAACACTTAATATATGCGTACGTGTCTAGTAAGTGAATATGTATGTTATTTATTTTTATTTTGTCCCTTCTCGTTTGAGTAGAATTTATCTTTGCATGGATATTTGCGCTGTAAAATATGTTGCGAACACATCAACTTCTGATTCATGTTGAAAGAGAGATCTTTTTCTGCAGTCCGTGACTGTGTGCCAAAACCAATCCACCAATCAAGGCAACTACAGCACGATCTAGCCATGTTACAGGATTCGGGTAGATTAGTCCGCCTTCGTAGAAGCCAAGGTGGCCGCCATGTGCTAATTCAATGTAGGCCGTTTTAGGGTGCGTAGCTAAAATGTAAATGAATAAAAATTAGTAATACTATTGATGAAGATTGATTTCATAGAAGATAACTTTGAGCATTTGACACCAACTATAAAGGTAGACACAGAGGTCAAAAATGACCGATATTTATAATAAATACCATAATTATATTTACTAAAATTATCAAATGAATATGAAAATATGGCAAGTGTCCAGAGAATCTAGTACAAACTGTCCAAGAAATTATCACAAACGATAGCAGGCTTGTAGTTGTTAAAGCGAATGTACCAGGATGTAAGTGATTTAATATTTTATTTAAAATAGCCTGGTCTATTGTAGGTGCGAATCTGTGATAATTGTAAAATTATGAGTTAAAAACCCCGTGCAAAAAATATGAAAATTATTCGAGGACCAACAGTTCTTCTTAACTTAAAGAATATTTTGTCATGGGCCGTTTGCTGTATCGTTTGTTCCAATTGGTGTACATTGGATACCCTAGACAGTTAAATGCCTATCAATTAATTTAATGCCTAATACACAATCGATCAGATTAGAGCCACATTCTTATTCAAGCCGGAACGGTTTTAAACTTTTTAAGTCACCTGAGGCACGACTGGGAAGGAGTCGCAAAAAAATCTCTTACGTAAATAAATATATCCCGGTGATGTTTTTCCTTAAAAGATACTTCGCTGGTACAAAGTGAACCTCTTGCTACTCATTGTCAGAGACGATAAGGTCTTGCAAAATGAAATTATAATATCCGACTTGTTTTTTTAGGCATTGCACATTCTATCAACTAAATGCTAATAAGTTCTCGTTTGCGGCACTTCTTCACGGAATAATACCTATTTTTTAGTTGTCACAGAAACCACAATGTATGTCACATGCCGCTGATGCCAAGATCCTGCATAAGCAACAGGATTCTACTTCAAGGCCAGCTGGCTGAACGAGCGATGCACTCTTGCAGGTCGGGACTTTAGTCACATTTCATTGCATATAGCGAAATACCTGATTTCAAATGTGTTGGTGATAAGGTACAGGGTTGCCGCTTGCATATTGGGGCAGGATAATATATAGTGTGTTTTATAGAGGTATAGATGTTCCAATAGGGATATCTGCCATTGTAGCTGTCAAATTTTGCTTTAATTTTGACATTATGTTTAATTTATTCTTGGTAAATTACTATGCAAAGACTTACACCCCAGCAACGTTCGCGAATCATGGAAATTTATTTCCGAAATTCGTGTTCTGTGCGCCAAACTTATAGAGCACTTCGTCCTACTTATTGTGCTTCTGAGCAGCTCATACGTAGTTCAATTGAAATATTTGGGCAATGATCATCCAACACGAGCTCGTACAGTGCGTACCGAGGCAACTATCTCTGCTGTAGAGGGTAGTGAGGCAGAGGATCCACATTTTTCGATTCGACGCCGATTTCAACAACTTGACCTCTGTCCGTTCACTACATGGAAAATTTCGTGAAAAGATCTTGGACTAAAGCCTTATAAGATGAAACTGGTGCAGCAATTGAAGCCATTTACGTTCGATGAATGGACTCAGAAGTAGCTGGAAGCACTTTTACCGTCAAAATTCAGCGACGAGGCATATTTTCTGCTTAAAGCTTTGATGTGAGGATAATACTCAAAAAAATTTGGAAATCTCGTTACGACGCGAAAAGTCACTGTATGGTACGATTTGCATGCCGGCGGAATAATTGATCCTATCTTTTTGAAATGTGAAGACGGAATAAACGTTACCGGTCATAGCGATCGCTACCGACAAATTATTCGTAGTTTTTTTAATTTTCCAACATCAATGCCAATCGTCCGATTGTCTGAGGAACAAATGGTTCCAACAGGATGGTGCAACATGCGTTGAAAGCATTGGTTTATTGGGTTTATTTTGTTGATTGAATCATTTCAAGAAATGGACCTGTAAACTGGCCGCCTAGATCATGTGATTTCACTTCATTGGACTACTTTTCGTTTAAGTATGTCATGTCATTAATAACACAGCCACTATTGATGGCTTGGAAGCCATTATTTTACGCGTTATTGGTGAAATGTTGGTGTAAAATTGGACCGACAGAGTGGTCTTCTTAAGACGCATGTACATATATGTGTTTTATTAAGACATAACTCCAACAAATTGTTGTTTTGAATTAAATCATTATGAGAATACAAATTGGATAAGACCGCAATAATTATTTGATTTTCTAAATCAATAAGTCGACTCATATAGATACAGGCAAGGCAAGTAAAATTAGTAGCGGATAGATACATGTTCTTTGTTCCTTACTGACGTATTCTAAGTATTTTTAAAAAATGTCAATGAAATTGAATCGATTAGTTCAGAAAGAGCATGAGTCTATTTGACTCCGATAATTTAATGGCAATGTATTCTATTCTACAAAGATATATACACATTTTTGATGCAAACCGTGACAAATCTAAATATTAAAAATAGTAATAGTTGTCATCGAAGGCAGAGTCCAAAAAATGTAGTAAATTCTAAGAAATTATATTGTTTGACACATGCCCTTTCCGCACCCAACGTGCATTAAGGGGTTATACCTATGTGAAGGCTAAAAAAACAAGCCTTTTTTAAGATTTCTTTTTCAAGGATTTTGGGAAAAAGCTTTTATAAATAATATATCAATATGAAGGGCAACTTTTCGGGAGTGCCAAAAAATTTTTTTATTTTAAATTTAATACAAAATGGTGGCTGTAGTGCACGTCAAAGTCACTAGTATTTACAAAAGACGTTCCGCGGCCGGACAAGTTTCTCAGCCCCATCTGCATCTGGAACAATAAATTTTTTTTCCATAAACTCCATGAGTTTTGCTAGTGAAGTACACATGATAATAGTTTAATATTGATTTTTCGCAAAATGGCGACCATTTAACAAAAAAATTGCATTTTCGACCCAAAAAAATGACTTCAATTGTTTATAACTTTTTTTAAACAAAACCAATCGCTAAAATCGTGTGTACTTCACTAGATAATCATATCAAGAAGCTACAGTTATAACGGCAAGTCATTCGGATGAAAACTAAAAGAGTTTCGTTTCCGGCAAATTTCAAAAATACACTTTCGAGATAAACGCGTTTGAAGTTTCAAAACCTTATAAAGTTGTGAATTTTCAAAATTTTACTATATACAAATTTTTTAACCTTTACTCTGCTATCCCAGCACCATACAGTTGGCCTTCCAAGACCGTGGATTTCTCCTCCTCGTCCTTTCTTGATGCTAAAAGGTCGCGTCTCGCCTCTTTTACAATGTCGGAAATTGAGCGCTCAGCAGCCTTTATTCGCTCGGCGTCTGTTTCTAAGCAGAAATTGTAAAAATTAGGTCCTGCAGTCAATCCTAATGAGTCTCAAACGAATGGCGATTAGGCGGACGCCTGTTGCTGATCTTGCTGCACTTCTGCGATGAACTACTTGCTTTACTGCCTTTACGGCCACTGTACAGTTTACTACTCATTTCTAACACTTTTTTATACAAAACAACAGTAAAAATATCAATCAAAACATAGTACTTTAACCTCAAATGCAGCGTGTAGTCGATCGAGTAAAAAGAAGCTCTCCTAGCGTCGTTTACGAAGGAACGTGCCCTATACAGTGTATATTAATTACTGTATAGTATAAAGCGAACAAATTTTACGTGTTTCGAGCATTGGAGTTGCTTCAGAAAATTGATTCTCAAAATTTTTCTGAAGTATATTAGTATTTGGACCTTTTTGATTTCAATTCTAGGGATGTGTTAGCATACTTTTAGCCAATAAAAAAAATTGGAAAAAAAAATTAAGTCACATAGGTATAACCCCTTAAAAAGAAATTATATTTCATTAAATTTAAACAAAACACTTACATTAAAGGGGGCAGGGCAGTACTCGGTTCAAAAAAATTCTATTTTTTTATTTGAGATATTTCGTTAGAAAAGTACCTTAAAAACCTATACAAAATTTCATATTGATATCTAAACTGGTTTTAATTCTACAGCGTTCGTAGTCCGCCTTCGTCCTACTATACTTTTTTGGAGCGCAAGCGGTCTTCAAATGCCCGAAAATATGCCATGCCATATGCCAGGCATATTTTCGGGCACTTGACGACCGCTTGCGCTCCAAAAAGTATAGTAGGACGAAGGGGGACTACAAACACTGGTAGTATAATTACTCCCTAATACAAAACATACAAGTTATATTATATAGTCTAAGTTAGTGCATATTCAAATTTCACAGTGTAATCATCGAAAATTATGTTCGAAAATGCTTTCAATTCGAAAAGACGAGATAATTCTCGTAACCCAAAGAAACTTTAAACGCGTTTTTCTCGAAACATACTTTTTGTGGGCGCGTCGTAGATTTGTGAAAAAACTACTCATCCGATTTACTTGAAATTTTTAACACACTACTGCACGGGCACGGGGTGAAAAAAAATTTTTGGACGATTCTAGAAGACTTTTTTAAATCGAAAGAAAGTCAAAAATCGTTACACGTATATTTAAACGTGCATCAAATCGCGAAAAACTTACTTAATGCCATAAATTTCGGCCCGTGCAATAGTTTATACTTAAAACTAACAGATTTTTTTTTAATATATGGTCACCTATAGATATTTTTCCAGGATTTTACGAGATGCAATCCGCTTTTTGTTTGTTTGGCAAGGCTCAAGCATAATAATGTGAATCTGAACTTTTAATCTCAATATACAGCCGTGGTCACAATTATTTACACAACGTAAACTATGAAGAAAAATTTGAATGAAATCAAAATATCTCCTTCAATTTTTTTACAACAAACTGAAATTTTATTCAGCTAATTTTTGGAAAATTTATAGTTATTTGGCAGAAGACAAATTGAAATAAAACATCACGGAACAAAAATAAAAACAAAAACTAAGTGGCCAAAATTATTGGCACATCCATCATTATGGCCAAAGTTATTTGCAATGGATGGTTTCCGCCTCGTCTTTCCAAAAAATCTGCAAAAAAGTTAAAACTAATTGTAAGCCTTAATAATAAAGGGTACTTTGTGAGCGTTACCTAATACTTGGAATTGCCTCTCTTAGCACGAATAACCGCTTCAAGTCTTGCTGGCATTGAATCAACTAAATTTTGTACAGTTTCGATGGATAGGACCGGCCATGCATTTATGATGTCTTCCGAGGCTTCAGCTGCCGATTTTCCAATCTTTTGAGGAATTGTTAATTTCATCAAATGCCAGACATGCTCAATGACATTCAAATCATGGCTTTGTGGAGGCCATTTCATGAATTTTTGTCCAACGTCGGATAAATACTGTTGAATCCGTTTTGAAGTATGGATTGGTGCATTGTCCTGTTGTAGTATAAAATCAAAACCAATCAAATAATCGCCGGCAAAAATGCACCTTCCTTCAATATTTGGAGGTATTCAGACGAACGAATCTTTGTTGGACAATCGACAATTAGACCAGTCCCTTTGTAACAAATACACCCCATACCATCATTTTACCACCACGTGAAAGGCGCGTTGGGATACTGACGGCTTGATTTTTTTTCCTGTGCATTGGAATAGTAGAAATGTCTACCGTACGTACCATCCAATGACATAGCCCTTTCATCTGGCCACAAAATTTGTCTCCAAAATTCGACTGGCTTATTTCTGTGCTCAAATGCAAACTGCAAGCGAACTTCCCGATTCTTTGGAGGGATAAACGGCTGTTTTCGGACGATTTATGCTTTTATTCCTGCTTCGGAAAGTCTTGTCCGAAAGGCTGTTCTGATTTTGTCATTTCTGTTCTGGTTAATACTATTTATTATGTTATTGATCTTTTCGCGACTATTTCCCTGCACACACCGACGTATTACAGTACCTTCTCTTTCATTTGTTGCCCTCTTTCGACCCCTTTCTACTGCATTTTTAACACTGCCAGTTACATGTTTTTTTATCCTGGTAATAAATGCTCCGCCTGTGACATTTAAATTGTTTGGCCATTTCGTTAGCGGAAATACCGCTATTAAACTCAGCAAAAATTGCCGCGCGCTTTTCGATTCAGAGTTCAACGTTTCTAGGCATTTTCACTGTCACTAACTAGTTTATTACAATGAAATCTAATGTCAACTGATGTCCAACATTTGTTCCAGCTTTATCACTAATCGAAGCGAACCCGAAGAATTACCGTTAATTTTCTGGAAAATTTTTCTTAGTGTGTGCAAATAATTTTGGCCACTTAGTTTTTGTTTTGATTTTTGTTCTCTAGTGTTTTATTTTAATTTTTCTTCTGTCAAATAACTATGAATTTGCCAAAAATGACCTGAATAAAATTTCATTTTCTTGTAATAAAAATTAAAGGAGTTATTTTGATTTCATTCAAATTTTTCTTCATGATTTGTGTTGCGAAAATAATTGTGGCCACGATTGTATATACATTTCAAATTTCAAGTCGATATCTTTAACTATCTTATTTTTTGGATACGTTTTAAAAAAGATCCATTTTTGCTGCTTTAACAGAGTACTGCCCCCTTAAACAAAAAAAAGGCAACCACTTCGCAGTCGGTAGGATTCGAACCTACGCTCCCAGAGGGAATCTGATTTCTAGTCAGACGCCTTAACCGCTCGGCCACGACTGCCATATTTTGGCACTATCCGTGGTATCTTCGGTGCGACATTGATTTTTATTGTTCCATTTACTTATCTTTTGTTCATTCGCAAATAAATGGTGTTTGTCCGAAATATATCTTCACAGCAAATCGATTGAGCTACCACAAACAATTTGGGCAAGAAAGTTGGATCTGATACACACAATTCAGATGCAGATAATAGATACCAATCTTTCATTCGGCAGTCACTGACTTGTTACTCGGATACCGGCCGGCGGCGGTTCGAACAATAGCAAAGATAATAAACAGCACGGGCTCTCTCTCTCAGCCGTCAAAATAATAAGGCAAAAGACAAGCTACATATGTATTAGACTTGTTGGGCAAAAGATGCAAAACTTAACTCTCCTCCCGAGAGAACGCTCTGGTTTTCGTTTCGAAACTCGCACGGGAATGAATGGATGAAAACGCACGGTGAAATTCCCTCATCTGGAATTGGGCAATGTATTGTCGTAGCATAGATAATAAGTAGCACCAACACTAAAGCCACATATCTGTTATACAGCGCGCTATGTGAAAAGTTGCACAAATATTGGTGTTCTAATCCGCATCGGTGCACGTGTCAAACGAACACTAATACGGTCACGGGGTGTACACATTAACGAATTGCTGACACACACTAGCGGTCTCGTTTTGCATGAAGCATTACCACATTGAACGATGAATTGCTCAGGTGAACTAGAGGCAAAAAGATTTAGTGATTTACTAAACGTAAATGAGGGAAATTATGATAAAATATCCAATGGATAGCAATATGTATATGACAAGCAAACAAATTTTAGAGACGGAATACACACTCTTCAATTGATTTAAATATGTATATTATACACGAACACAACAGCTTCTGTATCTAACAATTGTTACTTTCTTCTTTTTAACCACGTAAAATCACTATTTATATGCTCGAATCAGAGCCCGTCGTGGAACAACTCCCTGCCTCGCCTTACGTGCAATCAAGGACTAATCTGTCACCTCTATATCAGGAAACCGTCCGGAGACTAGCCGTTGCATATACTCACACACATAACCAGCCTCATCATACAATTTACTCACTTGCATTTTGTTATGAGTAATCTATTGCTAAGTGTTAATTGCTTTTTCACTGTTACACAATTGGTAAACACATGCGTTTTTATGGCTAGTGCCGATGGGTTATCCTTTTTATTTATTGCTATTTACCCATGTCGGTACAGAGGCAAGGAGAAATCCCAGGTTTGATTCTAAGAACAAGGGATAGTCCAACCATCAAGCAAGGATTTCGCTTGGGTCACAACACAATAAGTTTCAGTATCGTGAATGTTATGGTCTTATTTTAAAACACTGAAAATCACCACAAATATCTACTGCTCGACTCAGAGCCCGTCGCGGAACAACTCCCTGCCTCGGCTTACGGGCGATCAAGGATTATCTCTATGGACATATGTACACACATATCCAGTCACATCATATCAATTACTCACGTGCATTTTGTTATCAGTAGTCTCTTGCTAATTGTTAATTGCTACGTATTTTTCCACTGCTATTCAATTGGTTAACACGTGCGTTTTTATAGCAGTCCCGATGACTTATCCTATTTATTTATTGGTCTTTACCCATGTCGGCACCGAGGCAAGGAGAAGTCCCACGCTTGATTCTAAGAACAAGGGATAGTCCAATCATCAAGCAAGGATTTCGCTTGGGTCACAACATGAAGAAGAGGTGGCTCATCTTCAATTGTCTGGTTTGAATTTGTGAGCTCGGTGGTCATCTTCTTTTAGTTATTCAGCATCTTCGTGTTTATTTACCCATTCCGCACACGACGGCTATATCCGTCCAATTTTTGGGGATATGCAGGAAAAAGGACGATTTCTAGATGGTCTCGCCGCAACAATCATAGCCGTCATTTGTTTAGGTCAAAGAAAACCTAACGAGAAAATATGCCGGTTATGATCGTTACGAGTTTTTCTGAATAAAAAAACGAATGATTTTCGCTTCAAAACAATTCAAAAATCAAACATTATACAAAATTGCGTTTCTGGGGACGATTCTAGAAATAAAATTATAGGCTAACGTTCTGCACATAAATTCGCGCGCTTTTCAATCCCTATATGCATTAGGTGAATTTTATCAGTTTGAAATGTACGTTTTTCATGTGCAACTCTACAGATTTTTGAAAGGCATGATCAACCAAACCAAACTGATAGCAGTTGTAGCTTCACAGATAAGATTAATTGTATGGGAATATACTTAATTCAAGTTGAGTGCCCGAAGTTGATTTAAATTTGAAAGATTTCCATTTTCACTCATACCTAGGTCATGAGATTTTTCTCTCATTTTCATCGGTGAGGGAAGCCAAGGACCAGGAAGTGCTTTGAAATAAAATACGATAAATCAGAAAAATATGCCCTATGACATTTGATAATCTGTAGCAGATATGTGTTTGTTTTGCACGGGGGTAGTAGGAATACCAATTGATTTTTATATCAGTAGAAAGCCCATATTGTTCATAAAGTCTTGTTCTTGTTTTCAGCGCACGTCAAATTTTTGTGAGTAACATCCGAGGTGTGTTCAAAGAAAGGTGTCTTCATTTTTCTCGAAAAATATTTATTTGCTCATCAATATCTATTTCATCCCCTCTGCTAGCGCATTTTTCAATGCTCGAAGCACTTCTTATGTTGTCTTTTTAAGATGGTCTTGGGCTCTTCCAGCGACGCGGTCTTATATCCTAAATCGTGGGACAACGTCGTCCTTTCATGGGTCTTTTTAGTTTTGGAACAGGAAACAGCCGCAGAGGGCCAAATCCGATGAATACGCTGGCTAAGGCATAAAAACGGTTTTTTTTTATCGAAAAATTAAGTACAAGTGATGACGTTCGCGCTGGCGCAATATTGGTTGTTCCACAATTCCGGGTTTTTTTCATATTTTTTCACGCAAACCGCTCATAAATCCAACGTAATATACTTGATGTACCAAACAACCTTTTGGCAACAACTGACGATGCACAACGCCATTGTAATCGAAGAAAACAGTGAGCAAAAACCTTCACATTTGACCGAACTTGACGTGCTTTGTTCGGTCTTGGCTCTTTTGGCCGTTCCCATTGGGATGATGGGGCTTTTTGATTTCGACGTCACAATCATATCCATATCCATGTTTCATCAACAGTTACGACCCTTTCGAGCAAATTTGAATAGTCGTTGACGTCATAAAATATATCCTGAGCGATGTTCATGCGACGGTTCTTTTGGTCAAAATTTAGCACTTTCGGAACAAACTTCTTTGCCACACGTTTCATACTGGAAACATCCCACCAAATTCCACGGCATGAGCCAACCGATATACCGACATCTTCAACAATATTTCTAATAGTGATTCATCGGTTCTTCAAAGCAATTTTCTTCGCTGCTTCAACGTTTTCATCGGTTGTTGACGTTCTGGGGCGTCCAGGGCGGGCATCTTCAACAAAATCTTTTCCGCCTTCGTGGATAGCTTGTATCACTTAAACATTTTTTTTGCTCAAAGTAGATTCGCCAAATGCCACAATCAGCTTTGGAAGTGCGTCCGAGCACTTACGTTTATTTTTCACACAAAATTTAATACAGATTTTTTGATCCATTTTTTCAATAGCACATCAAACCACGTCTTATTTTTATATCTTTCGAAAACAAACTAAGAATGTGAAATGACTCGTAATGTTAACATATGTTGGAGACATGTGTACTAACATAATAAAAAAAATCGCAAATCAAATGGTCGTAGCCTGCGAAACTTGAAAAGTCACCTTTTTTGAACATTCTTCGTATTTATCTAAAGGGTCCTTATTTGAACAAAATGATGCTGTTCATATCGTTAATCATATTTATCAATGGTAGTGATAGACATTGGCAACGAATTGTTTTTGGAGCACCAATCAATTTGTGGAACCTGTGTGGTTGTAGTTTTAATACCCACATTGGTTCCAAAGATAGATTATTGAATTTCAGAAATCATGAGACTCGAGTTTATCTAAGCTAACTTAATTTAACACGAGTGAACATTTATTCCATGAATTTCATTTCGCAATTAAAACTAATGCAAAAAATTATACAATATTTGTTTCTAGCAGTAACTAACAGACCCCAAAGCCTGACATCTTGGCAATAGTTTATCGTTTTTTCGTGAATTTCCGTGAATTCCAAATTGATTGATCGATTCTAAAATAATCAATTGCTTTTTATTAAAAGAATTTGACTTAGGATTTTTTTTATTATACGAAATGTCACGTTTCGAAATGAAGAATATGTTTGACGGTCGTGAATACTTTCCAGCAAAAAATATTCAAGTTTTAGCTTGTCTTCACTTTGAATTGAAAAGACAAAAGCGAAGTTCATATTGCATCGTATTCATGAGAAATTCTTAATTTATGATTCGAAAGTTTTCATTTACAGGGACTATAAGTTAAGATAATTAAAATAATGTGCTTTGTAGTTTCTAACCCTGTAGCTACTTTAATAATTCAATAATTAACTAAATACCTTAAATGAATGCTTAGTAGCTTACTAGATTACTGCTTCTTATTTCGCTAATGAAATATAATTAAAATGAAATATACTCATTCTATGATTAAGCCATCACAATCCAACACTGAGCGGCATTTGCTAATTACTTTTTCATAGATAACCTTATCGTGATCTTACATTTTGATGCCTTATCATGAAGCAACAGAGAGATTGCAAAACTACATACCCTAGGCAACAAATAGTGAAAAGTGTTGAAATTGGTATACATAATATTAAAAAGCATCATCTTAAAACTCAAATTAAAATCACGAGTCAATTGTCTGATACCATTGCTGTCCCATCATATATAGCAGAATTTTAATGCATCAGGCCTGTTTAAACTTAGTTTATGTTTGCGGTTTAGGAAATTTGCACTTTTACATGCATAAATAGATTGGAACGTTGCACAAGACGACTTTTAATTTAGTTTAGCGAACGCAGTTAATATTCTGTTCGACTAACTTCTCAAAGCATATAAAATTATACATAATTGAAAAATATCTACGGAATATTTTCTTAATTTTCACTATGTTTAATTAACGTAACATTTGAATCTTCAATGTTTTGTAATTGACGGTCAACTTTATGTTTTTTTTCCGATGAAAGCTAATTTCCGAGATTGCTAAATAACCCCTCCGTTATCACTTGACAAGACAATGAGCAAAGTTTGCAAGAAATAATCAAGCATTGGCGTCAGTATTACTTTTCTGATTTCGCCGTATTTAGTCTGCGGATTGGACTTTGAAATATAGATTGAATGTTTCCACTTGATTCATAGATTGCGAACAGTGTCGTCAGAATAGGAGGATTAAAGTTCGTATGTCTTTCTGATAAAGTAAGATCTATTTAATTTATTAACTAGACATAGCGCATAGCGTTGGAATCGAAAAAAGTAAATATATTCCAATTTACCTGCATATTCTTTAATAGGTGGTAGTAGATCTACAGGAATAAGAGGATCATCTTTGGCATTCATGAAAATCACTGGTTTGGTAATGCCTTCCAAATAGTTCAAAGACGAGCTCCACCGATACATTTCTGTTACGGATGCAAAACCATGCACTTTTCGAGTGTAGGCCTCATCCAACTCTGGTAGAGTGGCTGCGGCAACAATTTCACGTTCATTCAATTGATATTTATTCTTGACTTCATCCGAAAGCAGTACGTGGCGATGCTTCATGATGATATTCTTGACATTCTCAGTCATTACATACAAATAGAAGCGACGGAAATTTTGCCAATTCAGAAGCCATCTTGTGCCTCTATAATTAATTTTTTGATATTGATTAATTATATATATTAGGGACTGATAAAACACAAAGTACTCACTCGACAGCATTGTATCCTTGACATATAGATACTCCACCAATCACATTTGCGGGACGTTTATTGTCTGTTTCACCCATGTATTTCGATACTAAATTGCCACCTAAACTGAAGCCGACGGCAACCATGTTGGTGGATGGATATTTTTTCGCTAAACTGTTTACCATTTCCGTAAAGTCTCCGGTATGTCCTGTTGAAATTTAGGAAAAGTTCATAAATAAGTTTAGAAAATAATTATTCTAAAAATTGTTTTGGAATATGTCAAAAATTCTATATCTTTACAGATTTTTTAAAAATTCATTTATTTGGCAATTTCTCCTTTTCATTTTTAACTTCCCAGTATATGAGAAGTTCTTGTAATCGCCTCGAAAATCGAAATTGAAATTTTCAACATTTCTTTACGTTTCGAGGTCTATAGAGTATATATAAAGTGTTTTTAGAAAGAAGTATGCATGTGTGTGTATGTACGTCCGTACGTACGTATGTGCGTTCGTGGACAGTTTTTCCTACGAGCATAACTCACGTAAACAAACTCGTATCGACTTCGTTAAGGTGTCATTCGAAGCGACTTTGCAATCTTAAGAGCTGATTAGTTTTTGGAACATTTCGGTTGGGGGGGGGGGTTGTTGTTGTTTTGACCCTTTGAAGGTCATTTCTGTCATGTGTTATATCTCGCGATCCAAACATACGATTTGCATTGTTTGCATTGTTGTCAATTGACACGTATCAATATTTGCGTGAATCTATCAAATTTTGAAAAAAATTGTTGGAGCCGTTTTTTTTAATTTAAGAGAAAAAAGTGCAAAAAATTAGAGTTTTTTTCATAAACAATAAATTTTTAACCTAATTTGCGAAATATAGTAATCAATGTTTATAAAATTTATATACTCCAAACAATGTTTGTAAAAACGTCATCAAATTTTTTTCCCATGATTACGTAAAAAAATTAAATAAAAAATAAAAAATCATTAAAAGTCATCATGATTTTCATCATTTTTATCATTCACTATATCTCACGAACCAGATATAATATTTGCATCATTAAGGTGTCAATAGACGTGTATTAAAATTTTTGCGATTTTTTTAACATTATATAAAAATTGTTTCAGCCGCTTTTTAATTTAATAAAAGAAAATACAAAAAATTAGGCTTTTAGGGTTTTAGGGTAATAAATGTTTATAAAATTTATACATTCCTATCAGTTTTCGAAGAGAGATGAAATGATTAATATTAACTCATTGCTGTTACTGCTATGAATACCTCTCATTATTATTATTCAAAGTAGTACTATTTTCAAAATTATGATTGTGTTTAATATTTTTAATGTTTATTTAGATATTACTGGGAAGTTGACCGTGTGAACCTCAAGGGTCGCACCTCGCGGCTTGTTTTTCTTAATATCAGTCAGCTTGCCAATTAGGATTGATATTCTGTTGGTGCCAGCGTCGATTTTTATTACAGTCAAAAAAACTAGTGACAGTAACACAAACACATGTTCGTCTACTATTTTAATAGGCGTCTCTAGATTTAACCATTGCTGAAGAATCATTTCGACAAATTTTTATACAGAAATACATCTAGTTGTACATTTCTTAACTATTTTTAATGGAACTTAATCTGCAATAATTTGAGTTTTGATCGAACCAATCGAATAATGATAATTATCATCATTCGATTGGTTCGATCAATGTAATATATATATAATTTATTAAAAACATTTACAGCATTTACATTTATTAAAAACATTTACAGCAAATGCTCAAAACGGCTTCCTTCCATCTTCAAACAAGACCTGGTTTTCTTTTTAAGTTTACGTATTGCTCTTAACTACATCTCGCTTGTTTTTTGGGCACCGGCATTGCTAATTTTTGAAGACAATTATTTCAAGGTATCAAGGCTCTCCTTGTACACAATTGGTTTCAAATGCCCCTCCCAGAAAATAATCTAATGAATTGAAATCCGCAGCCAATTTGTAACCTCCTCAAAATTATGTGGTGGCGCTTTATCATGTTGAAACCACATCCTTCTTCTTTTTGAAAGTGGTAGATTATCCAATAATCGTGACAAAACATTCCGCAAAAAAGGTTTGTAGCCTTGGCCCAATAAAGCTTTCCGGGGAAATATACGAGGGGCGTTTGAAAAGTACGTGCAAAGATAAAAACGGCTTACGTGTTTGGGGTAAACCTTCTTTATTTTTCGACAGGCTTAGGCTTACACACTTCGTCCAGCGATGTTCTAGTTTGTTCATCCCTTCCGAATAATAGGATTTGTCCAAGTTTGCAAAATATCCATTAGTGTCTGCAATCTCCTCCTCGTTTGAATAAAATCTTTGTCCCGCCAGCCATTTCTTCAAATTGGGGAACAAATAGTAGTCCGAGGGAGCCAAGTCTGGAGAATAGTGGGAGAGGGGGGGGGGTGTGAAACGGGTTGGAATCCTATTTCCATTAATTTTGCGACCACAACTGCTGAGGTGTGTGCTGGTGCATTGTCGTGATTGAAAAGGACTTTCTTGTGGGTATTCAAACGGTCCAATAACGATGAATAATATGCACCTGTAATAATTTTACCCTTTTCCAGATAGTCGATGAGGATTATCCCCTGCGAATCCCAAAAGACAGTCACCATAACCTTTCCGGCCGAAGGAACGGTCTTCGCCTTTTCTGGTGCAGATTCCTTCTTGGTAACCCATTGTTTAGATTGTTGTTTGGTCTCAGGAGTATAGTAATGTATCCATGTTTCATCCAGAGTGGTGAAACGACGCTTAAAGTCCTCCGGATTCTTCTGGAACAGCTGCAAACCATCCTTGCAACACTTCACACGATTCCGTTTTTGGTCAAGCGTAAGCAATTGCGGCACCCATCTTGCGAATAGCTTTCTCATGTCCAAATGTTTATGGAAAATATTATGTACCCGTTCAGTCGAGAGGCCCACAGCACTAGCAATCTCACGCACTTTAACGCTTCTGTCATCCATCACCATATCATGCATTTGATGAATGATTTCTGGAATCGTAACCTCCACAGGCCGTCCAGAACGTTCAGCGTCACAGCCCATATGGCCAGTCCGAAAATTTTGAAACCACTTATAAACTGTTCTAATCGAAGGTGCAGAGTCACCATAATGTTTATCAAGCTTTTCTTTAGTCTCCCGAGGCGTTTTGTCTTTCATAAAGTAATGTTTAATCACTACACGAAATTCTTTTTCGTCCATTTTTTGAAAATCACTCGACTTCCTTGATTCACACGCATGCCAAACACAAAGAAATAGACCAATATGGCTGAAACTTGGTGTGTGCTCATTCAAGAGATGCTACTAACTAAATATGACCTCGATACGCGCCGGTGGTGCCATCTCTCGGACTTTTCAAACGCCCCTCGTAGGGCTCTATAAGTTGATATCCAATCATACCTACCCAAACGTTGAGACTCCATCGAAATTGGTCATGTCCTTCGCGTACCATATGCGGATTGGTTTCGCTCCAGTTGAATATTCCTTTTGAGTGAAGAAGCACACTATTTTTTCTCAGTTCGGGTTTTGTAAAATTCTTCCCTGTAGCCACTCACAAAAATCCACTCGCTTCGCATAATTAAAGCACCTTCGAAAAGTGGTCAGGGTGCAAATTTCGATTGCGAAGAATTTTTGTTATGCAAGTTGGGTCTTGCAAAGAAAGTTAACCACGGCTTCTTCAATAGCGGGTGTTCTTGAAAACCTAGATCGGCTCACTTCCGATGTGCACCTCGAGAAATTAGTCCTGTTTCTCATCCTCGAATCACAGCCCCAAGAAGACGTTGGCATTTGGAAGCAGTCGGTTAGGGAATCGTATTCTATATCCGAAGGCTATTATTTTTGTATGCTTGAATCACAAGAAACATGCCGATGGATGAGTAATCCATTTTTGACCCTTAGCACTGAATATAAACTGTTGAAAAATACTGCAAGAAAATATTTTCCTGGTAAAACAATGCTTTCTACTAGCTATTACTGTATGACGACAAAACGTTGCTTCAGCTTCAGTAATTTATAGAAAAATCACTAGCTTATAAGTTTTCACTAATTATATCCGAAAGTAAATGCTTTCAAATTACTTAAAAACTAATTTTTTAAGGTTTTATGACTGCTTACAATAAGCTCAAATACAAGCTAATGGCATACGTCGTTTACCTGAATTGACTGAGAAGGTTCTATTGCCAGGTTATTGTTACTAGGCGTTAGGACGCTTTTAATTTTTATATTTAAATTTCCAAGCCTGTAACTATCGACAATTGACAAACAAGAATTAAATGATTTTCTAACTATTTAATGGCAACCTAACAATGATTTAATTTTTCGGGGAAAATTTGGTATTATGAACGTGAAAATCAGAGATATCCAAGGAAAATGCAAAATTTTCTTATATAATAGTACGTTTCTTCGCCTTTCCGGAGCTGTCTCTCCCAACATGGTTACTCGATATTCACTTTGTAGCTTTTAAAAGTTGCGTTAACTATTATCCACGTTTTATTGATTGTTCGAATGTTGTATCTCAGATAACTGTGGAGATATTACGTTATTAGTAATTTGAGAACGGCATCATAAAGTTTTATCGCTAAATCGAAAAAATCCATATTTTTGCTTAAAATTGTTTAACAAATCACATAGTGAGGAGCCTGTGCAGTAATTTCTTAACACCCTGTATAAAGGCTACACAATAAATCGTAGTCACGTTTTTGCAGGTATTTACATTTGTTTTCATTTGGGTGATATTGTATGCAGATTTAATTTTTCTGCCTTAAATTTCTAGAAATTATAGCATGATTACAATTTAAACTCAGATTTTTTTTCTGTTCCTCTTATTTTGACCCTATCTGGAAAAAATCCTAAGTTTAAAGTAAATCTGGCATCAGTGTGCTGAATTGTGCGATAAGTATGTATTTTCATAGAATGTTCCAAAATGGCAACATTGGTTAGATGGTGCGCCGGCGCTGACTAGCCGCCGCCACCTTTGAATAGAGAGAATAAGAAACCGAAATGGCTTATGCTGCCCCATAAGCGGCGGTGAAGCATTTTCACTACATACGCAACTTATTTACCGAAGAGAGCGATAATTAATCCACGTTGCTCCTTGCTTGCCCCGCAACCTAAACATTGCACCAATACTGCTTACTACTCACACAGCAAGGTGTACAATACTTCCAAAGCTCTTCACGGATGCTATGCAGTGGTCAAACTAAATGCCAAAAAGCACTCACACTGCATCGCCGTCCAGCCAATCCGAAATTAGGATGACGACATCGCTTGGTTCCGCGATTGGTGCATTGTACTTTTGCTCGTTTTGTCTTCGGTGCTGCACGCGGTAATTTTCGGCGCGTTGTGTAAATTCGCAAAATACTCGGTGGAAATAAAACATTAAGTGGAAAAGTGTAGTGTAATTGAGGAAAAGTGCTGTACTATAAGTCGTTTAAGTGATTAAGTAGTGAAATTGTGTGTAAATTTCAAAAATGCGTTGCTGTTATCCTGGTTGCAAGTCTTTGCTAGGAAGCAAATCTGGTCGCGTTTCATTTTTCCGGTGAGTAGCTAAAAGTCAGTTTTATCGAAATAACACAACTTATCTGTATATAATCAATGTTTTCATTGAAAAATTCACGCGCAATGCTAAGCAATTGCTTTGTACATTTAGGTCAAATTAATTGTCAAAACCGAATCATGTGCTGCTAAGCAGTCCAGAGTCGGTGCAGCGCTAGAATGAAGTGGGGCATTAAACATTTTGTATATCATTTCAGGTTCCCAACGTCACCAACTCGGGCTTCCGAATGGATGGGAATAATTGGAGGAGACGAATCCTGCATAAAGAAAAAAATGTGTGAGCTTCATTTTGAATCGGGGTATGTGATTAAGCGCGGTGTAAGAAAATTTTTACAACCGTATGCAGTACCAAAGGCGGTATCAAAATTGGTGAGTAAAAATATTTAATTTTATTTAAGCTTTAAAAGCTATTTCTTGAAAAATATTTTAACCTTTTTTTGTTCTTTTTAAGGTAGTGGAGACGGAAGTAAACTACCGCGATATTCCCGGAACATCTACTGCAACACATAATATAGTAAGTTTAATCTTTGCAATCTATAATGAGTTATCCTCAATACAAGTGATGATGACATTATTTGTGAAAATATTCACATTTTTGAGCCCGACGCAGTATCTTTATATTCTGAACATGTTGTAGAATAAATAGCTGGGTTTGTTATTTATAAGCTTAATAAACAATTGCATTGCCAAGAATGTTTGTCTGCCTTACAAGGCCGCTTCAATCCATTTTCGTTGATAGCCTATAAAACCAAGGGATTTTTGTTATCTCCTTCTCAGAGCGTTATTAAAATTTGCAGTATAACTGAGAAGAGAATAAGGCAACATATTTTGGTTCAAGGGAACATAACCAACAAAAGTGCGACCTTAGCTATCAAGAAAGGTATCCGGCAAGAGCTCTTGGAAAAAATTTTTATTTGAGGAATATGCTGACCATTTACAAGAGCATAGCCATTATAACTGTTTGATCGAGTGCATTGTAAAAACTTACACTAATACCCGATTTTATTACATATGCAAGACCTCCACGCAAAAGCTGTCCATTAGAAATAAGTATAATAATTTAGTTCATTTTAAGGGAATGTGAATGTTAGATTTAATAAGGTTTTGCTTTTACTTTCATTGGTATAAGCGGTATTGTTTTTTGTATGTATAATAGTAAAATAAAGTTTTTGTTGAAGCATATACTTAATATTGTAAAATCTTGCTTCATCACGACTTTTTAACGTTTTATAACATTTCGAATAATATCCATTTGAAAAACGATTCTTTCCTACGACACTGCGTTCTTTTGTTTACAAAATGCTAAAACTAGTGTGGTTTTCTGTCACGCTCTACGATGGTCGCTAATTGCTTCAATTCTCTTTAGCGATTTCGTTTCCTTGGTTCTCTCTATCCAAAGGTCGCCGCCGACCAAACATGCCAGCAACGCATACATGCATGGCCATTCCATTCATATGGCGGCGAGGCAGAGAGGTTATCAAGCGGTTGTGGCTATCTCTCCTACGGCGCCGCGCGACCGCTCGCCGATGAACCGCACTGTCTTACGAACGTATTGAGCGTTTCATTTACACGTGGTTCAACTGTCGAGCGGTTGATAGCACAGGAGACAGGTAAATTCAATCCCTAGAATTTGTTGCATAGCCTCGACTGTACATAATGTGACGAGTGTTGAGCCGATTATTTTCCAAGTCTTTCTTTGTATTATTATTCATTTCCTTTTTCAAATTCTTATTACAGTCGGAATTGAGCAATATGAACAATAAAATTGACACGGAACGAGTTATCGAAGAAGTACGCGTGAGAAGCTTTTTATGGGATCCTTCCGAACAACTGTATAAAAACAAAGAATCTCGAGCGAAGGCATGGGAGAATATTGGAAAAGTTATTATTGGACCAGCGTATGAGCATCAAAAACACATATATGGTATGTTTTAAGTAATTTATTCATGTATAAAAAGGTTCATAACAAAACTAAACACTTTCACTATTTTTCGAAACGGAAACTGTTGAATTATCTTCTGATGTAAACATTCTTTGTATCTGAAATATTATTCTAATTTATATAATTCTATCAAGGCACCAAAACTTTTTCGGTCATGTGATTGATTTTTCTCATCTCGTTATGGATTTGTTGTTTTGTTATGGACCCCCTAATATGTTGTACCTTTATAAGTTTGAAACACCCGCGTGAGTCCTCATCTTGACTTGATTTTCTTATACCTGTCATGGTCTTCATTTAGGCAGGGATGCCAAACAATATCAGCAAATGTAGCACCTTGCGCTCATTTTATATATACAAAACTGCAACTCCGCGATTTTTGAAATATGGCTTTAACGGATTCTAAATGCTAATATTCTCACCGAGATGATAAAAAATAGTGGATTTCATATCCTTTAAAATCAACATCTAAAAAATTTACTCTGTTGACTGTAATCATAATATTATCCTGTAAAATTAGCTAAAATACAGCTACACCATTTCCTGGCTTTACCGACGATATTCACATTCTATTTAAAATGTAATGTAAAAGTTATTCGTGTATTCACTACTTTATTAATCGCAAAATCCGGGAAAATTTTAAATTTCACAAAAAAAATGCAGTAAGATAACGATACTCTTTGCAACAATGAAACCCATATTACAGAAGAATAGAAACTCCAAAACATTTAGGACATTATCTTAAATGTGGACCTAGCTCGGCTTTTAGCCGGTAGTTAAAAAAAACTTATTCTTAAAAGTTGTACTTGTTACTACGCACACTTCGCTAACCCAAAACTGGAGTATTTGTTTCGAAAATTGTCTTAACGTTTGGAATATTCACCCTCTTCGACAGTATCTATTTTTTCGATAGTGCATACCTAATACGAATAATGCAAGTCTTCTATTACAGATAAATTAATTCAACAACGATGGAAGCACGCCAGAGATGCTTACTCTAAAACCAAGGCTATGCAAAGGATGGCAGGATCTAGAAGTGCGGCGAAAAAAGTTCGAAAATATATTTACTACGATAAAATGACATTTTTGGATGCTGTCGTTGAATGTCCAACAGAAGAATCCGTTATTGAGGAAGTCGACTCTGTGCATTTTCCCGCCAGCACCAGTGAAGTTAGCGAAAACCGTATGTCATCTCTACAGGACGAAGCAGAGAGATCGGGTGCTGCTGAAAAACCATGGTCTAAGAAAAGAAGGCGAACGCATCACTTCCAACAAGCTCCGTGGTTCGAACAGAAATTGATTTCTCTGTTGGAAAACGACACGCATGACATCTGCAAGGATGATATGGCATTTTTCATTTCTTTGGGACCTACTTTGAAAAATTTCACTAACTCGCAGAAACTTTTGTTTCGATCAAAGATGTTAGAAGCTGCCATGGAAATTCAGAATTTACCATCGGATGTTCAGTTCACTACCAGTGATACGAGCATGCACCTCGAAGAAAAGTATGGATTTACTGAGATCATCAAAAATGAAACCTGAAATGATCATACAGGTTCAACTTATTTTTCTTTAGAGTTACACATTGCTTTTTTTTACATAAAATGACGACATGCTAATTTCGGCATTAAAACTAGTTTTTTTATTAAATTCTCGAAATAAATGTTGATTCATCAAACAATATCTTCTATTTTCTACCTCTTAAATCGGAACGTATCAGTTTGTTCTAGCAGCTGCTACTGCCGTGCTAGGCCAAACAGAATTATCTGCATTCAACTAAGTTTCGAGTTTTTTCCACCTAGCCTGTCAGTGTCTTTAATTATTATTGAATAATGTCTACAAAGAAACCATGGAGCGAACATGACTGATAAATGAAAACATGAATGAATTTTCTATGAAAAATCTGTTACTCAATTTGTAAACGCGTTTTCCTTGATACAACTTTAATTTAGATTGGTGTGACGCATATCCGAAATTCTAGCCAAACAATCGGACTATAAATTTGACACGTTTATAATGTCGTTTATTTTAAATAATTTTTCATCTTCAACATCCGACGTAAAATACATAATTTTTCAGTAACAAAATTACAAGTTCGCTATTTTGTTGTTTATTAATATGTATTTGTAATTCTAGTTAAGACAATAGACAGAAGTCTACAAAAAGATATATTTAATTTAAGGGTTGGTTCATTACAAATGGAAATGTGAGCCCAAAAAACACATTCAAAATATACGTAAATTTACTCAAAACAATGTTTTTTGTAAAATTTGAGATATAAATAAAACATACGAACAAGATTGAAAAGATTTGATTTTATTTTGTAAGGGAAAAATTAAGGTTAAAATCAGAAAAATTACACCGCAATGCTGCCTCAATTGAAGAATTTGCTTTCGTCTGATATAGATTGCGAAAGAATGTAATAACTAGTTTTTTTGCAACCATAGGATGAGCTTGATTTTTTTTATCTTTATCATACACTTTGTATGCTACGCCAATTGGCTTCTGCTTCACTTACATCGACTTGGTCTATTGCGACTTGGTCTATTGCGCCTTGATCTCCTCATTTGAAGGTGCAAGATCTGGAGGATATGAGGGATGTGGCAGTAAATCGCATCCAAGCTGTAAAACCTTTTGAAGAGTTAAAAAACTTGTATGGTTTCTCGCATTATCTTACAAGGAGAGGCTCCGATTTTGTAGTCTCAGATTTGGATGAAATTTGGCACATAAGTAGAAGACGTGAAGCAACACCCTATCCTTTTTGAGAAAAACACCTCTCAAGTTTTTAGCGTCGCTTATGGATTAGTAAGTTTCTGCATCTAAGAGAAGCGGTGCAGTGTAGGCAGCAGCGCTACTAGCTCGCGATCTGGGTCGTGTGTTCGATCCCTAATCAGGGTGTTGTTTTTTAAATAATCGTCGTCGCCGTGTGTTCGATCACCGGGTGAATATTGTTTTTTTTTAATTATTGTTGATGTAATTAGTTTAAGGTAAATCAGCAGTGCTCAACTGCAAATACATTTATTTTTAGAAATCAGTAAATTGTTCGTTCATTTAGATATGTAAATTATACTCATTGTTGTACGGATGGATTACTAAAAACTGTTGTAATCGAAGCAAATCCATACGGCCATTCCTTGTTCCTAGAATCAATGCTGCGTTCTCTTCGTGTCTCATAGCCAACTCAGCAATCTGAGACCACAAAGTCGGAGTCTCTCCTTGTAAGTGAAACACTACACCTTTTCTATTCATCAATCTGGCTTTTTTCTGTTTAACAAGAAGAGGCTCCGCTTATGGAACCTCAGATTTAGATGAAATTCGGCACATAAGTAAAAAACGCCAAGTGTATTTGGTCCTTAAAATATTCGAGCGCAACACCCATCCGTTTTTAGGTAAAACGCCTCTAAAGTTTTCAGCGTCGCTTAAGTATTAGTAACTTTTTGCATATAGCAGAAGCGGTGCAGTGTAGGTAGCAGCGCTACTAGCTCACGATCAAGGAGTGGTGTGTTCGATCCCCGGTCGGAGTATTGTTTTTCTTTTTGAATAATTGTCGTCGCCGTGGGTTCGATCACCGGTCGGTATTGTTTTTTTTTGAGTAACACTGGAAAACAGCATGTCTGTTGCATGAGATTTTTTACATGAACCTGAATAATTTTTCCACGCTGATTTCAAAAATATATGCCGTTTTTATGTAGCAGCTCTTGTTTTGGAGTTACGAAGTGACAGGGTTTTTCATTGAAAATGCACATAGTTTAAGTTTAAAAAATTGATTAAATATATTTATTTTGAATAAAATTTCCTTTTTTTGGGTTTTCTAGAGTGAGATGTATTATGAGTACTATTTTGAATGCTCCAACAATAATTAGCCATCATATGTTCATTCCAGTACCCCTGATACCTCTCCTCCATTGTGCGAATATCCTGATGAAAGTGCTATCATTGTTCCTCGCTCAGGTCACCGAGATTTTCAGGAAAATAGTCTAGATGGCTGTGAAGGTAGTGAAGCTTAGTACTCATGTTGCATCCAAGCAACTGTTCAACGTGCTGAATGTAGCCGTCAGACTTCCTATTGCACAAAAAATTTCTCACTACCCAAACAAACTCTTCCCATGCACATTTCTCGACAGCTGTCATATGGTTGATGAAATTTTTATCATCTATCAACTTCCTGATTTGTGGGCCATCGAAAATACCACCTTTGATTTTCTCACTACTCAATTTTGGAAACACTTTTTCAATGTATTTGAAACATTCGCCATCTTTGTTTAGAGCTTTTACGAACTGTTTTATCAACCCCAGTTTTATATGCAAAGGAGGCAATATAATTCGGTCTCTGGATACTAGTGGAGCATTAATTACATTTTGCTTACCGGGAATCAAAGCCTCTCTGGAAGGTCAGTCTCTTTTTGTTCAGTGCTCAGCTTTAGCTCGGCTGTCCCATAAGCATAGGAAACAGGGATATTTTGTGTAGCCACTTTGTTGGCCCAGGAGAAAATTTACCATTTTCAAATCAACACATACAACCCAGTTATATTCCTTGTACTTGATTTTGTCGAGAACTAAAGATATTGAAGATATTGATATTGATATATTCTTTAACCTTTGTAGAATGAGAAATAGGTAAGGAACCAAATTTGTTACCATTATGTAAAAGTACACATTTCAAACTTCGTTTTGACGAATTAATGAACAACCGCCACTGATTTGGATTATACTCTTTTCATCCCATTGCAGTCATTTGGCCCGGAATATCAGTACAAAACACAAAATTATCTTTTTTAGTAAAGAAAGAAAGTAAATCCTTTTCCCTGTTACGGTAGTACGATATCTTCGTTTCTCTGGTCAACAAATTTCTTTCTTTCAATCGGGATGCTAAAATTTCTGATGCCGTTTTAGACAGTCCAAGGTCCCTGATCAAGTCATTTAGATCATCTTTATTTAGTGATCGGGGACTACCGTAGCAATCAAAATCACTGTCGCTACCACTGCCGTCGTTTTCGGTTTGTCCGCTGCACTGGTCTTGATTTTCAGAAGATGTACATGGCTGCTGTGGTGTTGATGTGTCACTAATACTCAAGACTGGTCTTATGGCAGATTTTAAGTTTGGATATATCCACTTAGAGCAATTTGTGTGGTTTATTCCTATGATTTTCGTTACACAGATGAATGGTTCACGCCAAATAATCGGAGCTTTGTACTTAAAAGTGGGTCTTTTTTTGTTTGCCCACAGTCGCAAAGATTCAACACAACTTTTGCATATCAAACTTGGCATCCAAAGTTTAACGTTTGAAGGCAACGGAAACCCAAAGTAGTTGAAGTATGCCTTTTTCACAAAGTCCGACACAAACGAAATTTTTGGAACATATATACTCCACAAATGACACAAAAACAATCAGGATTATTTAAACACGACCTTCTTGAGGAAGACATAATGAAATTTATAAAGGAACTAGTTAAGTTACATCGCTATTGATAGAAACTACCGACTACTTATGTAAATTCAAGATGGTACCTGTATCTCACTAACTAGAGCTGCTACAAAACATCTGAGGGTAGATTTGAAATCAGCGCACCTAAATTAGTAAACAACAGTAGAAAAACTTTATGCAACAAAAAAAGGTTGACTTTGTTTTTCTGTGTAATTGTTTATGTTATTAGTTTAAGGTAAATCAGCAATGTTCAACTTATGACCCGGAAACAACCCATCAATCAAGCGAATATCGTGCCAAAAGTGAGACAAGACCAAGACCGTCATGTTGACAGTTTTCCTTGATTATCGTGGTGTGGTGTATTATGAATTCATTCCAACCGGTCAATCTGTCAACAAGGAATACTATTTGAGTGTCATGCGTCGTTTGCGTGAAGCTGTGCGTTTCAAAAGAACGGATTTATAGAGAGACAATTCTTGGTTTTTCCACCGTGATAATGCTCATACTGTGCTCGTTCTTCGTGACCATTTCGCCAAAAATTCCACCCATATCGTTCCGCAACCACCGTATTCGCCTGATTTAGCACCATGTGACTTCTAGCTTTTCGTTAAGCTTGAAGAGACCGCTCCGGGAAATTGATGCCGAATCGAAGAAGATATTGATGGACATACCGATGGAAAACTTCTCCAATGGTTTTGATGAATGACAAAATCGTTGGCATTAGTGCATTGGAGCCGAAGGGGATTATTTTGAAAGAGATGAAATTAATAAATAAAAAAATAAAAGTTTTAAAAATTAAAACAAAATTCCGGCCCATATTTGAACACAGTAAAACGTCCGATAATTTTTTCCTTGATGGCATTTTTAATCAAAAAAGGAAAATTGGACGAAAATGCTGCTTTTCGGTTTTCTTATTTGAAAGAGTAACAACCAAAAACTACTGCGTATAATCAATCGAATTTTTTTCCAAGCAAACTTTGCTATATCAGCTGTTAAAATGTGTAATGATTATGCGTCTTAAGTGTAAAGTTGGCTGAGAAAAATCACAATGAAGTCCTCTGTTGGGGAAAGACGCAATTACTTTCCGAATAACCTAATAAGTATATAATAAACATACAGTACCGAAACGAATCTTGTTTCATTGTTACAAAAACGTAGTGCTTCTTCAGAGAAACCAGCGCATCTAGTCGTAAAGTTGAATGTGGAAAGGAAACAAAGGACACTTCCGTTTTGTTCAGGTTTGACCACCGAACCAATGATATCAACATCACCGCAGTCACTCTCACATATGAAGCAGATTTTGTGGTATTCCATAATGAGTCTAGTGTTGCATTTTAGATTATTGACGATTTGCGTGTTCAAATGCGTTCCCATAAATTTGACAATTTTTCATTCTTTGCAAAGGATCAAATAATTTAAGGATAGATCTATTTTGTATGAAGTATATATAGCATTTGATTGGAGTTACAGTCAACAATTGCATGTTTAATTGGAGGTTATTTAAACCAGCTCCAATTGACTACCCGAATTATAGTCAGTACAATTGTTGATTTATTAAATTTACATCATTATTCATGATCATTCATTCTTGATGTTTTTCTAGGCAGAATGCTTTACAAAAAAAAATTAACAGCATATGCGTCTATGGTACTGACAACGTTCTGGCAGTTCTTCTATTGACTTAAATTGTGTCCAATTGGGTTTTAAGCACCTCAGATTGTTTATTTTGCAATCAAAACATCGGATGCCATGATTGCAACGTCGCCGCATTACTAAGCATCAACACCTCCATTTATTTGCGACTTGGTTACTTGCATGCAAAAAGAAAACAATGTATGTACATGTAGGCAGGTACTTACCGTATGTGAAAATTCTGGCTGACGTCACCTGCACGCTGGGCAACGCTCCAATGTGATTAAGTACAGCGCATCGGTAGCCATGGCATTGGGCGTAGTGCACAAACGTTCGAATGTAGACACTCTCCGAGGAGTTCCCTATTCCCGGGCAGATAGCAACTGTGATGTCATCTGAAACGGAATCAAGGAAACTAAAATCAGAACTTCATGTCCACGTGGCCAAATGGCGCACATACATCTGTATCTTCTAAGAAAAATTTCCACGGTGCATGCAAATAGATACACTTGCATTTAGATATTGGGTGGAATGCTGCATAGCAACTGTTTGTGGACATAGTAGGTGCCTTTCGTACGTGGCACGTGGAGTGATGAATGCCAAGTATGTGGACAATTTCTTTATCAAAAAAGGTTCAGGCGAAACGTTACGTGAATGCTTGCTTTCCGCAAACTGCATTGGAGCTCGTGGCGTGCTTTGAATTTCAATGCACACGTAAAGATTACTTTGTAATAGAGTTAATGCAAATAAAATTGGTTGCATTGAATGCTCAACATCCTTAGAGATTAACTTGAAGGTAAAGGAAAATCCTGGAAGCAGAAGGTTTGAATACAAAAGACTAGAAATGTTCTACTTTTCACACATTCAGTATTCCACTGGTTTAAGGATTTTCTTTCCTATTTACAATACGCATTCACTTCATTAGAAGCTGACAGTAGTCAAACGAATTCCAAAAAGGATTCCTGCAAATATATCAGGACCTTTCCACCGATAGTTAGGATCTGGAAATATCACTTGATTTCATTGCTTTTTTCAATGATGACAATTTCAACTGATCTTTGTAAAGGTAAAATTTTCTCACAAACTTTACAGTGCAGCCTCGATAAATCCAAAAAAAATGGACCCTTTAAGTAATAATAATGATAGGTATTGATAGCAGTAACAGGAATGAGTTTATATGAATCATATTGTCTACGGGAGGGTCCACTGATTACGTAAGGTTTTGGTAGATTGATTTGATTGATTCACGCGGATCAATCGGTGGGGACCTTTTCTACGATATTTTTCATTTTCATATCGATGCTTGAAGGACAAAAGAGCGCTAGCAAAAATGAAAGCAGTTTTTGTTATTACGCCCACTGAAGAGATTTTGTCGCGTGATGGTCATTTTGAATAGTTGCGTTCAAAATTTCCATGACTTCATCATAATCACTGAATTTATATTTTTTCACGATTTTACATCAATGAGATTAATAGTTACTGTATACAATCTATTGGTAAATTTTGAATGTGCAGTCAAAAATAGGTTCATTTGCATGTAAAAAGTTAAATGTTTTACAAATGATGATGGAGGAACTAATTGAAATCTTACGATTACTAAAGAATGAATCTATTAAAAACTACAATTTTTTATTTGATGGAAACTTTTCAAAGCATATGATCTTGCAAAGTATTCACTAAAAAAAATTTCTACCATTCAAAGCGTTGATTACCGCAAATGGAAATTTGATTGAAATTTTGATGATTTTCAAAATTTAAGCAGTTTTTTTAATTAAAAGACTGTAAAAACTATTTAAAATTTGCTTAAATTATGCAAATATTTTAAGACTTTGATTGAATTTACAATAATTTATTTAGAATAAAAGATATAAAGTAATATCATTCGTATGCACCCTCTTTACATGGTAACTTTGAATGATTTTTTATTTTTAATTTAGTTTTTTTCATAATCATGTAAAAAAGTTATGCCGGTTTCTTTTCAAAAACTGATAAGAATGTATAAATTTTATAAACATTTACTACTGTCTTGTGCAAATCAGGTTAAAAAAATATTTTTTATGAAAAAAACCCTAATTTTTTTGAATTTTTTTTATTAAATTGAAAAAAAAAACGACTGAAACGGATTTTTATAACGTTAAAAAAATTACAAAGATGTTATTACACGTCGATTCACACCTTGATGATGCAAATATTATATCTAGTTCGTGAAATATAGTGAATGACAGAAATGACCTTGAAGATCATGATGACTGTTAATGCTTTTTTATTTTTTATTTAATGTGTTTTGTAATCATGAGAGAAAAATTTAATGATGTTTTTACAAGCACTGCTTGGAGTATATAAATTTTATAAAAATTGATTACTGTGTTCCGTAAATCAGGTTAAAAATTTATTGTTTATGAAAAAAACCTAATTTTTGCACTTTTTTTCTTAAATTAAAAAACGGCTTCAACAATTTTTTTAAAAATTTGATAGATTCCCAAAAATGTTAATACGCGTCGATTGACACATAAACGATGCAAATCGTACGTTTGGTTCGCGAGATATAACACATGACAGAAATTACCTACAAACGGGCAAATCAACAACGCCCCCCCCCCCCCCCGACCCAAGTATCGCAAAAACTAATCAGCTCTTAAGATTGCAAAGACGCTTCGATTGACACCTTAACAAAGTCGATACGACTTTGTTTACGTGAGTTATGCTCGTAGAAAAAACTGTCCATACATACATACATCTCACTTTCTAAAAACACTTTATATATACTCTATAGACCCCAAAACGTAAAGAAATGTTGAAAATTTCAATTTCGATTTTCGAGGCGATTACAAGAACTTCCCACATACTGGGAAGTTAAAAATTGTATAGCTACAGCAAGACTAGCGAATTGCTCTGCCGCAACAATGAGACTCAAAGGATTTCTCCAAGAGGACTATTTTCTTCCTTCTTATGGTCTCTAGTTGCTGACGAACTATTAGAATCGTTTAGAAACGAAGGCTGCGTGGTACAAGATATTTATTATAACAAAAAGGAGGAAAGATATCCTAACTTTATAAGATCGCTTACTGTAAGCCCCAAACAACGAGGTGTGGCTGTTAAATATGTTTTTTTCTTATATATACTTTTTATCACCTTCAATCTTCATGTCCCTACAACGCTCCATGCGAATCTTCCATTGTTTGAAACAGTGCTAGAAGTTTCTTTCTGTCAGCTCCTTGAAGACGCGTGTCGTTTTTTTCACAGCTTCAACAGACTCAGATGCTGTCCTTTCCATGCAGATTTTACATTAGGAAGCAAATAAAGTCGCACGGTGCAATATCTGGCGAATAATGGCGGAACACTGGGGTGCTCTAATTGGCTAGAAACCTCTTCAAAGACAATGCGAAATGAGCCGGCGCATTGAACGCAGCCCTTGTCCTCCCACAATTCGGGTCGTTTTTTCTCATTCTTTCACGAAGTTTAATAAGGACGTGGAAGTATTATTGCTGAATAATAGTTTGACCTTCAGGTACACAATTCCATGAATATAAAAAAAAACGATTAATCATTGCTATGAATTTTGGTTTATTCGAACTTCCAATCAGTTTGGGTGATTTTCAATGGCATTCAAAGGGACAATTCCTTTTTTTGGGAGCTTCTCGTTGTTCAAACGTGTGAATTTTAGGCACCATTTTGGAACACACTTTTCGTATGTTAAAATTCTAATGTAAAATTTGCCGAACGCATTTTTTGTCAACTCGTTCAGCTTCAGCAATCGCACGAATACTTAACTGACGCAAGATAGAATCAAATTAGCGATTTTTCCGATATTGTCATCCGTTTTTGATGTGGAAGAGCGACTCGGTCGTGAAGCATCTTCAACGTCTTCTTGGCCATCTTGAAAACGCTTCAAACAGTATAAAACACGTGCACGCGATAAACATTTGTTGCCAAACACATGTTTCAATAACTTTTAAGTTTCAACACCGGTTTTTGCAGGTGTAAGTGAAATTTTACAACAATTCGTCGCTCTATTGTGACACTTACTCTTTTGCGAACGAAGATTGTGTACAGAAGCGTGAGGCACTGTATTTCAAAAAGCGTAGCTTCAGAAACATCCCAAGAGGTAAAATACTTAGGGATCATCTTCGATCAAAAACTCAATTAGAATAGTCGCATCATCAGGACTCATTCCAATACGATCAAAGCAGTATGGATCTACCCGGCACTTTAAGGTAAGATATGAGGGTTGAATCCAAAATGATATACCGGTTTTACGAAACAAACCTATGATGACCAAAAGTAGAACAAAAAAGATACTACTGTGTACAAAAAAGACCCCGAATTTTGTTTTAGTTTTTAAAACTTTTATTTCTTCTTCAAAATCAATTTCATCTCCTTCAAAATAATCCCCTTCGGCTCCAATGCACTCATGCCAACGGTTTTCTCATTCATCAAAACACTTGAAGAAGTCTTCCTTCGGTATGGCCATCAATACCTTCTTCGATTCAGCTTCAATCTCTTCTATCGTGTCAAAACAGCGTCCCCAGAGCGATCTCTAAAGCTTAGCGAATAGCCAGAAGTCACACGGTGCTAAATCAGGTGAATACGGTGGTTGCGAAACGATTTGCGTGGAATTTTTGGCGAAATGGTCACGAAGAACGAGCGCTTTGTGAGATGGTACATTATCATGGCGGAAAAACCAAGAATTGCCTCTCCATAAATCCGGCCTTTTGAGACGCACAGCTTCACGCAAATGACGCATGACACTCAAATAGTATTCTTTGTTGACAGATTGACCGGTTGGAAGGAATTTATAATACACCACACCACGATAATCAAAGAAAACTGTCAACATGACCTTGATTTTTGAGCGACTTTGGCGCGATCTTTTCGGTCTTGTATCACCTTTGGCACGATATTCGCTTGATTGATCGGTTGTTTCCGGGGTTTAAGCATAGATCCAAATCTTATCTTACGTAATCATGCATTTTAGCTTATCCTAATAGTCAAAAAGCATCATTTCACACACTTCAACAGGACGCTGTTTTTCTATGAAATTGAGCATTTTTGGCACCAATCGCGATTTGACTCTTCTGAAGCACAAAACATCTTTTAAAATGTTGTTGACTGACCCATTTGAAATTCCAACAACATCAGCAAGCTTTCTAGTAGTCAATCGACGATTTTGCAGCACCAATTCTTTGATTTGCGTGACGTGATGTTCATCAGTTGATGTTGTTGGTCGTCTTTGATGTGGTTCGTCTTCAACGCCTTCACTACCCTCTTTGAATATTTTATGCCATTCATACACTTGTGTCTTAGACATGGTCTGCTCACCGAAAGCCTTTTGCAACATTCTGAGCTTTTTTGTTGAATATTTTCGGACATGGTAAAAATCGAAAAAAATCACTTTTGGCTGTTTACGAAAATAAGCGTCACTGCTGAAGTAATAAAAATATTGTCGTGAAATTTGACACAAATATTAGTGACAGTTTTTCCAACTTAAAAATAAAAATTTTGTCCCTATCAAAAACCCCGCAAAATTTAAGTTGAAAACTCCGGGTTATATTTGTACACAATAGTACATGAACTTAAATGTAGAAGCATCACAGATGCAATGTAATCCTACAATTACTCAATTTGCTATCGATTTACCTACAAGTGAAAAAAAGCAGCACGAGGTGCCAATTACAAAAGACGGCAAAATTCAAAAGTGGAAACTTCAAAGGATACCTGAAAATTGTTCGCGATCCACAAACAAAATAGATTTCGAATACTAAGACGAAATCCTTCAATTTTATGAAGCCTTTCAACTTGAAATCAGCGAACGCAATGAATGGCAATCACTGCACCCTGAGCTATGAGGATCCGTAGTTTGGTGTGCTGATGAATTTAACATGACAGCAGATACTGAAGCAGTAAAACAGCCAAATTTAACTACTAAGTCAGTCTCCAATAATATTTCCAGCAGAAACATACGCCATAGACCGTTGTATCTAAGAGTGCATCGATAGATGATATTGGAAAAGGAGAATCTATATACTATCTAAAGGTAAGGCAGCGATCAAGGCTTTAAATTCTTACAAACATACATTCAAACTAATATGGGAATACATTGAAAATTTCACACATGGAAAATGAAGAATATTGGAGCGGAGAGTATCTTTATAGACCCAGAACCATGCTGTGGTAAAGCCAAGTGTCATTCTGCTTCTACTCTTCAGAAGTAGATTAATCAAATGACAATCCAGGATAGGGAGGCAGTAAATTGCCATAAAATATGCTTAGAATATGAACTAATGAATGAATAGCCCTATATAAATAAAATCGAATATGACTATTAAATAAATGTCACCATAATGACTAATAAACGTATGTATGCATACGTTGAGTAGTTTCATGACTAATTTTATTTTTCTAATAAGAAAATTTTCCTTGACAAAGTCAAAAATAATATTAAATTTAAAACGAACCAAATTTTTCGGGCTCAAGTTCACTATAATTGCTTTGACAGATAATAATTTTGAACATTTACGTGCCTTTTAAGAAGAAACAATAACAATTTATTATTGTTGTTTACCTTACCTTCGTGTTCATTTAACGGCTGATATAAATCGTAGGTGAGTGTGGATCCATCGGTTAGCGACAGGTAAACGCGTTCCCCCAGAGGCCATGGACACTTCACCCGTCCAACTATACTATGTATGACTGTTTGTACGTGACCGCTAAAGCCCCAAAGTCGTGTTGGCACGTATCTGTAATAGTTTAAAAATATGATTTGAATATTTAATAATATACTCGGAACATGTAAAAAAAGAAGAAGAATTTGAGAACACTCGAAAATTTAGTATTTAATCAATTTTCTAAACTAATAACCATTGACAATTTTATAAAACCACAATCGTAAATAATCTAAGCATTCCTTTTGATATTGAAAGACTAACTATAGTAAATTTCTCTGTCCCTTTTTGCTGGTCTGGCATTCAATTCAGCTAATAATTTTAATGGAAAATAATCGATACAATAGACTGCTAATTAAGGTCAAACGAAGCGTACATGTCTGGCTTGATGATTAAATTTCACATTGTGGATAATGTGTGTGAGCACGCATATGCTTTTAGCATTTTATGTTGCCACTCCTGGTAAATTACTTTTTTAATATGAAATTATTTTAATATGCCATATTTCTTCAACGTTTATTACTTGTGGCAAGAATTTATATCAGATTTATATTGGGTCTTTGTCAAAACTTTATAAGTTGCTATTCTACTGGTTTTGTAACTTTGATCTGATTTCCAGGATGTGGAAGCTAGTTACATTAAACCCACATCAAAGTAAAACCATCAAAATTTTACGAAAAAAAACTAGTGCTAGATGCTATCGAGTCATGTCTTCAAGCAAGCGTTCATTGACTCTTGTGGTTAATCGCAGAAAAAGTTAGGGGGCAACCTACTTTTAAAAAAATCAATATTTTTTTAATGCATTTTCGTAAGGTAGAAGTGTTTTTTTCAACGTTGGGAGATACAATCAATCAAAAGATACCGATCAGCTTCTGCCTCTCGGCATGCCGGATTTCTACCGACTAAAACCACCTCCGTTTCCTTCAATAACTCTCTCCATCAAAATTAGTAATTATCCGCATTTAAAATTTTAGGACATAGTACTTCTCAGACGATAAGAATCGGTATAAGGGATAGTACCAAATCTGCAAGTTTTAGTGTCCTTTTAGTTAGATTAATAGTTCAGACTATATGTTTATGAATTATTTTCTGTTGATAACATCTTTGGCTTTGAGTTTAGTGGAGCTGATTGTACTTGTAATTTACTTCGAAAGTTATTCCTAAAGGAGATATTTTTTTAGTGTCGTTTTAAAGGAAGTTGGGTTCGCTATGTTTTTAATTTTGTCCGGTAGTGTATTGTAAAAGTTAGCTGCTTTGTTGAAGGGGTCTTCTTTTAGCCAATCAGTTCTGGCAAATGCGATAGCTATATTATTTATGTTTCTCATTTTGTAAGCGTTATTCCCGTCAATTCTATCTAATTTCACAGCGGTGTACTCATTACGGTGTAAATTCTTATGTATGAATTTAGCTCTTTCCATGGAAATTATGCCTTGCAAATTCAATTCTTGGGCTGTTTTGTAAACTTCGCTCGTTGGAGTTGGCATACGGAGATTGTAAATAGTCTTATATGCCTTGGTTACTAATCTGGAGATGATCATGAGGTTACCTTTAGTGGTTCCGCTCCAATTCAAGATGCCGTAGGAAATTTTGGAAAGGAGATGCGCATACATAATTTGGAATTTTTTTTCTTTGGAAAGAAGTAGAAGCGACGTAGAAGGCCAATGAAGACAGCCAGTTTCTTCCTTAGATCATTTATGTGTGGAGTCCATGTTAGTTTCTCGTCTATTAGAAATCCTAAATATTTTATTTGTTCTGCTCTCTGGAGGCTTGTGTCATTGATTTTTACGTGTGGTTATATGTCAGTCTTGTTTTTTTGTTTGAAAATAATATATTTTGTTTTCCCCGCGTTTATTGCCAATCTACTTTGCAGAAGCCAATACCAATACTTCACCAGGTCAGTATGTGCTTTTTGTTCAATTTCGAGATTAGTTTTACCTGGCTATACGAGCACAGTGTCATCTGCGTACATAGTGATGAGCAAAACAAGACCAAGGCCAAGACTGTGGTAATCTTGGTATTGGTCTTGTTCTTGCGCACTCGGTCTTGGTATTGGTCTTGCGTCGATAGACCTAGTCTTGGGCTCGGTCTTGCCTACCAAATCTTGGTCTTGTTTGCAAGACTCTTGCAGTCTTGCGTTTTCACATACAAATATTTTAAATGATTTATTTACTCTTTTTTAATAGATCTTAAAGAAAATGCTAGTAAATAACTTGTAGCCACTTTTAAACGGTGTACGTTCAAGTAAGTAGCCAGTAATGAAAAATAAATAATAAAAGAGAAAAATGCTAAGTATTTTAGACGGAACTAGGTAACGAAGTAATCTTCTTGTTTCCTTGAATGTGTCGAAACTGCTCACTTATTATGCCTGGAAACATCCTAGAGTTGACGACGAGATCCTGGCACTTTTAGATTCGAAGCTGTGTACGCTGGCCATTACGGCCTTTTGATAAAAACTTATACTGTCATAATTAAAAAAGACTTCCAAATCGGCTGACTAACTCACCAACGCAGAACCGTAACTACTCTGGCTTCAGTACGACACAAAACGCACAGAAAGTTTGCATCGGCAAAACTTTTTCTTCAGTTGGTTTATTTGAAATTTTTTATCAATACTTTACAATAGAAATAAATTTTTCACTATGCAGTGGGAAATGGTATCAATACTGATTCAAATTCATGTACCAAACTAATTTCATGTAAGCATTAATTTCATATACCAAATTTCATGTTTCTGATTTAAAAAATACGTTTGTTTAGTTACACATGATAAATATGTATATCACGAGTAAGGTTTACAGGACAATTTGCCACACCCGTAGCTTCATACGGAATAGCAGACACTCTTCTCAGTGGTAAAAATGCCATACATTCTACATTTAAATTCATTGAATGCTTCTCTTCAATAGGATTTTGTTGAAATTTAAAAAAAAATCTAAACACAGTTTCACGTGTTAACTATAAAAATACTTAAAATTTATTATGGTTGAGTCTCGCATAGTCTTGGTTTTGGTCTTGGTCTTGCAAGGCGAGTCTTGGTCTTGCAGGGCAAATCTTGGTCTTTGTCTTGATAGGGTAGGTAGAGTCTTGGTGTTGGTCTTGTTTTTAAGCAAGACCAAGACTGCAAGACCAAGACCGATTCTGCTCATCACTAAGCGTACATGACCACTTTCGCAACAAGGTCTGCTTTTTTATGGAGTTGATATAAAGTAGAAATAGCGTTGGTCCTAGGATCAAGCCCTGCGGAACACCTATGTTAAGTTCCGTGCTGGTTTCTATCCAAGATTTTGTTTTGCAATAAGAATTCTTTGATTCGAGAATCTACAATTTTTTCGAGGATTTTACTTAATGAATTCAAGAATGAGATTGGTCTGTAATTGTTTGGATTAATTTCATCATCACCTTTAAAAAACGGTATAACTGCAGAGATTTTTAAGTATTCCGGGAATTTCCCCTGCCTTATACATTTATTTATTAATTTCACGAGAGTATCAGCAATATTTTCTTTGATTAATTTGAGGTCATCAACGGAGATCAGAACCTGGTGCAGTATGGTTTCGTAGAGAATTAATAGTTTCAATTTTTTTTATTGGTTATTCTTAAATGGAAAGAAGAGATTGGGGATGTGTTTCGGGACAATGATGTCCGCATCGGTGGTAGTTTCGTTACTATCTCATGACCTTTTTTTTTGAGAAATGGTGATTAAGGCAGTTGGCTATTTCCTCCGATTCACAGATCATCTTGTTCGAGAAAGTTTTTCGATATTGTGTGTCTTACTTTTTTCGACTTTCCTTAGAACACCGTTAACTAGATTCCAGAACTGACTATGGTTTTTTGAGCTTTGCTAAAGCTTTATGGTATAATAGTGTTGCTTTGCTTCTTTTATTATTTTATTACATTCGTTTTTCATTATTTTTCTTTTGTAGGACTGTAAGGATCCTTAGGTAGCAGTTTATATGCTTTATGTTTTTTTCTTTGAGGCGGTAATAACTTTTTCAGTAATCCACGTTAAATTCCTTGTCCTGATGGATTTAGTAAACGTGACAGAATCTTTAGTTTCCTGTATTATCCCGGCCAATTCCTGGAAACTTTCTGGGGTTTTCTTTTTAAGTAGCTGGTTAGTTGTCTCAATGAATTTATCTTTTCTGCGGTAAGTTATATATTTCAAACTTGGTTTTACTTTGGTCATTGTATGTGCTTTAATTGTTAAACGTATTAGTCTATGGTCTAAAAGTGTAGTTGGTGCTGCGTTTAATCGTCTGGCTGTTTGTAGTTATATGGTCTAGGATTGTACCTGAGATTAATCTCGTCGGTGTTTTTGTGTTTAATACTTCAGAATTATTGGCTGTAAGAGTATCCATGTATGTTCGGTAGTGTGTATCATCGTCCAGTAGATTAATATGCTGCTACTGTTATAAGTGTTCTCCCAAAATTTTATCGTGAGTTGAATAATCCTTAGGTAGTTATAAGCATTATAACGTAAGCGTACTAAACGCTCAACTAGCAGTTAATAGTGCGTTCTACACGTTGTAGACTGCGTTTTCCGGTGTGCACATTGAAAAACGTATGCGTGCAAAAAAAACCTTACTGTAGAGCAAAAACAGAAGAAGAAAGAAAAAATTTAAGGTTTACCTACAAAAAAACGTCTCCTACCATAAAAAAGCCGGTAGAGTTCACAATAAAATTGATAAAAGATTTATGTACGTATTACGGTTTAGCTATTTGTAGAAACGTTGATTCTGTAGAAGGAATGCGTAAAAGTATTTGGGCCACCTCTTATCACAAGTTATCAACCGATGAAAATTCATAGCATTCATATTGCCTAGAAGAAGCTGTCTCCTGGTGTGAGTATCGAAAACTTGAGGCTAAAAAAAGCTAAACGGCTATAAACACCGACCGCCTGTTGCAAAAGATGTTGAACAAATCTTGAAACCTACATATGAATATACGAAAACTTATCAAAAGAGGGAGAGATGTTTGGGTGGTCATAAACTAAATACAAATGAAAGCTTCAATGCAAGGGTCTGGAAAATGGCTTCAAAAATATGTTCTGTGGGAAAGACATTGTTGAAATTGCAACCAAAATTGCAGTTTGCATGGTAGGATGAAGGATATGCTCAAATTCTCAAAATTATGGAAACAATGCGAGTAAAAATCGGTCGAAGCTCGTAATCTTCAAAGGGAGCTAGAACTCAACAGAAAGCAGCTCGTCTTGAGAAAAATGACATGTTTGAAGAAGCTGATGGAATACTTTATGGTGCAGATTATCTTTAGGTATGATAACTTAATTTTTTCATTAATAAAAAATTTTAAGCGCGTTTTTATGCAGTGTTGTACTTTCTGGAGGAACTATTCAACCAATCTTCACCAAATTTGACCCATATATTTAACAAATATAGGGCTATTGTTCGTACCCAGAATTTTCCAAAATATCAATTTTTTCGGTACCAAATTACCCTAAAAAACATTCTCTTTTTTTCAAAATTTTGGTTGAACAATCCCCATTTTGGCATTTTTGCATGGTACTTCAAAATTATGGGTCGAACGAACATGGCAATGGCATGTCATAGCAATCACGAAGCCGTTTGATTATTTTGTTTCAGATATGCCATTTATACAAAATCATCAATACGACAATGACGTGTATTTAAAAAAAACTCTGAAAAAAACAATAAAAAAATTTCTTTCTTGTACTTAACGAGTGTTTTTATATTACCCAAAAATAAATTGTATTATAAATAATATTTATAATTGTATTATAAAATCACAAAAATGACACATTTTTCGAGCGTCTAAAGTAGGTTGCCCCTACAAGTATCGTTTAATAAGATGCAAATCCCATCAAACTTACATATATAATAATTGTCTATGCAAGATAACAGGATCGCCATGTATCGATGCTATATCGCCACCAATTGAAGTCTCCGGCAAGATCTATGTTGATACAAACATATTATTGAAACTAATGCTAATACTGCGCAAAGATGGGTTCGACTATTAGGGAGATAATAACATAGGGAAGTGACCCTTAGTCTGGTTTAAAATCATTATCCATCCTAGTTTCTGCCGGTGCATGCTATGAATTGATGCATAAAATGACTCAAGTGTCGCGATGATTAATTGAATGCCTCCCTTATTCATAGCACGCTCGAATATGTAGCATCAAATTACAAACACTGAATTCAGGTACAGTCAACTCCGGTTATAACGGCCCGGGTTATAACGAACCATGGTTTATAGCGAACCTATTCTTAAGTCCCGGCGCGTGGCCATTAGGAAATGTATTAAAAATAAACGTTTATAGCGAACTCGTATATAACGAACTATCGGATGTAACGAACTAATTTTCCATCCGATTTGGCTTAAAACATGGCTATAACGAACTTCGTGACACTAATCTATGAACGATGCTTCGATGTGTACGGTGAGTGTGATGAGTGTGCGTAAAGAACACCTCGATATAATTGGGGACTTCCCCGAATGTGATTGTATTGTTCGTCTATGTAGTAACGAAATAATATTCTGCAGTGAAAAACGTGAAGAACGAAGAGCTTTTTCCTTAGAGGAAAAATGTGAAATTGAAAGTGGAAGAATGCAGAGTGTCGTATGCTGAGACAGAGGTTTGTGGAAGTCTACAGTAGGAACAATTTACAAAAATAAGCTGGAATTGCTTAGTGCATTCGAAAAAACTAACGTGAAAGTGAAAAAAAAATCGGAAATCCGTGCGCGATGATGTCGATCAAATGTTATTAAAATGGTTCACTCAACAGCGATCAAATAATGTTAGTATCAGTGTTGCAGTTTTAAAAACGAAAGCAGAAGATTTCGCCAGGAAAATAAAGAACGAATTTGTTTGCAGTGAAGGTTGGATCGAGCGATGGAGGGCACGTCATAATGTATGCAGCAGGAAAATTGTGGGCGAAGCAGCAGCTGTACAAACATCTATTGTTGACAATTGGATTACCACTGTTTGGCCATTAATTAAACAAGAATTCCACGTTGATGACATATTCAATGCCGACGAAACTGGCCTTTTCTATAAATTAACTCCCGACAGAACTTTAAAATTTAAAGGAGAGCAGTGTAAAGGGGAAAATCAAGCTAAGGATAGAATAACACTTTTAGTATGTGCCAACATGTCGGGATCAGAGAACGAACGAAAGCTGCTAGTAATAGGCAAAACACAAAAACCGCGATGTTTTAAAAACATGAAGAGTTTACCTGTTGATTATCGTGCAAACATCAAGTCATGGATGACATCTGAAATTTTCACCGACTACTTACGGAAATGGGATGAAGAATGTACTAGAAACAAACGGAGAATTGTCTTGTTAGTAGATAATTGCCCAGCGCACTCAAAAGTTGACCAGTTACGATCCATTAAGCTTGTTTTCATGCCACCAAATACTAGTTCGTTACTTCAACCCATGGACCAGGGTGTTATACATGCCCTAAAAAGTCGCTATCGGTAAGCTCTTTTGTTAAATATTGTTCAAAACATTGATGCTGGGACAACAGCTGCTGTTACTATTCTGGACGCGATCAATATTATTCATAGATCTTGGCAAAGAGTATCCTCTCAAACAATAAAAAACTGTTTTAAGCATGCTGGTTTATATTTAACTAATGTTGAAGGTGTACCAAATGCTAACGATGAAATATCAATCGAAGAAGGTCAACAGGAATCGAGGACCATAGGTTCCGAAGGATCCAATATCTTCATTTCACATGACTACATTACCGTAGATAATAACCTCATCACATCTGATTTTTTCACCGACGATGACATCGTTTCTTCTGTAAGAGGTTGTGCCAGCACTTATCGTGACAATTCGGAAACTGAGGATGAAGATGACATGCCACATAGAGCACAGGTTATAACTGTTAGTGCAGCAAAACAAAATTTAAGTGAACTGCGTATCTTTCTTCAATCGCGCGATGCATCTCAAACTATTCTAAATAGTTTGGCTGAATTAGAAGCATATACAGATGAGACAGCACTGAACACCCAAATGCAAACTAAAATAACAAATTATTTTCAGAATGTATAAATAATATACGCGCATAACTTAAGAATAAAAATTTTCAATCAATGGGTAGTTCGCAAAATATTGTTTATTTTACTTTTTTCTGTTGTTGAGCACAAATAAAAATTATATGTGTAACTACTCTTATGTGTATTTTTATGCCTCCGTCTATCACGAACATCGGCTATAGCGAACCAATCTTCCCGGTCCCTTGAGGATCGTTATAACCGGAGTTGACTGTACATTGCTTACCAATGTATTGATGAATTACGAAAGTGTATTCATTTAATTAATAGAGTCTAGAGTCATTCGTAGAATTTACGCCTAATAATAAAAATATATGTAGGCATCTCGATGGCACTGAAATTCATCGTGAAATTTTGTTATTGCTGAGGAAAAGAAACGAACAGCGTCTTTAAACTTATGAATTGAAATCCAGTAATAGTAATATGAGTGAAACTTTTCACATTTTGAACACACTTTTTGATAGGAAGAAGCCAAAAATGTTCGATGTTTGGAGAGAAAAGCTGATATTTTACCTTCGTTCCCAACATTAATAAGATATGCAGATATACTAGAATTCCACTTTGGATTTTTTTTAAATTCAAAAAAGATTACGACGCACATTTTATCAAGACTGACTTTTTAAATTAAATGTTGACCAAATTATTAATTAATTTCGTTCTTTACTACATTATTGTCTCGTCCGACACAACCCCAAATTATTCATTCGATACACGGTAAAAATCAATAGCATTCAAGGTGCATTGACAGGGAATATAACGAATGAGAAACGATTTCTATTCCAGCTACGGAGAATATGAATGATTCATGCGTCAATAATGGTGGGTTAAAAAGACTACTAAAGTGTTTCAACTTTCGTCCTTGTAATATCAAATAACATGTTTCCAATTGATATATTTTAGAACGCATTCCTAGAGGTTCGATGCTAGCTTTCCTGTGTGTGTTGCTCACTTAGCTACAACGATTAATAATGTATGCAAACAATTTGCTAGGTATATGACAAGGAAGACATAAATCAAATTCGGTTTGATGGTAGGTGATTTATATTGAATGTACCTATTCCATTCTTTATGAAGGGACTTTTTTCACTAGTTTGAGAAAAGCTTTTAGACAAAATGATATCAGGAATTGTATAGGACGCTGCAAGTAATTGATAATCGAATGTAATAGTTTGGATGACTTTTAGATGCGGAATTCATGTATTGATATTTTACAATTATTTGCCTGGAATTTATGAGCATTTTGTGACTCTGACACAAAATATACTATTGAATTCCAATAAATAATAATTTTGACTAGTTTAGGTGCTATGGACAGTTCAAAGTTAAATTGATTTTGGAAAATTTCGCTGGACTTATCCACCTTGCAGGCTCGACCCAACGAAAACTTTTCGCAAGCGCATACAACTATAATATATCGAGAGGCAGATTTTTCTTTTGCTTCCTATATACTGGGAAGTTAATAAGCCCACTGATTAAAAGAAAAATGCTCTACTCTTTTTGAAACTAGCATGAACTGAAATGATTACTCAAACTACTGCCGGGATTTGTCTTTTACATTGGAAAGCCATAAAACGTGCCACCCACAAATTATAACATATTCTAGGTTCAACTGGTCAGGAGGATAGAGAGTCCGCAAATATTTTACCTGAAGGTCAGGCGCTTGTGCGTATTACTTCCATGCATAAATGCCTACACATGTTATACACATACACATGTAATTGTATATAGTTTTTAAGTAAAGAAATTTCTTTACATATTTTAATAAAAAAAATGTCTGAAAAGTGCATTTCATCATAAATCCATGTCACACTCAAATTCGTAGAATCCCATTGAACTAAAAACTTCCCGTTAATAATGCACAAATTGCGTATAAATTTGACAAATAAGAGCATTTAAGCTGTAAGCGTGGTATTGTGAAAACATTTAGTAGAGTTTTAGTACATTTATTTACAAGAAATTCACTACGGGTAGAAAAGGAAAAGAAACATCCATGGAACTGGGAAATTTTTTTATAAGTGAACGTGAAAATGGAAAAACTTTGAAAGAAATGAGTAAATAGGTTAAAAGAAGTATTTCGACTGTGCAATATACCATTTAAACTAAGAAATGTTACCCAAAAGAAGTTAAATGAATCGGACGAAAGAATGATATTGCGAGAAGTTGAAAAAATCCAAAAGTTAGTGCTCCAGAATTATCCAAATTTGTGAATAATTACTTGGGATAATCTGTAAGTACAGAAACATTTCGCCACGTTTTAATAGAAGAAGAAAAGGACTTGTCGCGGAAGAACAGCCAGAAAAAAACCATTCATCGGTAAAGCGAATAAAAAACAAGCCGTGAGGTGCGACCCAAGAGGTTCAAACGGTCAACCTCCCAGTAATATTTACATAAATATTAAAATTACTAAACACAATAATAATTATAAACATATTAATAAATAATAATAATGAGAGGCACTCATAACAGTAATTGGATTGACTTTATATTAATCGTATCATTTACGGGAGCGTCCTTCGATTACGTAAGGATTTTGGTGAATTGGAGTAGTATTGTTATTTTATCGATGCTTGAAGGATAAAAGACCGCTAGCAAAAATGAATGAAGTTTTTGTTATTACGCCCACTGAAGAGATTTTCCATTTTGAATAGTTGCGGTCAAAATTGCCAGCACTTCGGCATAATCACTGAATTTGTATTTTTTCACGATTTTACATCAATGAAACTAATAATTATTTCTTATTTTCTGTTGATTTTGAGAAACATTGATTATGCAGTCAAAAATAGGTTCAATTGCATGTAAAAAGTAAAATATTTGTATTACAAATGATGAAGGAAGTAATTGAAATCTTACGAATACTAAAGAACAAAACTCCTAAAAACTACAATTTTTATTTGATGAAAGCTTTTCAAAGCATATGATCTTGAAAAGTGTTGACTGCAAAATATTTTACCATTCAAAACGTTGATTACCACAATTGCAAATTTCATTTGATTTGTATTGGTTTTCAAAATTTAAGCAGTTTTTTCATTAAAGTTAAAACATGGTGCTGTGAAGACTATTGAAAATCTGCTCAAATTTTGCAAATATTATTAAACTTTGATTGACTTCACAACATTTTTAGAATGAGAGATTTAAGGTATAATCATTCGTATGAACCTTTTTTACATGGTGACTTTGAATGATTTCTTTATGTTTAATTCATTTTTTTTTAAATCATGAGAAAAGTTTTTGCTGGTTTCTCTACAAAAATTGATAAAAATTTATAAATTCTATAAACATTTATTATTAAAAATGAATTTTTTTATGAAAAAAACACCACTTTTCTACATTTTTTTTATTAAATTAAAAAAAAACGCTTTAACGATTTTTTAAAATATAAAAACATCATAAAAATGTTAATACGCGTCGATTGACTTTTTAATGATGCAAAGATTATATTCGGTTCTCGAGATATAATGAATGACGTAAATGAACATTTAATGAATTTTTATTTTTTATTCAACTTTTTTTGTAATCATGAAAAAAAAATTTGCTGGTTTTTTTACAAGAACTGTTTGGAGTATATAAATTATATAAACATTGATTACTTCGGTTTGAAAATCAGGTTAAAAATTTATTGTTTTTGAAAAAAACTCTAATTTTTTGCACTTTTTGTAAAAAAATTAAAAAACGGCTCAATCACATAAATGTCAATACGCGTCGATTGACACCTTGATCAAGGAAATCATGTGATTGGTTCGCGAGATAAAACGCATGACAGAAATGACCTTCAAACGGTCAAAACAGCAAACCCCCCGACCGAAGTGTCCCAAAAACAAATCAGCTCTTAAGATTGCAAAGACGCTTCGTTTGACACCTCAACAAAGTCGATACGACTTTGTTTACGTGAGTTATGCTCGTAGAAAAAACTGTCCACGAACGTACGTACGCACACACACACACACACACATACATCTCCCTTTCTAAAAACTATTTAAATATACTCTAAAGACCTCAAAACGTAAAGAAAAGTCGAAAATTTCAATTTCGATTTTCGAGGCGATTACAAGAACTATATCTATAATTCGGAAATAAATATTGCTTATTAAAGGCGTGTAATTTTTACTGATGAAATAAATTTTTTTTACTATATTCCAGTCAGACGGACAACAGAGATACTTCGTTAGAAAAACAGAATCTTCAACCTACAGTGAAACATGGTGGAAAATCGCACATGCTGGTACGGGGAAACTGCATTTTATTGACGGTACTTTCGATCAAATGAAACATATAAATATTCTTGAAAATAGTTTAAAAACCAGTGGCAAAAATTGGAACTTAGTGATTTTAAATTTTATCAGGATAACGACTCGGAACATAAGGCTCTTGTAACCAGACAGTGGCTGTTATACAACTGCCCAAAAATGCTAGATACACCCCTTCAGTCTCCAGATATTAATCCACTTGAGCACCTATGTGACATGCTCAAGCAAAAATTTCCACCCCCGATCTAATATTCGGCAGCTAAAACAAAAGTTTAACTACGAATGAACAAATATTGGGGTGGATGTTACAGAAAAATTGGTATTATCAAAACCAAACAGATTAGCCGAGGTAACAAAGAGAAAAGGTTGCCCGACAAGATATTAGTCGCGCCTTAAAAACTAACTTTAAGAACAATTTCTTTAAAGAAGATTTATTTTACGAATACGAATGTGAGACAGAATTTTGAATTAATGTTTTTTTTTGTGTTATACATTCATCTGCATCAACTATTTTATCTATTTTTGGGAAACATTAATGTTTAGAGCGTAATGAAAATAATAATTTGAAATATTAGAGTCAAAATGTAAGAATTTTCAAATATTTTGGCATTTTTTTTTTAACTTCCCAGTTCCCTATGGGAAGTTATTGTAATGGGGTCGATTTTGCGAATCCCAAATTTTCACATATCTCCACGTTTTAAGGTCTCTAGAATCCAAATCCATCGTTTTTAGAGAGATGTCTGTGAGTGTGTATGTACGTATGTGCGTTCGGAATAATTTGTCGTCTCGATTATCTCAAGAACCACAGATCGGATTGACGTGGGACTGGTTTCAAACGACGCGTAATTACGTAACTTAGAACTGAATGACTTTTCAGCAAAATCGGTTAAGCCGTTTTTTATTTAGGATGAAAAAACTGAAAAAACGACTAAAAATTGCTTATTTTTAAACTGTTGATACGCACGTTTAATTCGTGCAGATACCAAATACCTTCATAGTAATGTTGTTATTATTGTGCGTTCTAGCAAAATTGTGATCAAATTTGTAAAAAATGTTATTTAAAAAAAAATTAATTTATAAAATTGCAAACTTATATTATCAGGTTTGGGTGAATGGGAGTAGAGACGCTAATGCAGTTAATAATTGGATATTGTTATAAATAATTTAATATTGTTAATAACAATCAAATAATATTAGTTATAATTTGATATTGTATATATAAAGTCAATTATAATTATTCAGTAACGGTCAAACATTCTTAATAACGAATGATTATTTTAAACAATAATTAAATACCCTCAATAATAGTTGTGGATTCCGAGGCCGAGATGAAGGACAAGAAGGGTGATGAGGACGAAGAGGACAAGGTTGCCAAGGCTTTGGTAGAGGATCACCAGGTGGTGGAGACGTCTTCCTCTACCAAAACTTTTATGGTTAGATAAAAAATTGATAAAAATGATAAAAGTAATTATATTAATTTAGAATAATAATGTTTAATAATAATAATTATTAATGATAGTAATTAAAAATAAAAGCAAATTATAGCTTTTTATTCACTCCACTGGGAAGTTAGTCGTGTGGGCCTCAAGGGTCGCACTTAGACCACATTTTTCTTTAGATTTGTTATTCACGAATACGAGTGCGAAAGACTGTACACCTGAACGTCTCGAAATATTGGAAATATTTTCGAAATTCCCGTTTTGTGCGACAAACTTATAGAGCACTTCAGCCAATTTATGTTGCTCACAATCGTCCACCTGAGCAGCTCATACGCAATACAATTGAAAAATTTATGTCCACGTATACTGTATTAGAAAATGGTAATCCAACTTACATTGCTTTGCTGAAGCCAAGATCGTGACTTGATGATCGGATTATGCCTTGTATTTAGAATGAAACATGAATCTCTTTTTTTGCCGTAATGACGAAAAGTAAGTAATTCAGCAACTGTAGAAGTGGATAAGTATGTTGGAATAACCAGTTAGGAAGGTTACTAATAACCTGATGCACATTTGTATAAACATGGCTTCTTGATCACGACGATGAACGACTTGCTAAACATTTTTTCTACGCAAGTTTGCCATACACAACTTTCTTGTGGGATCCATGGTTTCGGAGATATGAGGGTGCCCCAACTTCTTTTGTTTTGAAAATGGAGCCCAAAGGACAGGAGCTGCGATCCCAGAAACTTGAACTTAAGCTATCTATACCATTGCCCACGCATTGCATTAAAAAAAATTCTGCCTACCCAAAATGCACGGTCAAACTCCCATTTGACTGTACTATTTATGCTCGCTCGAAAACCCAGGTCTGATCCGCGGAATCGTCCATTAAACAGGGATTTCATTTGGTTCAATAAAAATGACCATGTGCAGAATTTTTTTAAATTTTCAGATGATTTAGACGTTGTTGTTCGAGGAACCCTCTTCTTCGAAAAATTGATTTTTTCGTAGGTTTGTGGCATATGATTTTTATTAACGAATCTACGGATTTCTTTGGCCCAAGATATAGCCAACTTAATTTTGGTTGAGATACAGACAGAAAACATTGTATAAGGTGTGTCACAAAATAAATGAGACAAACTGATACTGATAAATTATGATTTTTATTAAAGCTTTAGTTGTTGTCTTTTATTTTATTTTATTAAGATATACTTAAATTCATTTTTTATTTTATTATATTTTACATAGAGAAGGACTATCCTCAATTTTTCAAAACTTATATTTAATACCTGCCGTCATATTTTGGACGACGTTCATATTCGCTTTTTATATTTTTTCAGATTCTTCTTTGAAGTTTTTCGGTTTTTGCTTTCCACCCTCCTTCATAAACGAACCACATTTGGAGGATTATCCTCTTTCGGTACAAAACTTGTATTTTGTTGTTGATCCATTGGGTTGTGTTTTTTGTATAATGGTATTCATACGGCCAAAAAATAACGTTATCATTGCTGTGAAATTTGCTCATAATTTTTTTCATTTTTCCTAGACGCTTTGCCTCGAACTTTACCATTGAAAGGTTCAGAGATACCAGCTGATGAAATTTCATGCCAAACAAAAACTTTTGGTTCAAATTTTGATTTCCTACATATTTTATTGCCGCAGGTGTTGTTTCAAAATTCCTGGTATAAGCATTTCCGCTATTTGTGGAATTAGAAAACATGAAATTCTTATCATCGTCCATCGCTATTTCCATTTTCCACGAAAATGCTTCATTCAAAGGCTTTACAACATCTCGGTATTTTTTTTCTAACTGTGAAGCCGAATATTCAGGAGCTGATTTTCGTTTGCGATATTGTAGTTTTTTTTTCTTCAATAGCTCGGTGTATTCACTTTCGAGAAACAATAAATTTCCTCGCCACTGCAGACATATCAATACTGTTTTCGGTCATTTTCACTAATTTCTTCGTATTTTTTTCATTAAAAAATTAGAAGATTATTTAAATATCTTAAAAGAAAATTTGAGAAAAAGTGCCGAAAAATTGGATCTTGCTGACGATTATTATTTCCAGCAGGACAATGATCCCAAGCATACTGCTGAAATAGTACGTTTGTAGATTCTCTACAATACATCTCATATTCTAAAAACTCCTCCCCAGTCACCTGACCTCAACCCCATAGAACTTTTATAAGATTACCTCGACAAGTCATTATGTCATCACCATATTACTTCAAACAGTCAGCTGAAATCTATTATAATGGACGAATGGGACAAAATCAGTGCAGAGACAACTAGATAGTTAGTATATTCAATGGGAAGTCGTTTAAGGGAGGTAATTAAGCGAAGCGGAAAGTCAACCAAATACTAAACATTGCTAACATTCCAATGATTGTCAACTTCTTTAATGTATATTAGGATATGGCGAATACTTTTGTCCAAGCGAAATGTGAATTCTAACCGTTTTATATGCATTCTTAATGTGAAGAAATGTGGACTAAGTTTTATTTTACCAGAATTGCTTTTCTAAATACAGAGAGCTTTAACTTCCTAGTATATGAGAAGTTCTTGTAATCGCCTCGAAAATCGAAATTGAAATTTTCAACATATCTTTACGTTTTGAGGTCTTACGAGTATATTTTAAGTGTTTTTAGAAAGAAGTATATGTGTGTGTATGTACGTACGTACGTGCGTTCGCGCACAGTTTTTCTACGAGCATAACTCACGTAAACAAAGTCGTATCGACTTCGTTAAGGTGTCAATCGAAGCGTCTTTGCAATCTTAAGAGCTGATTAGTTTTTGGGACACTTCGGTCGGGGGAGTTTGCTGTTTTCACCCATTGAAGGTCAACCATGTTATGTGTTTTATCTCGCGAACCAAACGTACGATTTGCTTTATCAAGGTGTCAATCGACGCGTAATAACATTTACGTGATTTTATCAAATTTTAAAAAAAATGATGTAGCCGTTTTTTAATTTTTCGAAAAAAGTGCAAAAAATTGGAGTTTTTTTCAAAAACATCAAATTTTTAACCTGATTTTCAAGACGCAGTAATCAATGTTTATATAATTTATAAACTCCAAACAGTTTTTGTAAAAAAACATCAATTTTTTTTTTCATGATCACAAAAAAATTAAATTAAAAATAAAAAATTATTAAAAGTCATCATGACCTTCATGGTCATTTATGTCATTCATTATATCTCGAGAACCAAATATAATCTTTGCATCATTAAGAAGTCAATCGACGCGTATTAACATTTTAATGATGTTTTTAAATTAAAAAAAAATCTTTAAAGCTATTTTTTAATTTAATAAAAAAATATTGAAAATTAGTGTTTTTTTTTCATAAAAAAAAATAATTAATAAAATTAACATCGTAATAATAAATATTTATAAAATTTATCAACTTTTATCAATTTCTGTAGAGAGACCAGCAAAATATTTTCTCATGATTTCAAAACAAATTGAATAAAAAATAAAAAAAATCATTCAAAGTCACCATGGGTTCATACGAATTTTTATAACTTAAATCTCTTATTCTAAAGACATTATTGTAAAGTCAATTAAAGTTTATTATTATTTGCATAATTTACGGAGATTTTTAATAGTCTTCATAGAACCGTGTTTTAACTTTAATAAAAAGCTGCTTAAATTTTGAAAACCAATACAAATCAAATTAAATTTGCAATTGTGGTAATCAACGTTTTGAATGGTAAAATGTTTTGTAGTCAACACTTTTTGAGATCATATGCTTTGAAAAGCTTTCAACAAATAAAAAATTGTAGTTTTTAGGAGTTTTGTTCTTTAGTATTCGTAAAATTTCAGTTACTTCCGTCATCATTTGTAATACATATATTTTACTTTTTACATGCAATTGAACCTATTTTTGACTGCATAATCAATGTTTCTCAAAATCAACAGAAAATAAGAAATAATTATTAGTTTCATTGATGTAAAATCGTGAAAAAATACAAATTCAGTGATTATGCCGAAGTGCTGGCATTTTTGACCGCAACTATTCAAAATGGCCATCACGCGACAAAATCTCTTCAGTTGTCCTAATAACAAAAACTGCATTCATTTTTGCTAGCGCTGTTTTGTCCTTCAAGCATCGATATGAAAATACCAAATAACGTAGAAAAGGCTTTGTAACCTGTCCCCCCTCCGATTGGTCCACGTGAATATTAATCAAACCAATCCACGACAATCTTTACGTAGTCAATTGACGCTCGCGTAGATGTTACGATTAATATTAAGTCATTCCAATAACTTTTGTGAGAGGTTCATTTTTATTATTAAAAGTAGTATTATTTCCATAATTATTATTGTGTTTAATGTTTTTAATATTTATGTAAATATTACTGGGAAGTTGTCCGTGTGGACCTCAAGGGTCGCACCTCGCGGCTTGTTTTGTAGCTCCTTTTGAATTTTCGGAAACATTGTAGTTCCTCGGACATGTTGTCTGGAACTAGTTCCGACTACGAAAAGACCGATTCCATCTCCGTTCCGCCTCCGGAACTATATTTCGCACCTCTACTCTTTAAACAGTTTCCAAAAAATGATGCCCGGAATATGTTTAAACTAGTGTCCTTCTTATTAACTATCCCAACATTAAACTGCTTTTCCGAACGCATTTTTCCCCAAATGAATTTAAAATCGTCGGATGCCAGATATTTATGCTCGTTTAATTTAATGAAGGCAGAATTGCACATCCAGGTCAATCCTATCCTGTGCAGAGTTCTTCATTTATATTAAAAGAAAAAAGGAAGCTTGAAAAGAAGTTACGTCTTCACAGAAATATGAATAAGTAATTCTTATAAATAATTCTTAGTTTATTATATTATATAACATAATTTTTAATTTTATTTCTCTGAAGACTCAACTGCCTAGTTAACCAGACGGTTTATCTATTGTCATATAAATATAATTTAAAATTCAAATAAAAAGACAAGTATGTAAAAATCACTGATTAAATACGTTTTATTCACTACATATATCCCGCTTTCGACGAAAAACTACCGCTTTTTTACCCAAATAGTTTCAAAATCCCGCTTTGATAAAAAGTATATCTGGCAACGCTGGGCGTAAAGCTAATGAAGAGCTCAAGAAGGCAAATCTCCTTCCTACAATTAAGCACGGCTTCGGTTCAATAATGGTATGGGGTGCAATATCCGCTGCTGGAACGGGTAAATTGCATATAATCGAGGGAATTATGGACAAAATATATTACTTGAATATCTTAAAAGCAGCAAATGTAAAAAATAGCGCTCAAAAATTTGGAATAGAAGATTTCATTTATTAACTTCCCAGTATATGGGAAGTTCTTGTAATCGCCTCGAAAATCGAAATTGAAATTTTCAACATTTCTTTACGTTTTGAGGTCTATAGAGTATATATAAAGTGTTTTTAGAAAGGGAGATGTATGTATGTATGTGTGTGTGTGTATGTACGTACGTACGTACGTATGTACGTTCGTGGACACATTTTTCTACGACGATAACTCACGTAAACAAAGTCGTATCGACTTCGTTGAGGTGTCAATCGAAGCGTCTTTACAATCTTAAGAGCTGAGCTTTTTGGGAAACTTCGGTCGGGGGGGTTTGCTGTTTTGCCCGTTTGAAGGTCATTTCTGTCATGCGTTATATCTCGCGAACCTAACGTACGATTTTCTTGAATAAGGTGTCAATCGACGCGTATTTACATTTGTGTGATTCTATCAAGTTTTTAAAAAAAATCTTGGAGCCGTTTTTTAATTTTTTAAAAAAAATTGCAAAAAATAACGGTTTTTTTCAAAAACAATAAATTTTTAACCTTATTTCCAAGTCGCAGTAACCAATGTTTATAAAATTTATATACTCTAAACAGTTCTATTGAAAATGACATCAAAGTTTTTTACTAATGATTACAAAAAAAATCAAATAAAAAATAAAAAATCATTAACAGTCATCATGTTCTTCAAGGCCATTTCTGTCATGCTTTATATCTGACGAACCAAACATACGATTTGCATTGTTAAGGTGCCAATCGACGCGTATTAACATTTGCGTGAATCTATCAAATTTTCATAAAAACTGTTGGAGCCGTTTTTTAATTTAAGAGAATAAAGTGCAAAAATTAGATTTTTTTTCATAAACAATAAATTTATAACCTGATTTGCGAAATATAGTAATCAGTGTTTATAAAATTTTTATACTCCAAACAATATTTCAAGAAACAATTTCAAAACTTTTTCTCATGATTACGTAAAAAATTAAATTACAAATAAAAAATAATTAAAAGTCATCATGATTTCCAAGGTCATTTTTATCATTCACTATATCTCACGAACCAGATATAATATTTGCATCATTAAGGTGTCGATAGACGTTTATTAACATTGCTGCAATTTTTTTAACATTACATAAAAATTGTTTCAGCAGCTTTTTAATTTAATAAAAGAAATGCAAAAAATTAGGCTTTTAGGGTTTTAAGGTTTTTTCATAAAAATAATTTTTTAACTTGATTTGCACAGCACAGTAATAAATTTTTATAAAATTTATACATTCTTATCAGTTTTTAAAGAGAAACCGGCAAAACTTTTTTCCATGATTATAAAAAAACTAAATAAAAAATAAAAAATCATTCAAAGTTATTATGTATAGAGGGTTCATATGTATGACATTAATTTTTATCTTTTATTCTAAGGAAATTGTTGTAAATTCAATCGAAGTTTTCTAATATTTGCATAATCTGAGCAGATTTTTAATAGTTTTTACAGTGTTTTAGTGTTAATAAAAAAACTGGTTAAATGAGATAAGTCCAAAAAAAACCTTCCGTAGATGATATGATTAATATCAACTCATTCCTGTTGCTGCTATGAATACCTCTCATTATTATTATTTAAAGTAGTAATATTTTTAAAATTATTATTTTGTTTAATATTTTTAATGTTTATCTAGAAATTACTGGGAAGTTGACCGTGTGGACCTCAAGGGTCGCACTTCGCGGCTTGTTATCAGGATAACGACCCGAAGCACAAAGCTCATGTTGTGCAAAGTTGGTTGCTCTACCATTATTCTCATTTGCTTCAAACCCCATCGCAGTCGCCTTAATTGAATGCTATCGAGCTCGTGTGGAGTTACTTGGAGAAAAAATTAAAAAAATCATCACATAAAGAATAAAATACAGTTGGAAGCAGCCTTAAAGGAAGAGTGAAACCAAATCCCGGCATCGTTCTGTCGAAAATTGGTGGAGTCGGTGCCAAATCACATGGCAGAGTGTCCTACAACAAAAAGGGCCCCTAACTAAATATTAGGACTCAATTAATTTTTTTTCAAACTTTATACTTTTCATGAATTCATATTGTGTTCCATTGTAACTTTGAGGCTGATGTACTATGTTTTGTTATGTAATGCACTTTTTTTGTTTTTAATGTGAATGTTGTTAAAGTTTTTTTGTTGATAATAAGTGTAAATCAATTATACTACTTAAAATAAAAAACAATGTTAGTAATAGATTTGTAGTTAATTTGTTATTAAGGTATAAACTTATATATCCATGCTGTTCCATTATAACTTTGAGCCACTGTATTGTCTTCAGGCAGCACTTAAACCTTGAACGTACCCAAACTGTATTCATAAATTGCAGGGTAATAAAAATTATTCCATCGACCTTTTTTCTAAGAAAAATTGTACATCATCTATTTTGTGACAAATCTTAATTACGCAGCTAGGTAATCTGTGCGGCTATTCCAGCAGCGCCAACTACGGCATCCATGCAAGTAACCACTTTTTTTACTCACTATTATAAAACATTGTAGCATTCGTTAGTGCTCAACAGCATCGGTGGTTCAGTGGTAGAATGCTCGCCTGCCACGCGGGCGGCCCGGGTTCGATTCCCGGCCGATGCAGAAATCTTTTGAAAACAATTTTTTGATTGATTTTCTCAAAATTTTAGCAGCATTCCATGCTTAAGTAACCTTCAAGCAATGAACTATCCTCAAGCGAATTGAACATATCAAATTAATTGTTAACGGGTAATGATTCGCATTTTATTTCAAACGGAAAAATAAATTATATTCGGGGAGAACAGCATTTTGATAAAAAATTAAGTCAATCATCTCGTGACGCTTTGGACAATACAATTGTTCGATAAATTATTAGATAAATATTATTAATGATCGTGTCAGCAGAGTCAGAATAGTTCTCTCAATCGAGGCACTTTAAGTGCCTTGTTAATAGTTTTATGAAGGTAACATTTGTGGGTTGAGTTTAACTCATTTATCTATTTATTGACGTAATAAACGAGTGTGTGATTGTATTGCATTCAAATTACACTGGAAATTCAAATATGCGACATACAATACCTTTATAAGGTATCATTACCGTTTTAATACTAGTAATTATTGAGCAAATAGTGCATAATGAATTCATAACCACAATAGATTCGAATCCAGTATACTTTGAGTTATTATAGAGGATTCACAAGTAAAGTATAAATATAATATGAAATTTACGATATCAGTCGAAGAAAAATGCACTAATTACAAAAAAGCATGAGAAACAATTATAATAAATAATACCCTCTTCGATGTACAGGCCTATTGCACAACCCATATGCACATGTGTTAACACGAGCAGCAATTGAAAACATATTGGAAGCGAATAAATGAAACATGAGCAAAATTTTCCGTCATAATTGCCGATGAGTGCAATATGAGGAGTTGTTGGCATTTAGATAAATATTATTTAGTGACGCAGGGATAAGTTATGAAGGCAACTTGTATTAAATTCGGAATTTATTATTTGCTGAAATATATTTTAAGAGTAATTGCAATTTACAAAGAAGCGAACCAAAAAACAAACATTATAATTTGCAGATGAAACGATAAATTAGAATTTATTCTGATTTTATTAGTTAGTAAACTTCATAATAAGAACAAATTTACAACACACTACTTAGTTATTAATTTTGTCTTGTATAGTGTGTTTTTAGAGATATACAACGTCTGATAGGGGAACCTGTCATTGTACCTGTCCAATTTCGTTGCTACTTCGACAATATGTTCAATTTACTTTGGCAAATTACCATGCAAAGACTTACACCCGAGCAACATCTGAAAATCGTGGAAATTTACTTCCGAAATTTGCGTTCTGTGCGTCAAACTTATAGAGCACTTCGTCCAATATATGGTGCTCATAACCGTCCATCTGAGCAGCTCATACGCACTTCAATTAAAATATTTGGGCGATGTTCATCCAACACGAGCTCGTACAATGCGTGCCGAGGCAACTATCACTGCTGACTGAGGATCCAGATAGATTGATTCGACGTCGTTCTCAACAACTCGGCCTCTGTCCGTCCACTACATGGGTAATAAATTTTGAGGAAAGATCTTGAATGGACTGAAGCCCTATAAGGAGTTGAAGCCATAAACTCTTTCCGGGCGGTGGTATACTTTTTATACTACATTTTCAATTTTTTTTCCTGTGGCACTGGTATACTTTTAATGCCATGTTGTTCTATGCTATAGGCCCATTATCAGTGCAATGCATTTTGCTTTTTTTTATTTGAATTCGACTTTCAGGTTTTTTAGAACCGTTATATCGGAGAGACGGTTACTTGTTGCGAGCGTTTATTTGATTCGTTTATTCTAGTGAGGGTTGTATTCGCAATAGCGTGCAAAGTGAAAGAATCTGTGTTCAATAGACTGAAAATTTATTTACTATCATTATTTTCAGTAGCAGGTGCAGTACAAGATTTAGCATTACAAGGACGCGGTATAAAGTGTATACCAGTGCCCATTACAATGGAAATTCATGTGAAGAAATATATTTCAGGAAAAAGGGAAAATGAACCGAAGAAATCTCACTGATGACGAAATTCTTCAATTTGATGACGAAATACTTCAATATATGCCCAAAAAGCCAATAAAATGTGGTTACAAGCTGTGGGTGCTTTGTGATAAGAGTGATTATACATATAATTTCGAATTATATACCGGCAAGAAAGTTGTTTTGCATTTGTCTTTCATTATCGCCAACAGAAATCACAAGTTGTATTTCAACAATTTTTTCAATTTTCACGATTTGCTTGTGGAACAAAAAAAGAGGCATTTATGCTTGTGGAACAGTGCAAGCAAAGAGGAAGCATTTACCGAATGATTTAGTACCCGACAAACACTTACGCAGAGGTGATTTCGACTGGAAAATGAGCAGTACAGGGCTATTATTTTTGAAATGGATGGACAAAAAACCAGTTTATGTCTTATCAAACTTCCATAATCTTCACGATGTTTCCGAGGTTCAAAGACGAGGATTTGACGGTAGCCTTCAGACAGTTAATTGTCCTGGTATCATTTATGACTATAACATACACATGAACAATGTGGATAAATTTGATCAGATGAAAAAGTACTATGAACTGGACCGTAAAAGTCGAAAATGGTGGCCCCGAATTTTATATCACTTCCTTGATGTGGCTCTGGTAAACGCCTACATAATTGCGATATTCGAAAACTACGAAGGAACTCTAAAGGACTTCAAGTTAGAAATCATATCTTACTTGACCAGCATTTCTCTGCTAACACGAAAGAGAGGACCAAAAACCACATCAACGCCAGTTGAGAAACTCAAAAATAAGCCGTTCCGAGAGGTATCGTTCCGTAAAACTGGCCAGCATTTATCAGAAAGGACATCATCACGTCGATGCGCTTTGTGCAGCGTTTGGAATTATCAGCGTAGAACGAAGTGGAAGTGTTCCTTGTGCAATTTTACACTCTGTATGAGTGGCAATAAAACATGTTTTCAAAGGTACCGCTCTCACTCAGTAAAATGGGCAGTGGTATAAAAAATATACCACGTCTTTGCAGAGAATCCTTCGATTAAAAAAAATAAATGTTAGTGTTTTATATTAGGCTTGAAGTTATATATGTGAAAATAAACACAGATTTTCAATAATCAAGCTGTTTATATTTTGCCCTGGAAAGGGTTAAACCATCGTTTGCGTTGTACATTTGTGGAATAGACTGAGATTGAGTAGGAAGTTGAACCGCCTTTTTAACGTCAAATCATTTTGAACGATGCTCATTTCTGACTTAATTGGATTGTATATAAGTCAAATTAGTCAATCGTTTTTGGTGTGAAGATTATTCTCAAAAGAATTTGAAAGGCGTTTTACATCCTGAAAAATTCACTGTATGGTGCGGTTTGCATGTCAGCGGCATAATTGGTCCTTTTTCAAATCTAAGGACGGAAGCAACGTTACCGTTAATGACAATCGCTGCCGTCAATTGTCTGATGCCAAACAGCGCGTGAAACCATTACTTTATTGAACCAAACCTTTGTTGAACGAATCGTCTCAAGAAGTGGACCTGTAAACTGGCCGCCCAGATTATGTGATTTGACTCCATTGGACTACTTTTTGCAGAAGTACGTCAAATCACTTGTTTATGTTGATAAATCAGCAACTATTCATGAGTTGGAGGCCAAAATACGGCGCGTTATCAGCGAAATAAGGCTGGCTATTTCGGAAAGAGTGGAACGAAATTGGACCGACAAGATGGCCTCCTTAAGGCGCAGTCGTGATGATCATATGCCAGAAATTAATTTTAAATACTAAATGCCACGAAATTTGCGAACTAATAAAGTCAAAAAAGGCCATTTCACTAATTTATGTGTTTTATTTGTTTGAAAAGTTCTATGCCTTTAAAACCACATTATATATCTTATTTTCTGCTTCCATCTGATAATATTTTGATCATACATGCATGGTCAGAAAAGAAAATACTATTCACAAGTCATCCATCGTAATGACATGCATATTTTTTTTCTATTATTTATTTTAGGGAATCTATTCAAAAGATAGCAATGAACAGCATCAGTTTCAATATGTTTCCTGTTTGTCAATCATAATTATGCGAAGGGCACTTCACAGACGATACTGTTTCTACGAAATTGTTACCATATTAATCATAATGACTCTTCGATTATTCTGCAAAGCAAGCAACTTGGGTTCGATGACTATTGAAGCGAATACGGCGAGGTTATGCAGTTACAAACATACACTACATGCATACAAACAAATATCAATTAGTGGTTTAGATGACAATGTTATAGCGTTACTTGCAAACTCATCGATTAATTAGCCAAGGACATTTATAAGCAGTACACGTTGGAATTTTCTATTGGATATGCTATACATTTGAAGGTATAGAAATGCTAGTTACGAATAAATTATGAAGCTTAGATGACATAGAAGTGTTCAATCAATTTCAGTGCGTTCTAGGATGCTTTCAAGCAAAGATGATAACAACAAATAAATTGGCTTCCACACCTGAAAGCGATATTAGTAGACATGCTTCTAACTAATAGGAAGCACAAATTTTTTAAAAAAATATGATCTAACATTCAAATATCATCATGAGATATTTTTAACATAATTTATCTAAAGATAGTTTATTTTCTGATTCCAAACTCAAGTTTTAATTCATTGTTGTTTCAATTGAAACAAATTATATGAGAACTATCTCTGACGAAACCATTGGAACATGCAAAAGTTTGTCCTCTAAAACTCAATTAAAACATTTCATTATCCTATGAAGAATAACACTAGAAATCCTGGTTAGGGTGAAATGAATGGATGTCATTCAATTAGGTTGGTTGAATAACTCCTGAAAAGCACTTGATTTCGAGTGAGCTGCTAATTAGAGTGGAATAACATTTTGAATGGGTGGCGTGGGCGGAGAAACAAAACAAATTTTCATTTCAGTGAGCAGCATCACTTTTTTTCGCGGGAATTGCAAGCATTCGTAATGTGAATGTTTGTGAGCATGATGTAGAATGGTACTGGGAAATGTTCATCTAGGTATTTATGAGAAAATCTGCAGTTGAAGATGATTTTATGACAATCTACTATACTACTACTATAAAAGGACTTCGAAGCGAAATTTTGAAAATAAATTGACTTGCAATGCAAAATGATAAGTTGGATCGTCATGTTACATTGTTGAATAGAATTTTTAAAAAGACAAGATCAAGGTCAAAAGATGGAGGTTCTCTTACTACTATGGCATAAAAAGCTCGCGACGGTCACGGCCCTATCAGAAATTGTGGAGGTTTTCCCCACTAGAACAATGGTTATTTTGCCAGAGAACATATGAAACCGTAAAATTGGCCTGAGAAGTGATTTTTAGACTTGTATAAAAGTCGAAAATATTTTTAAACAGGCCGTGAGGTGCGACCCATGAGGTCCACACGGTCAACTTCCCAGTAGTATCTACATAGATATTAAAAATATTAAACACAATAATAATATAATATTTTGTAATAAGAAAAGTTTTTGCTGGTTTCTCTACAAAAGTTGATAAAAAATTATAAATTCTATAAACATTTACTATTACGATGTGCAAATCAGGTTAAAAATCAATTTTTTTTTGAAAAAAAACACTACATTTCCAAAAAAAAAAAATATATAAAAAAAAACGCTTTAACGTTTTTTTTAAATATAAAAACATCATAAAGATGTTGATACGCGTTGATTGACACCTTAATGATGGAAAGATTATATTTGGTTCTCGAGATATAATGAATGACGTAAATGACCTTGAACGTTTAATGATTTTTTGTTTTATATTTTTTTTTTGTAATCATGAAAAAAACTTTTGCTGGTTTTCTCACAAAAACTATCTGGAGTATATAAATAATATAAACATTGATTACTAAGGTTTGAGAATCAAGTTAAAAATTTTGTGTTTTTGAAAATAAACCCTAATTTTTTGCACTTTTTTTGAAAAAATTAAAAAACGGCTTCAACGATTTTTTTAAAAATTTGATAGATTCAAAAAAATGTTAATACGCGTCGATTGACACCTTAATGATGAAAATCGCATGTTTGGTTCGTGAGATATAGCGCATAACATGGTTGACCTTCAAGGGGTGAAAACAGCAAACCCCCCCGACCGAAGTTTCCCAAAAACTAATCAGCTCTTAAGATTACAAAGACGCTTCGATTGACACCTCAAAAAAGTCGATACGACTTTGTTTACGTGAGTTATCGTCGTAGAAAAACTGCCCGGGAACGCACGTACGTATGTTGTAATGTGTGTTGATGATGTATTGTTTGGTCATTGGATAAATTGCCTTCGTGATCTCGTCTTCGGATGTACTCTTCCAGAGTGATGGTCTTCCTTTATTTAAAGACGGGAATTAGTACAATAGAAGGTCGGGACTGATTTCTGTAACACCTACAGGCATCTGTTAGAATGCCGCATATTTGGCGCAGTCCGAGTAGACAGGCAGCCGGTATTTCTAAAGTATTGAATTTGCCAAGATGAGAGGCAATTCGTTATCTGCCAATTAGTGAAAGGCAGTTTCTGCTCCTTTACTCAAAACTGTGAACTTTGCCGCTGGTAGGCAATGTCGCTTAATTAAAAACAACTTATAGTTCTACGTTGTAGAATAAAACTGAGGCTGAGCATAAACCCATCTCGTTCTTTTATTTACGAATTTTGCTTATGCTAATACAATAAAAATTGCTTATTGAATAAAAATCCCTACTCTAGTTCTATGTTAAGTTATCTAAACCAATCGATCATGGTTCAATTCCGTTCCCACGGAATTCGTCGCATCCAGTATTGTTTACGTTGCTTTGACCCAATTTGATTATTTGGATCAATGCTCTGTATGAACCGTTTACCATGGGTAGTTTGAGTAAAAGGGAAATTATCAAAGACTCATTTGGTGTATGTATTGGGATCGATTTGGTTGGTTTGTTAGGTTATGTAATAAAGCTTATAAAAGCTTGTGAGGGAAATTGTTGTGTATGGGATATTTTTGGGTTCGGGACTAGGAATACCCTACAATGTACGTACATACACACACACACACACATACATACTTCTTTCTAAAAACACTTTATATATACTCTATAGACCTCAAAACGTAAAGAAAAGTTGAAAATTTCAATTTCGATTTTCGAGGCGATTACAAGAACTTCCCATATACTGGGAAGTTAAAAAAAAATTAAAAAAGGTAATAAAACAAACAAAAAATTATAACAAATTTGTTGAATGTCAAATCGTGTGTTCAAAGTTTTCCCCTATTTATATTAAATTTATGGTAAAATCGACACCCATCAAAGTTTTCATAATTTATTAATTTCTTTATACACTTGCCAGAAAAAGTATCCGTACATAATCAAAAGAAAACCACATATTAGGAAATTCATGGTAAAGAGAACAGCTACATTTAAATATTTAAGCAACAACATTCATTTATTAATGAAATTACCTTTTCTATAAATTTTTTCTTTGATATTCCTTTAAATACTAGATTTTATAAACCAAAAACAAAAAAAAACGGACCAGAAAAAGTATCCGTACATGACAATATCAATTTGAAAAATTCAAATTTTTTTATTACATATCAGGGTTTAATTACTTTCGGATAACCTTTTCGCTTGAGGACCTCCTTACGTCGATGTGGTATGGAGTGGACCAATTTGGTTGTATTCTGCCTGGTAATTTTGCCCCATTTATCGACGATGACGTTTTTCAGCATTTCCTTCGACGTTATGCTGTGCTGACGGATCCTGCGCTTCAACAAATCCCACAAATGTTCAATGGAATTAAGGTCTGGGGATTGGGGCGGCGTACGCAGTTGGTGTTTTGTGTTGTAGAGCAACCGAAGCTTCACATTGTGTGGTGTGTGCTTGGGATCATTATCATGCTGGAACCAGAAATTGTCACCAAGCCCCAACTGCTGAACGCTGTGCGTCATATTTGCCTTAAAAATATTATGTTAAGCATATTGATCCATAGTTGATTCTATAAACACAATTTGGTCAACTCTTTCTGCCGCCATACACCTCCAGAGCATCGCACAACCTTCATCATGTTTGACAGTTGGTATGAGATTTTCTTTTTCGAGGGCAGTATCGCTCTTCCGCCACACTAATTTTCTTCCTTTTATTCCAAATATGCAAAATTTACATCCGTTTCGTTATCCGTTGAATAAGACATGTTTCCAAAACTCTGGAGGTTTGTTCTTCAATTCATTTGCGAAATCCACACGTTTCTTCCTGTTCACTTCAAATGTATGGCTTCTTACGTGCTATATGTGAGCGATATCCATCTTTCTTCAGTATTTTTCCTATGGCATCCTCGTGAAGTACCTTGCCAAAAGAATCTTTTATATTTCCACTCATTCGAGTAGCAGTTACACGAGGATTATTTTTAACTGACTGCAATACGGTTCTTTTTCGCGTTCAGTCAACATGGAGATTCGACCATAACGAGGATTTGACACCATCGAACCAGGTGTATTAAATTCAAGTGGACAGAAAAGTTAGTTCTGCCTATTATTTGACCAATTTTGCGGAAAGTTTTGCCTTCACTTCTAAGTTTCAGCATAATTTTCCTCTCATCAGCACTGATATCGTTAATTTTGGCGCCATCATGTACTCTAGTGCACAAAAAAAATTAAAATAACTGCACTCACTTTTTAATCTATCACAAATCAAAGTAGAACTATTATCGGATCTAAATACATACATACATTTGCATCTACATATGCCACTGCATAACACGGGGAACCCCCATTTTGTTCTTTACGGATACTTTTTCTGGTCAAACGTGCTGCCATATATTGATTTTGTTTGAGTTTCAAGTATTTTTAAATAGCAAGTATTATGAAAAATATTGATAATTGTGAAAAAAATGTCGATTCTATGCTATTATGAAAGAAAACAGTCAAATTAAGAGGATATCTCCATTTTAATTCAACGAAATTTTTTTTGTCTTGCATCTACGGATACTTTTTCTGGCAAGTGTATATTGTTTTTTTAAAAAAAAAATTTTTTAATATTTTAATATTAAGTTTATTTTATACTTATTACTTTTTATTTTATATAAAAATATTTCTAAATGCGTGATAAATTTGTTTATTTTTGTACACTTACAGTATATCAGCACAATTTATTTTACACTTGTTAAAATAAAATTTGTTATCATGTTATACCTACATAAGTATCCCAAACAAGGTGTAGAAGTTTAATTATTCCACTTTATTAAATTCAGTAGCTGGCATTTAATTGCTAGATTGAATATCAAAACGGAATAAACCTCGCTTGATCTTCGAATATATTTCCAAAGAACAACCTTTGTTTGATGAAGGAGGGATTAAATATTGGAATGTCAATATGCAATTACGAAGTCTATTGGGAATTTATCATTCATTTTTGTCAAAATTGATATGTCAATTTGGGTGCGATGGGCCTTAACTCATTTCATACGTCAGCCATTTTGGCTTATCGTTAGCGAGTATAGAGTAATTGTAAACAAGTCATTGAATCTGATGGAAACCTTTTTAACAGACATAACTCATTTAATTTAACGTTAACTGCCTAGGCTTCAGTTGAGGTGTTTACAAACGATACACGGCGCAATCGTCACAGTTTTTTTGAGAAGCTCTTTACCCCAGAGTCCAATTTTCAAGTGAAGGACAATGAGCATCCCGGCAAGGTTGCAGTCACTTGATAGGGGCTGAAGGAGCATTTTGGCACGCTTTACTATTGTAAATGATAAGCATGGTACATTTTTCTAGCATGCAGGCCAGGCGATACAAAAGTTGGCGGTTCAGCTTCAAAGATTTCGTCGTACAGATTTACTGCAAACGTAAAATTCTAACAAAACTACTGTCCAATATTTCTTATAGTGCAGTTTTTACAGAAAAAAAACGAATAAAAGTCTTCTTAAGAAGCAAGAATTTGAGACGAATTCTAGATTTCAAAACAAAACATTTTAAAGAACCAATGGCACCAAAGCTTCTTGATATTTTACTCTAACTACAATGAACATTTTAATCAGAAGCTGCGATTCGAATTGAAAATGTTTTGCATCTATAGTGCACACTTTCCACAAATGTTGATTGCTTGACCTTCTTGCTATATCCGACGAGTTCCCTACGTATCAACCTTCTCTTTCAAATATTTTCCATCTGTGAATGTGAACCATTATCTCCGAAACAAGTTTCGCGGCTGAAAAATCGCGGAAATTTTTTAACTCTTCGGACTTTGTGAGTCATACCCAACACCGGCTTGAAAAGTGACGAGAGACACGAAGCTTTTTGCATGAATGGAATCGCGATTCCAAGGTCGCGGCATTTTATACTGCTTCGCCGGCGAATGACATAATACGTTCCGAAGACGCTTGAAGATAAAAATAAATTTACGGTTGCAAGGCAGTTTATCTTTCAGGTGTGCGAATGAGCTTAAGATATCATTTTAGATGTAGGCATATCTGGAAAATTTGCAAATGAATGTTCATCCATTTGAGTGGCTTAAATGTAGAGATAAGACTGGGAAAAATTTGAAACCAAATGCGGTTTAGCAGTAGATAGCAAGGAAACTATATAAATAAATTATTTTTGCTAAAGAATTCGCTTTTGATGACTGCTAAATTGGAAGAACTTGATACAGAATAGAAGTCAAAGCTTGGCTGGAACGGTCTGTTTTCACAAAAACAGCTATAACAACTTCTTCTATCAACTTAAAATTCAATTTAAAATCTTTAGTTTCTTTTATGAAATATGTACAGTACCCCGCCATTGAATTATGACCGATAGCATTTCTGAACAATTTTGATAATTTTATGAGCACTGAGTGTCATATTTGCTATTTTTTTCTCGGTGAAGGGGTAGTTATGTATCTGTTGGGTATTCTCTATACCTGTAAGTTATAAAATGGGTAATCCGAAATTCGCAGATGTTCAAACGAAACAGCAATTATAAATAAGTGCAAAAGTGCATTCCTTATCATTTTAAGTTTGAAGCGTCTTCGAGGCAGTTATCAAAGTTATAAATATTCAAAGTGAAAAAAAACAAGTAGAAATCTGTAAGTGAGTGAAATTCAAGTAAATAACATTGGAAGTTTAGGAAAATTGAGAAGTGAAGTGAAGTTACTATTGTTACTAAGACAGTGGTATAATTTAGACAATATGGGTAAAAAGGCTGATATTTCATCAGAAAAAAAGCGCAAGTTGTTGCTTTATTGAATGAAAAGAAGTCAAGCTATGCCGAAATTGTAGGAATTTCAAAATCTTCCGTGGTCAATATTGCCAAAACTGTGCGTAGCTCAACCGATTCAACAACAGTCTCTGGGAACAATTGAGGAAATTGCCGCGGACAAAAAAGAACACCACCGAGAACCGATAGAAGAAAGTCGAACCAGATGGCTGGAATTAACGAATGGCGAAAATAAAGGAGACCGCCGTCGCATATTGCTTAAGAACTGTTCTCAGGATTGCTAATTTTGCAAGCATCTCGAAAATGTACCTGTTTGAACATTAAACGGCAGCTTTATCGTAATAGCACCACTCAAATATTACAATAGCAAAGCAATTTTAAGTAATGCTGGGTATTGATGGGAATATAGCAGCTGTGCCCATTGTTTTGAATGAGTTTGCCGCATTCCAAGAATTTTTATCTTTATCTATTGTTTGATTGGCCGTACGATTTCATGTTAAAATTGCTAATCCATAACGCGTGTTCAAATGCTTTAAATAACGATAGATTTTAGAAAAGAGCATCATTTCGTTTCACGGTTTTGCTCTTTACACACCTCAAAATCTCTGCTGTGAATCTGTTGTGGACAAAATTTAATTTTTCGTTTCATCAAAAATCAAATAAATCCCACAAAATAGATGCATAGAAATGCATACTTTGAAGGTCATGATTTCTGGAAGATTTGGTGGTTTTTGAACAACTAGGAGGAAGAGCATAAATGCCAAGTAACTGTACATTGCAGAACTACTCTCCCATTAAAACTGTTTCATTTAGGAATAGATAGTTTGAAATACCCTGTAAAGCCGGAGCACTCTTCGACATACTCCTACTTGTTATTATACATATAAGGATATTCCGCCTTCAAAGTGTACAGTTAAACTTTTAAGAATTATATAAAATATCAATGAAATTGTCTATAAGAATCTTATTAGAAGTCGATCCTAAGGAAATTTAAAATATAAAAGTAGCTCCCAGTGATCAAAAGGTTGGACACCCTTGCCTTAGAACATCCCAAGGAGGAATACATCTTCATGCAAGACGGTGCTCCATGCCATACATCGAGAGCTAGCATGGATTGTTTAAGTTCCCTAGAATTGGAGGTTTTACCTTGGCCTGACAATTCACCTGATTTCAATCCCATTGAGAATTGCTGGGCCTATTTAAAATCAAAGGTGTAAAGCTGGAGAAACAACACAATCGCAGCATTGAAGAAAAATATCGAAGAAGTGTGGAAAAACGACGATGGAAATGATCAACAAATGTGTAGAAAGCATTCCTAATAGAATACAAGCAGCAATACAAGCCAAAGGACGAAGCACAAAATATTAAAATTCAATCAAAATTTATTTTTAACTTCCCAGTATATGGGAAGTTCTTGTAATCGCCTCGAAAATCGAAATTGAAATTTTCAACATTTCTTTACGTTTTGAGGTCTATAGAGTAAATATAAAGTGTTTTTAGAAAGGGAGATGTATGTGTGTGTGTGTGTACGTACGTACGTACGTCTGTACGTTCGTGGACACTTTTTTCTACGAGCATAACTCACGTAAACAAAGCCGTATCGACTTCGTTAAGGTGTCAATCGAAGCGTCTTTGCAATCTTAAGAGCTGATTAGTTTTTGGGAAACTTCGGTCGGGGGGTTTGCTGTTTTACCCGTTTGAAGGTCATTTCTGTCATGCGTTATATCTCGCGAACCCAACGTACGATTTCCTTGAACAAGGTGTCAATCGACGCGTATTAACATTTATGTAATTTTATCAAATTTTTAAAAAGTTTCTTGGAGCCGTTTTTTAATTTTTTAAAAAAAAGTGCAAAAAATTGTCATTTTTTTCAAAAACATTAAATTTTTAACGTTATTTTCAAGTCCAAGTAATCAATGTTTATATAATTTATATACTCCAAACAGTTTTATTGAAAATGTCATCAAAGTTTTTTGTCATGATTACGTGAAAAATTAAATAAAAAATAAAAAATCATTAACAGTCATCATGACCTTCAAGTTCATTTCTGTCATGCATTATATCTTGCGAACCAAACATAGAATTTGCATCTTTTAGGTGTCAATGGACGCGTTTCGACATTTTTGTAAATCTGTAGCATTTTTAAAAAAATCGTTGGAGCCGTTTTTTAATTTAAGAAAAAAAGTGCAAAAAATTATGTTTTTTCCATAAACAATAAATTTTTAACCTGATTTGCGAAATGTAGTAATCAATGTTTATAAACTTTATATACTCCAAACAAAGTTTGTAAAAACACTATCAAAACTTTTTCTCATGATAACGTAAAAAATTAAATTAACAAGCCGCGAAGTGCGACCCTTGAGGTCCACACGGTCAACTTCCCAGTAATATCTAGATAAACATTAAAAATATTAAACAAAATATTAATTTTAAAAATATTACTACTTTAAATAATAATAATGAGAGGTATTCATAGCAGCAACAGGAATGAGTTGATATTAATCATATCATCTACGGAGGGTTTTTTTTGGACTTCTATCATTTAAGCAGTTTTTTTATTAACACTAAAACACTGTAAAAACTATTAAAAATCTGCTCAAATTATGCAAATATTATAAAGATTCGATTGAATTTACAACAAATTCCTTAGAATAAAAGATATAAATTCATGTCATTCGTATGAACCCTCTATACATAATAACTTTGAATGATTTTTTATTTTTTATTTAGTTTTTTTTTATAATCATGGATTATGGTTTTGCTGGTTTCTCTTCAAAAACTGATAAGAATGTATAAATTTTATAAAAATTTATTACTGTGCTGTGCAAATCAAGTTGAAAAATTATTTTTTATGAAAAAACCTTAAAGCCTAATTTTTTGCATTTCTTATATTAAATTAAAAAGCTGGTGAAACAATTTTTATGTAATGTCAAAAAAATTGCAGCAATGTTAATAAACCTCTATTGACACCTTAATAATGCAAATATTATATCTGGTTCGTGAGATATAGTGAATGATAAAAATTACCTTGAAAATCATGATGACTTTTAATTATTTTTTATTTGTAATTTAATTTTTTACGTAATCATGAGAAAAAGTTTTGAAATTGTTTCTACAAATATTGTTTGGAGTATATAAGTTTTATAAACACTGATTACTATATTTCGCAAATCACGTTATAAATTTATTGTTTATGAAAAAAAATCTAATTTTTTGCACTTTATTCTCTTAAATTAAAAAAACGGCTCCAACAGTTTTTATAAAAATTTGGTAGATTCACGCAAATGTTAATACGCGTCGATTGGCACCTTAACAATGCAAATCGTATGTTTGGTTCGTCAGATATAAAGCATGACAGAAATGACCTTGAAGAACATGATGACTGTTAATGATTTTTTATTTTTTATTTGATTTTTTTTTGTAATCATGAGTAAAAAACTTTGATGTCATTTTCAATTAAACTGTTTGGAGTATATAAATTTTATAAACATTGGTTACTGCAACTTGGAAATAAGGTTAAAAATTTATTATTTTTGAAAAAAACCGTTATTTTTTGCAATTTTTTTTAAAAAATTAAAAAACGGCTCCAAGAATTTTTTTAAAAACTTGATAGAATCACACAAATGTAAATACGCGTCGATTGACACCTTATTCAAGAAAATCGTACGTTAGGTTCGCGAGATATAACGCATGACAGAAATGACCTTCAAACGGGCAAAACAGCAAACCCCCCCGACCGAAGTTTCCCAAAAACTAATCAGCTCTTAAAATTGCAAAGACGCTTCGATTGACACCTCAACGAAGTCGATACGACTTTGTTTACGTGAGTTATCGTCGTAGAAAAAAGTGTCCACGAACGTACATACGTACGTACATACACACACACACATACATCTCTCTTTCTAAAAACACTTTATATATACTCTATAGACCTCAAAACGTAAAGAAATGTTGAAAATTTCAATTTCGATTTTCGAGGCGATTACAAGAACTTCCCATATACTGGGAAGTTAAAAAACATTCAAAGTTAATATGTATAGAGGGTTCATACGAATGACATTAATTTATATCTTTTATTCTAAGGAAATTGTTGTAAATTCAATCGAAGTTTTATAATATATGCATAATTTGAGCAGATTTTTAATAGTTTTTACAGTGTTTTAGTGTTAATAAAAAAACTGCTTAAATGATGGAAGTCCAAAAAAACCCTTCCGTAGATGATATGATTAATATCAACTCATTCCTGTTGCTGCTATGAATACCTCTCATTATTATTATTTAAAGTAGTAACATTTTTTAAATTATTATTTTGTTTAATATTTTTAATGTTTATCTAGATATTACTGGGAAGTTGACCGTGTGGACCTCAAGGGTCGCACTTCGCGGCTTGTTTATTATTAAAGCAACCATGTACCAATCAATATATGTTATTGCAAAATAAAAACAATTGAATTTCTTCTGCTTTATTAAAGGAAAACTAAATTTTCTAAAATTTGCTGATCGGTCATAATTCAATGGCGGGATACTGTATGTACATAGATTTCATAATAATGACCGACTTTACCGCCAATACAATCATGTATTTTTCAGTCATGATAATTTTGCCGGTATATTGTTAGCACCTTCCAAACTACATCGCATTGGTATTTGTGTACATGTGTACCTACGGCCTCCGTAAAATATATTTGAGCTTAGTTGTTAACCAAAAGGAAGCACGAATATGGTATCTTTCCGTGGCGGCATTTTATTTTCTTGTATCTTCTTATGTCTTTTTGTTAGGTACGCACATGTAGATTTCGGCATATTGGCACGACCCGTGGCTGTGTTCTGAATATAATCAAAGAAGCGCACGAAGTCTACCAAGCATTTCATAATATTTAACACTTCGTGCCTCCTAAAATATAATAGAAAAGACAGATGTGTAAGCGCTGACGTTTAAATGGAGCAAGTCAAGCTTTTGATTGCCAAGGTCAAGAATATTGTTGGAATCAACAAGTAGCATTTTGATAAGCATGTCTTTTAGATTACACATACACTCAGAGTCAGAAGTCTACAAGCAACCAATAAAAAAATGTTTTTTAGAATATTTTCCCAAAAGTCAACAAATTAGCAAACTCAGTTTTTATTTTTCTGATGAAATATTCAATGCACAGTGTTGACGCCAAATTTCTTTGCACGTGTTCGCGAAACAGCCGAGATAACAGTACTTTTGTTCTTCAGCGTAACATAACAAACAATCAAAAGTCTACAAGCGGTCATTATTGTTGCGATCTTGCGAGCGGGCAGAAGGTAATTTGCTTACAATTTTGATTGCATTTTATTGATATTTTAATTGATCAGATAGCTAGAATAAAGTCTCGTTTTTTTTTGTAAAAATAGCTAAAAAATTTATTATGGAGTCTAAAAGGAAGAAATAAGTGTCGGCGAGAAGAAATTCATCATTAAGCTCTGGAAGGAAGGAAGACAACCCGAGAAATTGGACAATTGGTTGGAAGATCGCACTGCTCAGTCTATACCGTAATAAAAAAAATTTAAACCTACCGGAATTATCACGTCAAAACCCCGTTTTGGTCGCACACCGAAGCCGACGTCCCGTGAAAACGCTCAATATTGAATTCAGTGAAGAAGAATCCATGCTTGACTGCAAATGATGTTCAGGAAAGATTTGCCAAAAGTATTTCTGTCGTTACTGCACGACGAATTTTGAGACGGTCTGGTTTTCATGCTAGAGTAGCACGAAAGAAACCGCGCATTTCTGTAATCAATCGAAAAAAGCGTATAGCTTTCCTTAAATATGCCTGAAGAGTTCGGGAACAACGTGCTTTTCTCCGATGAATCGAAGTTCTGTTTTTTCGGCATAACGGGACGCAAATTAATTTGGCGTAAGCGAAGAGAAGCATACAATAAGAGCAATCTTTACCCAACGGTAAAACATGGAGGTGGTGGAGTGATGATTTGGGGTTGTATGTCAGACAATGGTACCGGCAACCTGGAGTTTGTGGAGACAAAGATGGATAAACATATATATTTAAATATTTTAATACGAACTATGCCATCCAGTGCTGACAAATTGGGATTACAAACAATTTTTTTATTTTCAACACGATAACGACCTCAAGCACACTGAGGAAATTGTGCGCACTTGGTTACTGTACAAGGCCCCCAAACAATTACATACGCCTCGACAATCACCAGATTTAAACCCTATTGAGCATTTATGGGCGCTATTGGAAAGAAAAATACGAAAACATACTATTTCAAGAAAATAACAGCTCAAAGGCATAATATTAAAGGAGTGGGCGGAAATAACAGACTTTTGATTCTTTGTTTTGCTACCCAGAAAAACAAAAGTACCGTTATCTTGACTGTTTTGCTAACACGTTGAAAAAAAATTTGGCGTCAACATGTTACTTTTATTATTGTTTAAGAAAAATAAAAATTGAATTAAATAAATTGATTGATGTTTAAAATATATTCTTACGAACCCTTTTTATTGTTTGCTTGTAGACTTATGACTCTGAGTGTACATATGTAGGTCTCGGCGTAGTGCTTTTTTTATTAATAATATTAAATTTTCGTGATTGATCATCTAATTAAAAATTATACTAAATGATCTCCGGGATTTGATTCCAGTGCAATTTCGCTCTATATTTTTCCACATAATTTTTAAATCTCACATCGATTTAGGAGTTCATGTAATCTAAGCTTTGATACAGTTCTAGGACAAAGTTCGTTTGCTATCTCCATACGACAAGCTGGCATGCGATTGTTGAACACGAATCACTGAAAAATCTGTGTAAATTGTGTATTCAGCCTTATTGAAAACAATCACAGAAAGAAAGTACCGAAGTTGTTGGGGCCCAAATTAAAGAACCTTTACGACTACTAGAGTGATACATTGTGTTGGGTAAGAACGTGACCGTGATTCAAAGAAAACTACTGATTATACCCCAAAAAAATTATTCATTATTGGAAAGCATTTTATAATATCAATTGCGAAAAACAATAATAAAGCGTCCAGTCCACGTTATTTTTTAAAATCATTTCACAACTATGAGTCCAGCTGAGAGTTAAATTTTCTGCGTACTCTGCATAAATTTATTAATTTTATTAATTTATTATCCTCGAGAAAGATCTATTCTTCATTATCGTTAAAATAAAAAAATTCAATTAAAAATTATTAATTAAATTAAAAATTAAATTTTTATTTAATCATAGGATATTGCTCAAAGCCCGACAGTAATATAAGGATTTAGTGTTAGTGTTCGTTTCTATTTATTTTTAACTTCCCAGTATATGGGAAGTTCTTGTAATCGCCTCGAAAATCGAAATTGGAATTTTCAACTTTTCTTTACGTTTTGAGGCCTTACGAGTATATATAAAGTGTTTTTAGAAAGGGAGACGTATGTGTGTGTGTGTGTGTACGTACGTACGTACGTCTGTACGTTCGTGGACACTTTTTTCTACGAGCATAACTCACGTAAACAAAGTCCGATCGACTTGGTTAAGGTGTCAATCGAAGCGTCTTTGCAATTTTAAGAGCTGACTAGTTTTTGGGATACTTCGGTCGGGGGGGTTTGCTGTTTTGACCCTTTGAAGGTCATTTCTGTCATGCGTTATATCTCGCGAACCAAAAATACGATTTGCATGGTTAAAATGTCAATCGACGCGTATTAGCATTTGTGCTAATCTATCAAATTTTAAAAAAAAACGTTGGAGCCGTTTTCTAATTTAAGAAAAAAAAGTGCAAAAAATTAGGGTTTTTTTTTATAAACAATAAATTTTTAACCTGATTTACGAAAGACAGTGTTCAATTTTTATAAAATTTAAATACTTCGAGCAGTGCTTGTAAAAACAACATAAAAACTTTTCCTCATGATTACGTAAAAAATTGAATAAAAAATAAAAAATCATTAACAGGCATCATGATTTTCAAGGTCATTTCTGTCGTGCGTTATACATATCGCGTGAACCCAACATACGATTTGCATGGTTTAGGTTTCAATCGACGCGTATTAGCATTTATGTAAATCTGTCAAATTTTAAAAACAATCGTTGGAGCCGTTTTTTAATTTTTAAAAAAATGCAAAAAATTGTGATTTTTTCAAAAACAATAAATTTTTAACCTTATTGTCAAGTCCAAATAATCAATCTTTATATAATTTATATACTCCAAAAAGTTTTTTAAAAATTCCATCAAAATTTTTTCTCATGATTACAAAAAAAAAAACAAATAAAAAATAAAAAATCATTAACAGTCATCATGATCTTCAAGGTCATTTCTGTCATGCGTTATATCTTGCGAACCAAACAAACGATTTCCTTGATCAAGGTGTCAATGTACGCGTATTAATATTTCAATAAATCTGTCGAATTTTTAAAAAAATCGTTGTAGCCGTTTTTTATTATAAGAAAAAAAAGTGAAAAAATTAGGTTTTTTTCATAGACAATAAATTTTTAACTTGATTTGCGAAATGTAGTAGACAATGTTTACAAAATTTACATACTCCAAACAATGTCTGTGGAAACAACATCAAAACTTTTTCTCGTGATTACGTAAAGAATTAAATTAAAAATAAAAAATCATTAAAAGTCATCATGATTTTCAAGGTCATTTTTATCATTCACTATATCTCACGAACCAGATATAATATTTGCATCATTAAGGTGTCAGTTGACGTGTATTAACATCTTTGTGGAGTTTTTAACATTATCAAAATTCGTTTCAGCCTTTTTTTTAATTTAATAGATGAAAATGCGAAAAATTATGGTTTTTTTTCATAAAAAATATTTTTTTAACTTGATTTGCACAGCACAGTGATACCAGTTTATAAAATTTATACATTCTTATCAGTTTTTGAAGAGACACCGGCAAAATTTTCTTTCATGATTATGAAAAAATAAAAAATAAAAAATAAAAAAAAATCATTCAAAGTTACCATGTAAAAAGGATTCATATGAATGCAATTACTTTATATCTTTTATTGTCAAAAAAATGTTGTAAATTCAATCAAAGGTTTAAAATATTTGCATAATTTGAGCAGATTTTTAATAGTTTTTATAGTCTTATAATTAAAAAAAGCTTAAATTTTGAAAACCAACAAAAATTTTCAAGACCAAAAAGGCCCACTACCGATTGATCCGCGTGAATATTCAATATGTCCTCATCGACCAAAAACCTTACGTAATCAATGGACCCTCCCGTGGACGATATGATTCATATTAACTCATTCCTTTTACTGCTATGAATACCTCTCATTGTTGTAATGTTGTTGATGTTTATGTAGATATTACTGGGAAGTTGACCGTGTGGACCTCAAGGGTCGCACCTCGCGGCTTGTTTTAGAAAGTAAACAGCAAAGTAAAAGGGCATTTATAGAACAGCTGAGAACTGGTGTTGATTGAGAACAAATTATATTAAGCAAATCCGAAAATGAAGGAAACTTTTTCTCTGTTATGCTTATCGCAATGATTTGTCCGTATACCTCCTCACTGCAAGTGCCTTATATAATTAATGGACCTCCTTTAAGTGAAAAAATGTGGTCTAAGTGCGACCCTTGAGGCCCACACGACTAACTTCCTCTTCGTCCTCGTCATCCTTCTTGTCCTCCACTTCGTCCTCAACTTCGTTCTCCATCTCGGCCTCGGAGTCCACAACTATTATTGAGGGTATTTATTTATTATTTACAATAATCATTCGTTATTAAGAATGTTTGACCGTTACTGAATAATTATAATTGACTTTATATATACAATATCAGATTATAACTAATATTATTTAATTGTTTTTAAAGAAATTAAATTATTTATAATAATATCCAATTATAAACTGCATTAGCGTCTCTACTCCCATTCACCCAAACCTGATAATATAAGTTTGCAATTTTATAAATTAATCTTTTTTTTGAATAACATTTTTTACAAATTTGATCACAATTTTGCTAAAACGCACAATAATAACAACATTACTATGAAGGTATTTGGTATCTGTACGAATTAATAGTGCGTATCAACAGTTTAAAAATAAGCAATTTTTAGTCGTTTTTTCAATTTTTTCATCCTAAATAAAAAACGGCCCAACCGATTTTGCTGAAAAGTCATTCAGTTCTAAGTTACGTAATTATGCGTCGTTTAAAACCGGTTCCACGTAAATCCGATCTTTGGTTCTTGAGATAATCGAGACGAAAAATTACTCCGAACGCACATACGTACATACGCACATACGCACATCCGCACATCCGCACATACGCACATCCGCACATACGCACATACGTACATACACACTCACAGACATCTCTCTAAAAACGATGGATTTGGATTCTAGAGACCTTAAAACGTGGAGATATGTGAAAATTTGGGATTCGCAAAATCGACCCCATTACAATAACTTCCCATAGGGAACTGGGAAGTTAAAAATATGTGGTACCAAGTAGGAGCGTGCATTTTATTTAAATTACCGATCGCTTTAAACGTAATAATTGCTGGCTTAATGTGTTAAATTTAAAGGATTTTGCGGAATCTATAAGCAATGCGGTTTCAAAATAGTTTTACAGAAAAAGAGATTGTAAAAGTTATGTTTTGACCCAAATTATAGGTGGAGATAAAGACAAAGACAAATAAAGCGAATATCTGGGCTTTAAATAAATTGTTCACGTTCAATCAACACTTGGGGCAAAAAATTTAACAAAACATCACAAACTTTTGTTATCTGTATTAGCAAATCTGAACGAATTTTTCAAAAGATTGATAAAAATCGCTTATCAAGGAATATTTTACAGAAAGCGTTTGTTAGTTTTGGTAGATATGTTGTCACTAAAAAATTTGGCAATCAAGAAACGTAACTAGCAATACGTTTTTGGGCAATAGGACTGTTTCTAAGATGACATTGAAATACGTATACCAAATTCATAAAAAATATTAGATATATAGACTAGGGCGGATCTGTGAAATAAGGACTACATTTGGCTGTTGAGGGGGGAGCACACTAATTTTTGCGGAAAAAGTTGTGCAATAACTCGCATAACAATAATTAACTTATCCTCCCTTTTCAAAAAAAAGTCGGGAACAAAATAAAAACAATAATTACTATGAGAAGGAGCATAAGTCAATTATTGTTATACGAGTTATTACACAACTTTTCCTGCAAAAATCAATGTGCCCTGGTCTAATACTAGTTTACCAACAACTTATATCAAACTTCGAATTTACTGAATTTCATTTTGTGATATGAATGTCAATGTTTATTCGCCAAAAACAGAATGTTCCCATCATTCGTTACCATATGCCAGGTGTGTCATAATGATATACAAATAGTCAATATCTATTTTATGTATGTGTGGTCGACAATGATGTTTTCAAAAACCTGCTTGTCTATTTCCAAATAAATAAGTCATTATCTAGTGAAATATTTATAGCAGAATATTATCAATTGCAGATAAGCGTTATTGTTCTTTGGAAATCAGTTATGTTATGTTCAATGTCTGCTGGGTTTTACAATTTTAAATTATTCTAAATCCTCGAGAATAATTGGAACTAGATATGGAAGATAATCAATTTCGGAAAATTAATTTATCAGCTACCAACTTTTATATGTTCAATGGATGGAAAGTTCCCATGAAGCAATTGAAACCCGTATTTGGTACACAAAGAATTCTTTGCATTCTCTCTTATATGCATTCATAGATCTGCAATCAAAACGAAACTAGATTCTGCAACATGACCTCTTTCCTCGCTTCTTATCTTTGAGATTCCGTCAATAATCGAGATCTTGTCTGTTGTCCTATTTTATCATCGTATTGCAAGTGCCCTAGATAACAATAAAGCTCTAACGATGAATATCTATCTATTCTATGATAGTGACAAACACATAAGTAGCACTTTGCACATTACTTCTCTTGAAAAATGTCTCTTACCAGCGATTCTTCTTACGAAGCTTTTCTTTTTGCCGGGTTCCCTCATTATGCATTATTCATAGATTTTTCTTTGCACTTAATTGTAAGAAGCTTGCAGGCGAGCACTTTTCTTGCATTATGCTTGCATTTATAATTACCTCCGTGCCCGCATAGAAGCAAATTGATTTAGTCGTCGTTAATTGAAAATGAGACGGAAATCATGATAACGGAAGTGTTGCATTTTTTTCATCGTTGGAAGGTGAAAATTTGCAAAAGATACCGAGTCGCTTCTGCTTCTCGGCATGTCGGGCACTTAAGAGTATGAATCGGTTAGATAGTTTCTTTCGACGGCACTTTTAAGTTTTTTAATTGGGCATTAGAAAAGTGATTAATATATTAATGACGACAAAAGATGCATTAACGCCACCTCGTAATGTGTGAGCACTTTTTAAGTTTACATCGCATCATAAGGTGGTGATTAATGTGTCTTTTTGTCAACAAATTCGTGTTTAAACTGTTGTATACAGTATATATGGGGCCATACATATATTACCTAACACTACAAGGAGGAGAAGAGGGGTGGGGTATTTGAAAATGTTACTTAGCGTGACATGGAGGAAGGGGGGTCTAGCAAATTGTTATGTAACAAAATGTAAAATTAGTTAAAATAAGTTGCAAGTTATTTTTCTTCATGTTATTTTATTTTTTTTAATAAATGATAAATAAAAATAGTGTTTTTGGCTAAAAGTATTTACATTTTTTATATTTTGTGATTTAAATATATAAGTTTCTGAGGAAGGTTCGATGAATTTGTTACGTATTAAAGGGGATGGAGTCTTTGAAAATGTTACTAAGAGTTACATGGGGGAGGGGTAGTTAAAAGCCCCTAAAAATCGCGTTACGTAATATATGGATGGCCCCTATTCTGTAGAATATGAGTCAATTTGCTTGAAATTTAACATAAATACTTCATAATAAAGTTCCATCCTAATTTTTTTAGACTTAAAGGCTACTTGAGTTTTGAAAAGGATACTTTTCTTTTTTATTGTATTCTCAAATCTCAAAAAAAAACATTTACCAAGCTAATTTCATAATATTACTACATAACATTATATTTTCCTATTTCTTGAAAAAGGACATTCAAAACCAAAAAAATTTGGATACGGAATATGTGTGCTCCTAAGAAGCAAATAACTCGATGGAATATCTAAGAAATACCACTATATAAATGTACAGTAACTCGCAAAACTGTTCACAAAATCTTGCACATGTTAAATTCATTGTGAGTAAATAGGTTTACACATATTTTCAAGAAACAAAATCAAAAAAAGCATTTAATTCACATAAGGGGCCATCCATTTATTACGTAACGCAATTATAAGAAACTTTTAACTCCCCTCTCCCCCATGTAACACTTACTAGGAGAGGCTCAGATTATGGAATCTCAAATTTGGACGAAATTTGGCACATAAGTAGAAGACGTCAAGGATATTCGATCCTTAAAATATTAGAGCGCAACACACCTTCGTTTTTGAGAAAAACGTCCTTAAAGTTTTTAGCGTCGCTAATGGATTAATAAGTTTTTACATCTAGCAGAAGCGGTGCAGTGTAGGTAGCGGAGCTACTAGCTCGCGATCATGGGGTCGTGTGTTCGATTCCCGTCGGGGTATTGTTTTTCTTTTTGAATAATTGTCGTCGTCGTGTGTTCGATCACCGGTGGGTACTGTTCTTTTCAATATTCGTGGATGTAATTATTTTAAGGTAAATCGCCAATGTTCAACTGCAAAAACATTTATTTTGAGAAATCAGCAAATTGTTATATGCAAATGATACAAGAAACTCATTGTTGAACGGATAGAGTCTTAAAAACTGTTGTAATCGAAGCAAAATCATAGCTAATGGTAAGATCATCCTTTGTTTCTCGAATCAACCCTGCTTCCTCTTCGTGCCTCGTAGCCAAGTCGGCAAAAAGCAATAAACCAGGGTGGAGCCCTACGTGGCCATGTAGGCTATGGTGTTGAATGATTGACCACCATAACATTTATGACTCGATACAATGAGCGTCACTCTGGTTTATTGCTTTTTGCGACGTACAACGATAACTACATTCATACAGATTACAAAAAAATTTTTTTTCGTTTTTAGAGTACCGGTTTTTAAAAAATCGATGCGACCATGGAGGGGCAATTTTTTTTCAGGCGCTACGGCATCGTTTATATTGTTGAATTTATTTAATATGTTTGTGGGAAAATTATTAGATGTGTACTTAATAAAATAAAAAAACGATCCAAAAATTCCTCTACTCACTCGGTCAAAAAAAAATTTTAAAATCACTAATTTTTCGGCCGTCACAGTGGCTGTCCCCTTAAGGTTACTAACATAAACTTCTCTTTTGTTAACTAAAATCTGGTTTAAGGGAGCAGCCTGGGTCTATTTTTAACAGGCGCTTAAACTTTAAACGCGTGTTTCTCAAAACAACGTTTTTTGACCTGGTTGACACGATTTTGCAAAACTATTTAACCGATCGCGCTGAAACTTTGAGGGGTTATTCATCACAAATATGGTTATAGCCCGTAGTAGAATCATGAATATTCGTTGTCATTTGACCACCTTTTTAAACAACAACCTTAAAAAATAGATCGAAAACTCGAAAAGTCCGCCAGTTTGTTATTTTTCACTTAAAGTTCTTGATTTTGGTACGGGCTATTGCAACTTATTTTTACTTAAATATGCATTTTGAATTTTTGATTTCAGATGTTCCTGAGTCTAAAAATCATGTCAACCAGGAAAAAAGCAGGCTTTGTTGTGGCAACCGTATCTGGGCCATATTGGATTATAAAAATTCAAAAAAAAAATTTTACACTTTTATATGTATTTTTGCATTTGTGAAAAAATTGTAGTTTAATAATAAAATTTACTGGAAAAAAACATTCTTGCAAATATGTGCAAAAGACTAGAGATGCCCCTTTAATGTCTTCAAATGTTAAAAGTAAACAATATTGACAAACTTAGGTTCAGTTACTCAAAAGTGTTGAGCCCATTATGTGTAATATCATTTTCAAATGATAGTACACAGTTTTACATCCGAAGATTTACTTCTGATGCAATTCTAACCTCAAACTAATGTATTCATTTTTTTAACTTCCCAGTATATGGGAAGTTCTTGTAATCGCCTCGAAAATCGAAATTGAAATTTTCAACATTTCTTTACGTTTTGAGGTCTTTAGAGTATATATAAAGTGTTTTTAGAAAGGGAGATGTATGTGTGTGTGTGTGTGTACGTACGTACGTTCGTGGACACTTTTTTCTACGAGCATAACTCACGTAAACAAAATCGTATCAAATTCGTTGAGGTGTCAATCGAAGCGTCTTTGCAATCTTAAGAGCTGATTAGTTTTTGGGATACTTCGGTCGGGGGGGTTTGTTGTTTTGCCCCTTTGAAGGTCATTTCTGTCATGCGTTATATCTCGCGAACGAAACATACGATTTCCTTGATCAAGGTGTCAATCGACGCGAATTGACATTTATGTGATTCTATCAAGTTTTTAAAAAATGTCTTGAAGCCGTTTTTTAATTTTTTAAAAAAAAGTGCAAAAAATTAGGTTTTTTTTAATAAACAATAAATTTTTAACCTGATTTACGGAAGATAGTATTCAATTTTTATAAAATTTATTTACTTCAAGCAATGCTTGTAAAAACATCAAAACTTTTTCTCATTCCCATGTAAAAAATTAAATAAAAAATAAAAAATCATTAACAGGCATCATGATCTTCAAGGTCATTTCTGTCATGCGTTATATCTCGCGAACCAAACATACGATTTACATTGTCAAGGTGTCAATCAACGCGTATTGAAATTTTCGTGAATTCCTCGAATTTTGAAAAAAAAGATCGTTGGAGTCGTTTTTTAATTTAAGAAAAAAAAGTGCAAAAAATTAGGTTTTTTTTAATAAACAATAATTTTTTAACCTGATTTACGGAAGACAGTATTCAATTTTTATAAAATTTAAATACTACGTCATCAAAACTTTTTCTCATGAAAGCAAGAAACATTAAATAAAAAATAAAAAATCATTAACAGTCATCATGATCTCCAAGGTTATTTCTTGCATTCACTGTATCTCACGAACCAGACATAATATTTGCATCATTAAGGTGTCAATCGACGTGTTTTAACATGTTTTTGATTATTTTAACATTATAAAAATCCGTTTCAGCGGTTGTTTTAATTTGATAGAAGAAAGTGCAAAAACTTAGGGTTTTTTTCATCAAAAATATTTTTGAAACCTGATTTGCACAACACAGTAATAAATGTTTATAAATTTTATACATTCTTATCAGTTTTTGAAGAGAAACCAGCAAAACTTTTTCATGACTCTGAAAAAAATTCAATTAAAAATAAAAAAATCAAAGTTACCATATGAAAAGGGTTCTTCCGAATGATATTACCTTATATGTTTTATTCTAAAGACTTTGTTGTAAAGTCAATCAAAGTTTTAAAATGTTTGGATAATTTGAGCAGATTTTTAATAGTTTTTGCAGTCTTTTCATAAAAATAAGTTGCTTAAATTTTAAAAACCATCAAAATTTCAATCAAATTTGCATTTGTGGTAATCAATCATCATCACTCATCCACTAAAAGCCTTGCGTAATCAATGGATGCTCCCGTAGATGATATGATTAATATTAACTCATTGTTACTGCTATGAATACCTCTCATTATTATAATTTAAAGTAGTACTATTTTCAAAATTATTATTGTGTTTAATATTTTTAATGTTTATCTAGATATTACTGGGAAGTTGACCGTGTGGACCTCAAGGGTCGCACTTCGCGGCTTGTTATCTTAATTTTTGATTGGTTTAATAATAATAACTAATTTTGCAGTCTTTTCTGTAATATCGTTTCTTATATTAAGATTTGCTCTCCCATTAAGTCTTAAAATAACTTTCCGTTAAAGGTTACTTTGTATAATTGTCCCAATTACTTTGTCACGATTCCCTATTTTGCTAGTACGAACGAACGCTATTTCTTACCTCCAATCAACAAGTACATAGTCACAGTTTTCTTAGTTCAAAAAGATTGTTTGATTCATTGGTCTAAACATGGCCGCCACGTGGTCACGTGCCAGACCATCATGTCGTGCAATTTAAGAAGTGCTTCGTCAATACACCGGTTTCCTGGACTACTTCGAGTGGCTGCAAGTAATTCAATCAGCTCACCGCGAGAACTGACATCAGTTCAATTGCATGCATATGCATTTTTGCTACATACATACATACTATATATGATTCTGCTCTATGTGCACGATAGTAATTCGTGTTTAGACACTTTGGCAGCTCGCTCGGTTTTTTATTATAGATGTATTCCACTTCCTCCCCATTCACTTTCAGTAACTGTTGACACACTATCAGAATTCAATGCTTGCGTCAGCCAATTAATTTTATCGACGGTATCAGAAAGGATATAACTATGTGTTTATTTTCGTAGCGAAGCCCATATGTCTTGATAATAATGTCAAAATCAATATCGGATAAACCATAGGGATTTTTTTTAGGAAAGTCTATTTATTTTTTTAGGCGTCATGAACTGTTCCATACCTCATGTTCGACGCAATGCTAACCAAAAAAAACATTAAAGATTTTTCTCTTAACAACAGTTTTAACACCCATTGTAAAATGCAGTCACCAAATCAGCATATGAGTATGTGTTGACTCATGCACTCACTTATGTCATCTTCAATGTGGGTTGTTATTTTTGTTATCAGTTAATCATTATTTTATCTTTATATGGAAACGATTGCATAAAGTGAACATTTTACGATAATTGTTGATGTAAAATGTGTTTTTGTCGCGGAAAAAATTTGCACTATTTGTTGCTGAAGTAACAAAGTGGGTTGAGATTCCTGAATGAATCTATTTGTTTTTATTATTATTTAAGAACGTTAAAGTTTTATCATCTCATTTAAATTATTATTAACTTCCTAATTCCAAGTTAGATCAGAGCGGATCTGTAGAAAACGACTACATGTGGCTGTTAAGAAGGAGCACACTGATTTTTGCGAAAAAAGTTGTGGAATAACTTGTATAACAATAATTGATTTATCCTCCTTCTCAAAAAAGTCCGGGAAAATTAATAAAAAAAATTGAAATGTTGTTGTTGTGTAATTAAATTTTCTATAAGATATTGTCATGTATCCCTTTCAAACATTTAAGAACAACTTTCAAACATTAAAGTGATGTATTTATGACCAATAAATACATCGCTTCATTAATGGACAGATAAAGATTACCACCTCGTGATCTTTCCTTGCGAGCATGAACATTGCCGTCATGTGGAAGTTTACAAGTAGTGATCAGTTATGGGATCTGTAAATGCATGAAATCGTGGAATGCATAATTTCGGAGAATTAAATGGGTCATAAGTGTTTGAGTTAATGTTAAAAAATTGTATAGATAGCAAGTAAAAGTCAAAGAAAACATAATGTTTTGAGAACATTCTAACTAGTTTCACTTGTGCCTTTTCTTCTCGGCACTCTTTTAAGACTTTCCCTGAATTTTGCCAATAATTCGGCACTCAGGTAATGCTTACAATCGGCATGTATATATGTATATTCCTTGGCTAGTGGCATCAAAATTTTGCCGGCCGTTTCATTATTGAACATTCCCTCTATAATTTCTTTTATCTCACATATCCTCATCATGGAAATCTATAGTCGAGATGGAGAGGACTATAACAACAATGGACCACAAGCAACGCAAGATGATTCAACATCATCACATGGCGATCCTAACTCATTACAATATGATTGTTTAAAATTTTTAAAAAATTTACTCTTGCCGCAAAATAGCAATATTTTTTTTTAAAACAGGGAAAAATCCTTTTTTTTATTTTTATTTTTACCGCTTATAATGCCTTAGGATTTTCATAGTTCGCCTAGAAACCCTTCATAATATAATAAAACAGCACACAAATTTTCATCATCATGCACCATATATCGAAACGTTGTATTGTAGTCTGTAATTTCAAATATTTTAAATTTTCTTATTTTTAAATGAAATTTGACAACTTCAAGAATATTCTGTGCAAGTTTCAAGTCGATCGGAGCAAAACTGCCGGAGATGCTGTGTGATGACTCTGTGTGAGTATTCCAAAATAATTGATTAAAATCTTTAAACGCGTTTTTCTCCAATGTAGTATTTTTAAAGTCGGTGGACACTGTATCTCAAAAACTACTAAACCGATCCTCGTGAAATTTTGTGCAGGCTTTCTTTGCACATTTGATGAGGTAACGCTGCGGAGTATTTTAGTATTACTCGTATTATTTTTTACAATAACAAATGTGCTGAATTTTAACATTTTATTCCTAAAAAAATAAATTTTTTGACTTCTAAGTGATGCCAAAAATTGAAGAAAAATTTAAAAATAAAAACTCGACAGCGTTACCTAGAGAAACTTATAAACTAAAAAAATCTGTTTGATTTTAGATGGTCTAGTGTCGAGGTCTGATGTCCACCGGAAAATTCGATTTATTATACAGTCTACGAATGTTTTTACCAGAGGCTCATTTCTCAATATTTTTCTCTGGAAATTTTACAGTAAATTATTGAAAAAATACCTAATATGTGAACTATACTTAGAAAAAAGAAATTCAATAGCTTTTCTGAGAAAAATTCATAAAAATATGCTTAGAACATGGATTACAGACTTTACCTAATTCAACAGTCGCAAGAATAATGGGTTGCTACGAATAATATTATTTAATTTCGCTTTTTCTAATCGCATTTTTATGGTCTCAATCAAAGTTTTTTACCATTCGTGTGATTTGAGAAGATTTTCAACAATTTTAAAATCAAACAAGGAGCTAGGTGCGACCCCTCACTGGTGTCTCAGCCCCGCGACTGAACCTCCATGAGGTCAACGAGACGAAGGTCTTCTTGATTTGAATTTTCGTCACAATTTCATTCGTCACACATACATTTCATTTCAGCTTAGAGTAAATTAAATAAAATCATCAATGCATTCTGGCCTGCAATGAAGGTACAAGCAAACAAAAATCAACTTTTTGGAATCAATACCAGGGACCCAAAAGGCATCAAAAAAACTACCCACACGATTGGGGAATCCATAGGCGAGGAGAAAGAATGTAGAAAGGTGACGCAAAAAATAAAACAAGCCGCGAAGTGCGAGCCTTTACTTTACTTTAAATAATAATAATGAGAGGTATTCATAGCAGTAACAGGAATGAGTTAATATTAATCATATCATCTACGGGAGCATCCATTGATTACTTAAGGCTTTTGGTGGATGAGTGATGATGATTGATTACCATAAATGTAAATTTGATTGAAATTTTGATGGTTTTCAAAACAAAACTCTATTAAAAATCTGCTCAAATTGTTCAAACATTTTAAAACTTTGATTGGCTTTACAACAAAGATTTTAGAATAAGAGATATAAGGTAATATCAGTCGGAAGAACCCTTTTCATATGGTAACTTTGAATGATTTTTTTTATTTTTAATTGATTTTTTTTTTCAAAATCATGAAAAAAGTTTTGCTGGTTTCTTTTCAAAACCTGATAAGAATGTATAAATTTTATAAACATTTATTACTGTGTTGTGCAAATCAGGTTTGGTTCGCGGGGCAAAACAACAACCCCCCCGCCCCCTCCGACCGAAGTATCCCAAAAACTAATCAGCTCTTAAAATTGCAAAGACCCTTCGATTGACACTTCAACAAAGTCAATACGACTTTGTTCACGTGAGTTATGCTCGTAGAAAAAACTGTTCACGAACGTACGTACGTATATACACACACACACACACACACACATACATCCCCCTTTCTAAAAACACTTTATATACAGGGTGTTTTGTATTCGGTGGCATAAAACGACACCACGTATTCTTTGAAGTGTCCCGAGAAAAAAATCGTATTGGAGGGGGGTGGTAAATCAGAAGGGGTTTCGAGATATAGGAGGGGGAAGTATCCCGCTTCATAACCACGACCTGGCACGTGTAAATCGTCATTACTATTTTATTTTTATGTCTAGACTTTTGAAAAAGAATGCGTTCGATAGCCTGTCAATGTATCTTTTTAGAAATGTATTAACAAGTGCCCCCAATGCTGCCAGTTTTACACGAAAAAATGAGAAACTTAAAACAACCGGAACAAAATTGCTAATTTTGACTTTCGCGACCGTGTTAAACGCTAAAGTGATGTCCTAACCTATAAAAATTATTATCTTGACAGAAAGCCTTACTTTTTGCTTGACAACTTCCGAAGAAAAAGGTTGCCAATTATCCTTTGTTTTCTTCGAAAAATAGAAAACTAAAATTTTGTGAAATTTTGCTGACTTACCTTATTATGGAAAATAATAACTAAAGATCTAAAGTTACAATTTATTTTGAACTTATCATTAAACAGCAGAATGGCTTGTGATCACATAAACTGTTCAAAGTGTCTTCCTTCCACAGAAATGCAAAGAAGAGCTCTTTTCTTAATTTCTGTGACTACATCGAAATGCATGAGGTCCTCTCCTATTTTTTCACTAGCTGCCTCAATTCTTAAATCTAATTCTTGAACTGATGACACAGGTGTCTTGTACACTTCTTGCTTAATTGCACCCCACACATAAAAATCAAGGATAGTTAGATTTGGAGACCGGGGTGGCCACCTAATTGGATCATTTCGACCTATCCACCTTTTTGGATAGCTTGAGGCAAGCCAATGGGTGATTTGGCCAGTATGGCTTGGAGCACCATCGTGTTGGTAATACATCCTGTTGAAATGATTATTGGTTTATCTTCCAGTAAAGCTGGCAACTCGTTATCCAAAAAATTGAGATATCCGGCAGAATTCAGCCTATCCGGCAAACGAAATGGCCCAACTAATTTACGCCCCAGGACGCCTGCCCACATGTTTCTGCTAAATCTACGCTGTGTAGAGGTGGCCCTGGTTACTTTGGGATTGATAATAGCCCATAGATGGCTGTTGTGGAAGTTGTTGACACCATCCCTTGAAAAATGTGACTCGTCGGTCCATAAAATGTTACTAATGAAGTTGGAGTCCGTTCGATCCCGTTCGTTAAGCCACTCATAAAACTCACCCCTTTTCACGTAATCCTCGGGAAATAACTCTTTCACGGGTTTAAAATGGTAAGGGCGCATCCTTTCCTTGCTTAAAACTCTCCAAATTGCGGTCGCCGATAAGCCCAGCCGCAAAGCTAGCTTGCGAGTTGATAAGTCTGGTTCGTTGCGTACTATGGATAGTCTGTGCTCCTCCTGGTCGGCGTCCCTGAAAGTTCCTGGTCGGTTGTCCAAACGCTGCAGTTGGAAAGTTCCAAACTCTCGTAAGTTTCTATGCAGTCTCATGAAGGTTCTGGTATCCGGTAATCGTCGGGTCGGATATTCCTCCTGTGCACATGCGGCATTGCCATCGCAAAATCCGTAAATGTAATGCATGTCAGCATATTCCTCGTTGGTAAAGTTAGCCATGATTGTATATGTCAAGAAATAAGCACTCCTTGATTCTTTTCAATTGACGATTCGATTAAGTCATGCAGCATTTCGACACAACATTTATGCCCCTTTGTATTATCAGGTGCTAATTATTAAACATTAACTTTATGCCATCCTCAAAACGTCGGACTTTAATTATCTCAGCTTAAAAACCCTTCAATAATAAAGCAAGTCCAACAAATAGCATGAAGAAAACCAATCACTCAAAAATCTTTTGACGGTGGGATTATGCCAGGTAGATAATAAAATTTTATGACGTTTGGATAATTCCGAAAAATCACACAAATAATGAGTTTTCTATTTTTCCAAGGAAACAAAGGAAAATTGGCAACCTTTTTCTTCGGAAGTTGTCAAGCAAAAAGTAAGGCTTTCTGTCAAGATAATAATTTTTATAGGTTAGGACATCACTTTAGCGTTTAACACGGTCGCGAAAGTCAAAAGTAGCAATTTTGTTCCGGTTGTTTTAAGTTTCTCATTTTTTCGTGTAAAACTGGCAGCATTGGGGGCACTTGTTAATACATTTCTAAAAAGATACATTGACAGGCTATCGAACGCATTCTTTTTCAAAAGTCTAGACATAAAAATAAAATAGTAATGACGATTTACACGTGCCAGGTCGTGGTTATGAAGCGGGATACTTCCCCCTCCTATATCTCGAAACCCCTTCTGATTTACCACCCCCCTCCAATACGATTTTTTTCTCGGGACACTTCAAAGAATACGTGGTGTCGTTTTATGCCACCGAATACAAAACACCCTGTATACGTTTGGAGGTCTATAGCTCAAAACGTAAAGAAATGTTGAAAATTTCAATATCGATTTTCGAGGCGTTTACGAACTTTCCATATATTAGGAAGTTAATAAACTATCATATTTGAAAAATCCTATTATAAAAAGCAAACTATTGGTTCAATAATAAAGTTTGTTTCACTATATTTCATTCATCGGTTTTTCCAATCTCTTATTTTAAACAATATAAAGAAAAAGGTTGTAATAACGTACCTAGTCGTAACTCTGAACGTTTACCTAAATATAGAACATCTTTTTTAAGTAGCGTTTTCGTTACTTTCACGTTCCTCAACTAATGGGCAACAGCAAGAAGAGGAAGTGAAGTGGTCAGGAACACGCTCACCCGTGATTATTACCCTGATTTGATTCAGGTTCTCATTCACAGCTGAGTGAAATGATAGTGCGGCATCAAATCTCATTCCCGAAAACTATTTGTCGACAAGGAGCCTTGAACTAGCGTTAACCACTAAGTCACCCACTTTAACAATTATTCGCCGAGACACTCTGAAACGTGGGAGTTGAGTGAGATTCAGTATCTCTACGCAATTAGATCTTTCATCTATTTCATAGTAAAACCCATATGGGCCTTATTTACGGCCTATGGTGCTTTAGAGATCTCACCTAGGGGTGATACGGGCATAATTTGCACAAATTGGATCCGTGCCGTTATCTTTTACTTATTGTATGAAGCCTAGCAATTTTATATATAGACAAAGAGTTGGTAGGAACATTAGAATATGGTCACCTGATTGAAAAATTTCGAAGTAAAATTCCAGAAAAATGTAATTTATTTCATTCGCACCCATATCTTAGAAGCAACAGTTATATTTTTGAATGTTTCTTTCTATCTTTGATCAGAACCCTCAAAAAATGGATTGTTTTATTTTGTCATATGATTTGTAATCTGAGGATTAGGCCTACTGGGAACACCTCATTAAAAAAACGCGTACAAAAAGTCTACCTCATGGATTACGTGGAAATGACGACAAATTTGCTTGAGAGCGCAGAGTTGCTTCCCTGCATGGGCTGCAAACAAGCTTAGCCAGCCCTGATTACGATATTACTCTGTCTGTGCTTAGTGACAGTTTAACTTTCCCACGGCATTTACTTCATTAGTTGCTTTCTTTTCTGGCATTTAGATATTGAAGGCTTTTCAATATATGTACTTGCAAACATACACTTTACGGTTCCAAGGAAGTCTACAAATACAGTGTAGATTCTTTAACACTTCAAGCGCATAATTTTATAATATGAATGAAAATATCATGAATGATTCAAGTAAATGAAACCAGATATGCAATCGGGCTAAAGTCTGCCAGAATTATTTTTGGAGGACTCCAACTTTGACCGGTGAAAAAGTATGATTAAGTATGATTACGTAATTATATCTTCATATCTACACCGAAGCACTAGCAAACGTACCTAGTCAAGACTTCAAATACATGACCCCCTCTTATCAAAATCCTGCGTACGCTACTGATAGTATGGCAGTAGCGCTTGAGTTACTTCCAAACTCCTCAACAAACAAACGAGAGTGCAAGTAAGAATAAAATCTTTCTCATTTTGTCGGATTTTTATTAAATAGATTTAAGTGAAAACCAGCTGATAATTCCTTCAGCAAAATGAGTGCTTAGTGTAATTTATTTTTACACTGTCGAAGGAAGTAATAATTTCTTTACTTCCAAAATAAAGTCGTCATTGCTGAGAACATTGAATTGTTCAAGAAATCAAAGAATGTAACCTCATGTAGCATTTTCGCATGCTATCAACTTTCATTCCGCAGTTCAAGGGAAAATTCTGATTGCCCTGAAATTATAACACGTTCTAGGATCCGCTTCCACAGGACGTCACATCCCATTTTCAAGCTGAAGACAAATTGCTCACCAAGGGAGGCGCTGTCTAGTAAACCATCGAGATATTGCACTTTGCTGCTTATCGCATGCTTTTAATATTATTACTTTGTGCCGATGGTGTGATATTGATTTTCGCTGAACAACTCCTTCGTTTCGTATCCTTGAAGACAGTACTCGTGCCCGGACATGCAATGCATCGGAGAGTTCCACGAACAGTCGTGGGAGGGTCGAACGGAACAAAGTAACAAGACTAGGAAGGGTGTCCCTTTGCTCGATGTGTCTGGGTGCCTGCCAAGAAGTGTTGAAGGATAATTTTATTGTCCAAATGCCAAGCGAGCATTAGGAAATTTTATGTAAATAGTTTTAGTTCTTGGCCATGACTATTGCATGGGTCGTCCTTGTTAGGGATGATTTTCTGGTTTATGGGTGATTAATGTTACAATCGGAAAGGAGAAGTACTTACGGCTCCCGCAGCAGAGGCGCGATTTTGTGCAAGCAGTCCAAGAAGGACTCGTCCCAGCACCAGATGCCCGGCTTCAGCGGCTGACTGTTCACGTTCAGAATGCGGAACAGGATACACAGGATCACCGCGATGGCGGTCAGGAACGCGGGCGACATGGTGCAGATCAGTCGAACGAGCAAAATTCGGTCCGGAGAGAAGGAAACGCCGCGAACCACTTCCAAAATATTCTGGCGACTGCGGATGTAGCTGTCATACAAATCGGCGTATGTTACCTGGCCAAACGGCATCCGACGAAGAAGGCACGTTTTTGGGCGTCCGCAGAGCGTTTGGAGCCCAAGAACCCGAGTCCGCCAAATGCGGCCCACCGAAGTCGGATCAACGACCGGAAACTGCAACTGCAGCTCGTCACCTGCCCGCGAAAATGCACGTGAACACAAAACTCAGCGCGGCTTATTCGCTAGACTCGCAGACGGCGCCAAAACCTCAGCGGCGGAATTCCAATCCGACACGAAATTCACTTTTCCGAAAACCGGGCCTTGGAAACAAGTCACGGCGCCGCCAATTCGACGGCAAACAAATGAGGATCAGCTGACTACTCAGCTCAGCCGGTTTTCCACGAATGCACACCAACTCGCGAACGATTTCCGCCTAAAAATTCACTGAAATCTGGTAGCCAGGATACGGTATGGGAGCTAACCTGGAAACACGATACAACCGCCCGAATATTGTTCACTTAATCAATTTCGATAAATGTATCTGAACCATTTCCATCTACGACTACGACGACTTTGCCTGTGCGTCACCTTCATGTGCTGTTCATGGAAAACTGACATAAATTCGCCCTGTTTACTATTTTCATTCTCGCCAATTCGCTGTGATTCTGACGTTTTCGTAGTGCGAAAAGTGCTGGCAGCACTTATAGGGTAACTGTCACTGGCATCGTCTAAAAATACGTTTAACATGCCGCGAGTTGCGACCCGTGAGGTCCACACGGAAAACTTTCCAGTAATATGTACTAAATAACGATGTCGTACTTCTATTTAGTACTTTTACGAAAAAAGAAACGAAGGGCAACTTTTTAATATAATCGATTTTTATTTCAGGATATTCTCGTTGCAAAATCTCGTCCACAATTGATTTCTTAAAATGCTAACTGCCTTAATCACAGAACTGTTTACGTTATTTCTTAGAAAGCTAACTAAGCAGAAAATATAAGTGTCACATACTAAATTGATCGGATCCGCAAGAATAGTAATTTAATATGTTTAGTTTTGGGAACTTGCAAAGAAAGATCGAGATAAGTTCGTGCTTGAGATTGGAGAAGAGTTAAAACAATCTCCGCGACGATTGTGCATTGCACACATTGGAGTACGAGAAGAGGAAGCGGTGATCAACAAAATTATCGTACCCAATTGCTAAAATGTAGTTGTGCCCACCAATACAACCTAAATAGTGAAATGCGTAGATGGATGGGAGCAACTTTTCGGAGGGAAAAATTTGAATATCTTTTTGAATCACCTCAGATATAAATAAATGATGTTTTTTTTAAAGTTAGTGTTAGTTGAAGGAATGTAAGGTTTCATTAAGCACGAATCTTTAAAAATATTGCTTCACTTAATATGTTTGAAAATTTGAAATTTTTGGATAAAATTTGGAATTCTCCGTATTCCATCGAAAAGCTGAGCAGCAAAATGCAGTTCATTTGGTTTGTAAATGAGCCAGGCGCTTAATGTAGACGATTAAATGGGAAAAGAAAATTTAGAGAGAAGTAATGGTAAGCCCCTTCCTCCTTTCATTGCGTACATAGTTCTGGTTCTGAATTTTCCAAATTGTTAAAATAAAAATGCATTCACAGAACTAAACACACAAGAACCCGGGCTTGGGACCGGCTTTGGCGGAGTTACAGCTTAGCTGCTGGAAATATTATTTTGCTTACCACTTCAACACCATGTACACTGCCGGCCAACAGTTTAAGACCACCTTAATTAAATAGGAAAATAAAGTAAAACTTCAATAAAATATTAAATGTTCAATTAATTTGTTTAATCATCTAATAAAACACTTATTGACAAACAATTTACATTAAAAACGTAAAGAAATATTAACAGTCTATGCTAAACAAGGCCATAGTTAGCTAAACTGATTTTTCATCAAAAAATCCTCCTTTACATTTTATGACTTTTTTCACAAGTCTCGGCATACGGGCAATCAATTTGTTGATGGTGTCTTGTGATATATTGCTCCAACTTTCGCATAAAGCATTCCACATTCCTTCTTGCGATGATGGGCCACGATTACGGACTTTCCTATCAAGCTCTTCCCACAAAAGTTCGATGGGATTGAGATCCGGGCTCTGAGGGGGCCAAACCATGGTTTTTAACACACCTTCTGCCTCTTTCTCTTCTAAATATCCTCTACATAATTTTGAGGTATGCTTTGGATCATTATCTTGTTGAAAAATGAACCCATCTCCAATTAATCGCAACCCGGAAGAAATGGCATTTTGTTCTAAAAATTTTTTGTACTGTTCCTTTTTCAACACTCCTTCAATTTTGATCAAATCGCCAGTTCCTTGGCTAGAGAAGCAACCCCAGACCATAATTGAAGCACCACCATACTTGATTGTTGGGACTACACAGGCTGGCATCATCTTTCTTCGGCACTGCGTCGAACGTAAATTCTTCGTTTTGAACCGAATAGTTCAAACTTGGATTCGTCGGTCCAAAGAACTTTTTTAAAATCTTCTTCAGTCCAATCTCGATGGGAAAGAGCCCACTGCATCCGTTTTTTTCTTGTTTTGAGGCCTAAGCAGAGGTTTTCGAACAGCGACGCGGCCATACAACTGCGCATCTCTCAGTAGCCGTTTTACTGTAGTCAAAGATAAAGGTTTAACTCGGGTTTTGTTTACTTCAACACGGATTTCTGGTGCTGTTAAGCGTCTATTTCGCTTGCTGGTAACAACAATGAAATTATCTTGACTAGACGTGGTAGCTCTCGGCCTTCTCGAGCGTGGACGATCTTGAAAACTGCCTGTCTCCCTGTATCGAGTTACTGTGCCATGAACACAAGTCTTCGATAGCTTCAGCTGTGAAGCAATCTCACGTTCGGATTTGCCTTCATTATGTAAAACAACGATGGCAGAACGCACTTCACTGCTAATTTCGCCTGCTTTTCCCATTTTAACACGTCTTGACTGTAGAAACGACAAGTTTAGACTAATTGAGATTGTTTGTGAACAATCCCAAGTAAACTCAGGTAATTATAAGTCGGAAATACGTGTTTTCAAAAGCTAAATAATCCTAATTATAGACCAATGCGGAACAAAAGCAAAGTAATTAGTAATGAGCACATCATAAAAATATTACTAAGACTCCAATACCTGGCTCCAGGGCAGCGTTTGTCGGTGTTTGAAAACAAATTGATGTTTATTATCCAATAACTTGAAAGTAAACAAAAGAATGACTTCTTTAAATATTCGACATTAACAATAGAATATGCAGATATGCATTTCTTTTATTTATCTTATGAGATTTTGTTCCAATTGATAGATAATTATGTTGTTTAAGTGCGGTCTTAAACTTTTGGCCGGCAGTGTACGTCAATATTGGCAGGCTCAAGCTTTAACGCTGGAACGGCATCTTCAAAAAGCAATGTCTTATTGGATGTAGTAACCAGATCATATGCATGGAAGTGCTCGGATCAGACGACATTATGTGCCTTTACAGACATGCCAATCCGTCCGATGGCGTACAACCACAGCGATTTTTTTACTTCGTTTTTCGGAAGATCCCTGACCCCCCTAATTCCCGGTCCCAAATCCCCAGATCCTCTAGATCTCCCAAATCCTCCGATCTTTCAGATCCCCGCTCTCCCAGACCCCCCAGATCTCCCAGATCCCTCAAATCCTCCAGATCCCACAGATCCTCTGATCCCCCAGATCTTACCAATCTCTTATTCGTTACATCCCCCAATTTCCTATTCGTCAGATCCCGAAATCTCCCAAACCAATCCATTCAACGCCAACGATTGCGAAACTAAAACAAAACTCTTATGAGCAATTGACGGAACAAGAAGATACTCTAGTGCACTGAAATGATTTCGTTTGTGAGGAACACATGTTCAACAGTTGCGGTTTCACGATAATGTTAAAGCTCTTATAAATGAAGATAATCTCAGGAATTTTAAAAAAAGGAAGAAGGAAAAGTCGATGAAAACATATTTGATGCATTTTTTGTTGTTTGAATTCGATATAAGTATTTATGTTGCAGTGAAGAAACTCTTGTTAGGAGCACTGAACTTCTTTGATTATTATGCATCCTGCAAGATCAATTACTACTTTATTTTGTTTCGTGATTTCAACCAACTGACGGTCTGGAGGTGATTTGGATATGTTTGAAAAAATACGTAGCTTTGAACCCAATAATGGTCAAAATAATGAATGCAGCCGAAACTCTGTAGTTTCGTGGCAGTGTAAATATGCTAAAAGTCGCCAAAACGTAAAAATGATGAAAATTTCAATTTGAATTTTTGGGGCGATTCAAATACTTCCCATACACTGGGAAGTTGATAATTTTGCAGTGGCACTACTTCTGGTAAGTGTCTCCAATAAATAATTATTAGGAAAGTAACAATTACTAAAGCTTTTCAACTTTTAAAGCTTTTCAACTATGTTATCGCTGTATCTACGAATATTTCTCATAGAGGGCATTAAAACATTTCAAAAATTATTTAATAATTTACAGAAACAATTCATAATTCAATAATACTAAAAATATTTTCATGAATTAACAAACAAATGAGAAAAATAATTCTATTATGATTTGTAGTGAATACGATCATTTTCGAGGCCCAGAACAGCGTAAGAATTTCAACGATATAATAACGAGCAATGCTCGACGGACCGTATCGCCGGTTGCCGGTTAATGCGGCGACTGTACCTCTATCGCGGATAATTTGAATAAAACACCAAGCCGGCGCATTCCTGGTTAATCAGCAAACGCCAGAGTCGTTGGAACGATTTCGTAGAATCATGTAGCAACGATAAATGAGAAATATAAAGAATTAAAAATCAAATTGATTAGATGAAACGATTAACTAAACTTCATCGAGTGCAGCATTAAATACAAAAATGCAAGCAACTTTTGGGAACATTTATATCAAAAGAAACAAGTGAATTCGATCACAGGGATGAATTTGCTTGAAAGGAAAATATCTTTGCTGTAGCGCCATTGAAGTAGCAACAGCTCTTTTGAAGCGTTGGCGCTTCGTGTTTGGTTCCATAAGTGAACATCACTACTTCCAATGACTCAAGTGAAATTGTTTTTTTTAGAGCCAAAATGATTTCTCACCAACACATTTCCACGCTGTAATTTCTTTTACTTCAACCTCTGAGGTTGGAATGTAAAGTTGAAATTCTAGAAGCGATGCATAGTGGCAATTTTTTCTTTACACTTTTTTTTCGCCATTATTAAATTAGAATACAATGTGTTTGATATTATGCGGAGACCACCACTTCCCAGATAGAAGAGCACAATTTATTGAAACAGTTATGGCTGCAAACCTCTCCGCATCTGCATCCAATTTGATTGTTCTAAGGGGTAAAAAACTGACTTATCAAAAATAAGGGGATTCCCTATTTGTCATACTGAGTTGAAAGAAATTTCTTCACGTGCTGCTCAAAAGTAAACAAGCCGCGAAATGCGACCCTTGAGGTCCACACGGTCAACTTCCCAGTAATATCTACATAAATATTCAAAATATTAAACACAATTATGAAAATAGCACTATTTTAAATAATAATAATTAGAGGTACTCATAACAGTAATTTTAATGAGTTACTATTAATAGTATTAATAGTATCATCCACGGGAGCGTCCATTGATTACGTAAGAATGTCGGTGGATTGGTTTGATTAAATATTCACGCGGATCAATCGATGGGTTGTGGGGGTAGGTTGAAAAGCCTTTTCTACGTTATTTGTTATTTTCATATCGATGCTCGAAGGACAAAAGAGCGCTAGCAAAAATGAATGCAGTTTTGTTATTACGTCCACTGAAGATATTTTGTCGCGTGGTGGCCATTTTGAATAGTTGTGTTCAAAATCGCCATGACTTCAGCATAATCATTGAGTTTGTATTTTTTCACGATTTTACAAAAATCAGGCAAATACTTATTTCTTCTTTTTAGTTGGTCTTGAAAAACATTGAATATGCAGTCTATGATCGGTTTAATTGAATGTTAAAAATAAAATGTTTTACAAATGATGATGGAGGAAGTAATTGAAATCTTAAAAACACTAAAGAACAAAACTGCTAAAAACTGCAATTTCTTATTTGATGAAAGCTTTTCAAAGTATATGATCTTACAAAGTATTGACCACAAAACATATTTACCATTCAAAATTTAAGCAATTTTTTATTAAAATTAAAACACGTTACTGCGAAAACTATTCAAAATCTGCTCAAATTATGCATATATTAATAAATTTTGATTGACTTTACAACAATGTCTTCAAAATAAGAGATATAAGGTATAATGATTCGTGTGAACCCTGTTTACATAGTGACTTTGAATTATTTTTTTATTTTTAATTTGTTTTATATTTATAATCATGGAAAAATGTTTCGCTGCTTTCTCTACAAAAACTGTAAAGAATTTATAAATTCTAAAAACATTTATTATTGCGATGTGGAAATCAATTTAAAAAGTTATATTTCATGAAAAAACCCTAATTTTCCGCATTTTCTTTTATTAAATCAAACGATTTTTGCAAGCTTGAAAACATTACAAAAACTTTAATAAATACGATTGACACCTTAATGATATAAATATTATATTTGGTTCGTGATATATAGTGAATGATAAAAATAACCTTGAAGGTCATAATGACTTTTAATGATTTTTTTTATTTTTTCTTTAATTGTTTTTTGTAACCATGAGAAAAAGTTTTGCTGATTTTTTTTACGAAAACTGTGTTAAGTAATTAAATTTTATAAACATTGATTACTGTCTTTCGCAAATCAGGCTAAAAATTTATTGTTTATGAAAAGAACCTAAATTTTTGCACTATTTTTAATAAATTTAAAAACGGCTGCAATGTTTTTTTCGAAATATTCGATAAAATCACACAAATATCAATACGCGTCGATTGACACATTGACAATACAAATCGTATGTTTGGTTCGTGAGATATAGTGCATGACAGAATTGACCTTAGAAGGATCAAAACAACAACCCCCCTTCCCGACCGAAGTGTTCCAAAAACTAATCAGCTCTTAAGATTGCAAAGACGCTTCGATTGACACCTTAACGAAGTCGATACGACTTTACTTACATGAGTTATGCTCGTAGAAAAAACTATCCACGAACGTACGTACGTACGTACACACACGCACAAACATCTCCCTTTCGTAAAACACTTCATATATACTCTAAAGACCTCAAAACGTAAAGAAATGTGAAACTGATCGGCTAAAAGAAGACCCCTTCAACAAAGCAGCTAACTTTTACAATACACTACCGGAAAAAATTAAAAACATGGCAAACCCAACTTCCTTTAAAACGACACTAAAAATATCTCCCTCAGGACCAACTTTCGAAGTAAGTTACAATTACAATCAGCTCCACTAAACTCAAAACCAAACATGTAGTCAACAGGAAATAATTTATAAACATATAGTCTGAACTGAACTATTATTCTAACTAAAAGGACACTAAAACTTGCAGATTTGGTACTATCCCTTATACCGATTCTTATCGTCTGGGAAGTACTATATACTGAAATTTAAATACGGAGAATTACTAATTTTGATGGAGAGAGTGATTGAAGGAAACGGAAGTGGTTTTAGTGGGTAGAAATCCGTCATGCCTAGAGGCAGGAGCTGATCGGTATCTTTTGAAGATTTCCACACCCAACGTTGAAAAAAAATGTTTAAATAAAAATTTAGAATTCTGGAAGAGAGTAATATTTTCTGATGACAGTAAATTCAACATTTTCTGTTGTGATGGCTGAATATCAGTGCGGCAAAAACCCAATACTGAATTAAATAAAACAAATTTGTTATCTACAGTCAAACACGGGGGTGGTGGTGCCACGGTATTGGGTTGCATGGATGCTGCTGGATTCGGGGGGTTTGTGTTTATTGAAGGAATTATGGATAAGATTGATTACATGGGCAGTTTACTTAGAGAACTTCAAAAAAGTACTGAAAACTTCGGCTTTCAAAATTATTTCTACGATCAATAGGATAACGAACCGAAGCAGACCGTCCACCTAGTCGGAGAATGGTTTCTATACAACACCCCTCTTATCTTAAATACTCCCCCTCAATCCCCTCATGTGAATCCAATCGAATGAATTTAAAAAAAACGGATAAGAAAGCGTCATATAGTTCTGGGAAGGACGTCAGCCGTGTATTTTGGTTTGATTAGAAGGTTTATTTGCAATTTGTCGCCAGTTTAACCAGTTTAGCCAGTTAGCCAGTTTAGCTTGAGTTCAAATATCTGGTAGCGAAGACCCAATCAATCGTGGAAACCACGGTTGCGACATAACAGTTGGGTTTGACAAATTCGTGTAGAATTCAATTTGCAGCAACTATTGCATTAATTATTTTCACATGGTGTCAATATTAAAAAAGGGAGAAGCCAAAAATAACACACCCAAAGGAAGGATTTTTTTTAACGCGAAATAAGTTTGGAATTTATTTTAAGATTATTCTGTCACAAGTCTTTTGCGGTATTGTTTGTTCGAATCACTGTACACTGGCGGCAGTTATTGTGTTTCGAAGCGGGAGGAGTCTTATGCTGCGATAAAATATATTTCAGTCGACGTAGAAACAAAAATGCATTCGATAACTCTTCAATCTCAATTGCGTCGAAATTTGTGCGTACGCTCTTTTGCCTTTAACGTAAAAAACTCTTTCCACCTCTCTCCAAACGCTCCACGAAGAGATTCAATCCCATCTCCCACCAACCAAAAGCGTTACGTAATCAGTGGACGTACGGTCCTTGAAAAAATACAACTAATATTAACTTATTCTAGAGAGTGTGTTTTTTACGGTATAAAACTTACAATAAGGATATCTGTCATTGTAGTTGTCAAATAGCTTTCTTGTTATTTTGACATTAAGTTAATTTACTTTGGCAATTTACTATTCATATGATTAACATCCAACCAACGTCTCAAAATAGTGAACATATATTGCCGAAATTTGCGTTCCTTGTGCCAAACTTATAGAGCAATTTGTTCAATTTAATTATAATTTTCCATCCGAGCAGTTTATACGCAATATGATGAAAAGATTTATGCCCACGTATGCTCTATTGTGAAATGTTCATCTAACACGAGCTCGTACAGTGCATACCGAGGCAGATATCTCTGCTGTAGAAAGTAGTGTTACTGAGGATCCAAATTTATCGATTCGACGCCGCACGCAATAACTTGGCCTCTGTCCGTCCACTACATGAACAATTTTGAGGAAAGATCTTGGACTTAAGCCATATAAGATGCAACAAGTGCAGTGCAATTGAAGTAATTGGATCATCGTTTGTGTCGTATGCTCGTTGGACTCGGTCAGTGACATGAAAATTAGTTGGAAGTTGGACCGCATTTTTACCGTCAAATAATTTTCATTTCTGGCTTAATGAGTTCGTAAATAAGCAAGATTGTCGCTTTTGGTGTAAGGATAATACTCAACAAACTTTGGAGGCCCCATTACATTCCGAAAATTGCCACTGTATGTTGCGGTTTGCATGCCGGCGGCATAATTGGTTCTTTCTTATGTTACCGTTAATGGCGATCGCGACAAATGATTCGTAATTTTTTGATTGTCAACTTCAATGCCAATCATCTGATTGTCTGAGGGACAAATAGTTCCGACAGGATGTCGCAACATGCCATACAGCGTTCGAAAGCATTACTTCATTGGAACGATCGTTTGGTGAACGAATCATCTCAAGAAATGGGCCTGTGAACTCATTGCCCAGATCATGTGATTTGACTCCATTGAACTACTTTTTGTAGGGGTTAGTCAAGTCACTTGTCTTTGCTGATAAACCAGCAACTATTCATGACTTGTAAGTCAACATTCGACACGTTATTGATGAAAGCTGTGCTGGAAAAAGTGGTGCGAAATTGGACCGACAGAATGGCCTTCCTAAGACGCAGTCGCGTTGGTCATGTACCAGAAATTATTTTGAAACACTAAATTCCATGAAATGTGCAAGTTAATAAAGCCTAAAAATTGGCCATTTCAATAATTTATCTGTGTTTTATTTCTTTGAAAAGTACTATACCTCTAAAAAAAACACCCTGTACTTGCTGTAATGAGCTCTCACCATATTTATTACCTGAGTATTATTACTACCATTATTATTAGTGTTATTTTTATTAGTTTTGTAGATATTACTGGAAATTGTTTGCGATCACACGGCTCACGGCTTGTTTATCATGTTTTCGACCGTGTTTTGTACCAATTTCGCACTGTAAATACTCTTTTTTGAGAAAAGATATCATTCAAAATATTTTCTCCAAGGATAAGGTTTCGCCATATTTATAATTTCGAACTTAATAAACGGCCACATTGAAGTACTGGCGGTTCTTAAACTCGTTAGTACTACCCAATTATAAAGGAAATCAGTTCCATATTTTCAAAATATACATTTTCTTGCAAAGAAAACACGTACGAGTCTATATTTTTGTCAATTTCAAACCTTTTAGGATACTTGCCTGGCCAATCCTTTTTATCATCAATAAATGTGCATGCAATTTACTAGAAAAAAAGAATTACGTAATGTGAATTATATTTATAAAGAAATCTTCAAACTTGGAACACTTATAAAATTTGGAAAAATTGAATTTAGCATCATGTGAGATTTGAATCTATACTTTTGTAACATCTACTTCTAAAATCTCTAGTTTGGATTTTTGAAAAAAGAAAAGAATGATTTCACGTTACATGATCAAAAAAATTAGGAACATTAAGATTTTTGCAAAAAATTCACCCTTTTGCTCCTGAAAACTCTTTTTTTAAAACGACGGAAGCATGTGGAAAAAACGTTTTAATATTTTTAACTTCCCAGTGTATGGGAAGTTCTTGTAATCGCCTCGAAAATCGAAATTGAAATTTTCAACATTTCTTTACGTTTTGAGGTCTATAGAGTATATATAAAGTGTTTTTAGAAAGGGAGATGTATGTGTATGTACGTACGTCTGTACTTTTTCTACGAGCATAACTCACGTAAACAAAGTCGTATCGACTTCGTTGAGATGCCAATCGAAGCGTCTTTGCAATTTTAAGAGCTGATTAGTTTTTGGGAAACTTCGGTCGGGGGGGGGGGGGGTTTGCTTGTTTTGCTCATTTGAAAATCATTTCTGTCATGCGTTATATCTTGCGAACCAAACATACGATTTCCTTGTTCAAAGTGTCAATGTACGCGTATTAATATTTCAATAAATCTGTCAAATTTTTGAAAAAATCGTTGGAGCCGTTTTTTAATTTAAGAATAAAAAGTGCAAAAAATTAGGCTTTTTTCATAAACAATCAATTTTTTAATCTGATTTGCGAAATGTGGTAATAAATGTTTATAAAATTTATATTCTTCAAACAATTTTTGTAGAAACAACAACAAAACTTTTTCTCATGATTACAAAAAAAAATCAATTAAAAATAAAAAGTCATTAAAAGTCATCATGATTTTCAAGGTCATTTTTATCATTCACTATATCTCATGAACCAGATATAATATTTGTATCATTATGGTGTCAGTTTACGTATATTAACATCTTTGTGAAGTTTTTAACATTATAAAAATTCGTTTCAGCCGTTTTTTTAATTTAATAGAAGAAAATGCGAAAAATTATGGTTTTTTCATTAAAAATATTTTTTTTACCTGATTTGCACAGCACAGTGATACCAGTTTATAAAATTTATACATTCTTATCAGTTTTTGAAGAGAAAGCAGCAAAAAATTGTTCCATGATTATGAAAAAAATTAAATAAAAAATAAAAAATCATTCATGTAAAGAGGGTTCATACGAATGATATTACTTTATATCTTTTTTGTTCTAACAAAATTGTTGTAAATTCAATCAAAGTTTTGAAATATTTGCATAATTTGAGCAGATTTTTGATAGTTTTTATAGTCTTTTAATTAAAAAACTGCTTAAATTTTGAAAACCAACAAAATTTCAATCAAATTTGCATTTGCGGTATCAACGCTTGGTAAAATGTTTTGTAGTCAATACTTTGCAAGATCATATGCTTTGAAAAGCTTTCATCGAATAAAAAATTGTAATTTTTTGTAGATTCATTCTTTAGTTATCATAAGATTTCAATAACCATCATCATTTGTAATACATTTTACTTTTTACATGCAATTGAGCCTATTTTGACTGCATATACAAAATTTTTTAAGACCAAAAGGCCCCCAACGATTCATCCGCGTGAATATTCAATCTATCCTCATCGACCAAAAACCTTACGTAGTCAGTGGATCCTCCCGTAGACGATATGATTCATATTAACTCAATCCTATTACTGCTATGAATACCTCTCATTGTTATTACTTAAAGTAGTATTATTTTCAAAATTATTATTGTGTTTAATGTTGTTGATGTTTATGTAGATATTACTGGGAAGTTGACCGTGTGGACCTAAAGGGTCGCGCCTCGCGGCTTGTTTAACTATTTATTAATAACAAATTAAGTACAACCTGTGTCTTAATACTGATATTTCGTAAGACCACCCTTAGCTTTCATAACCGCTTTTATGCTTGCGGGCATACGAGGGTGGGGTGAAAAGTTTCCGGCCTGACCAAGAAAAACAATTTTTAACTTCCCAGTACATGGGAAGTTCTTGTAATCGCCTCGAAAATCGAAATTGAAATTTACAACTTTTCTTTACGTTTTGAGGTCTATAGAGTATATATAAAGTGTTTTTAGAAAGAAGTATGTATGTGTGTGTGTGTATGTACGTACGTACGTACGTACGTGCGTTCGCGGGCAGTTTTTCTACGAGCATAACTCACGTAAACAAAGTTGCATCGACTTCGTTGAGGTGTCAATCGAAGCGTCTTTGTAATCTTAAGAGCTGATTAGTTTTTGGGAAACTTCGGTCGGAGGGGGGGGGGTTTGCTGTTTTCACCCCTTGAAGGTCAACCATCTTATGCGCTATATCTCACGAACCAAACATGCGATTTTTATCATTAAGGTGTCAATCGACGCGTATTAACAATTTTATGAATCTATCAAATTTTAAAAAAATCGTTGAAGCCGTTTTTTAATTTTTTTAAAAAAAGTGCAGAAAATTAGGGTTTTTTTCAAAAACACAAAATTTTTAACCTGATTTTAAAACCTAAGTAATCAATGTTTATATTATTTATATACTCCAAATAGTTTTTGTGAAAAAACCAGCAAAAGTTTTTTCTCATGATTACGAAAAAAAATTAAATAAAAAATAAAAAATCATTAAACGTTCAAGGTCATTTACGTCATGCATTATATCTCGAGAACCAAATATAATCTTCCGATCATTAAGGTGTCAATCAACGCGTATTATCATTTTTATGATGTTCTTATATTTTAAAAAAATCGTTAAAGCGGTTTATTTGATTTATTAAAAAAAATTGGAAAAGTAGTGTTTTTTTCATAAAAAAATCATTTTTAACCTGATTTGCACATCGTAATAATAAATGTTTATAGAATTTGTAAACTTTTATCAATTTTTGTGGAAAAACCAGCAAAAACTTTTCTCATGATTACAAAAAAAATTAAATTAAAAATATAAAATCATTCAAAGCCACCATGTAAAAAGGGTTCATTCGAATCATAATACCTTAAATCTCTTATTCTAAAGACATTGTTGTAAATTCAATCAAAGTTTATTAATATTTGCAAAATTTGAGCAGATTTTCAATAGTCTTCACAGCACCATGTTTTAACTTTAATGAAAAAACTGCTATGTAACCTCTCCCCCCTCCGATTGATCCGCGTGAATAATCAATCAAACCAATGCACCAAAATCCTTACGTAATCAATTGACGCTCGCGTAGATGTAACGATTAATATTAAGTCATTCCAATAACTTTTATGAGAGGTACATTTTTATTATTTGAAGTAGTATTATTTCCATAACTATTATTGTGTTTAATATTTTTAATATCTACATATGTAGATATTACTGGGAAGTTGACCGTGTGGACCTCATGGGTCGCACCTCACGGCTTGTTGTGATTTTTTTTGCTTCATTTTTCAACATAATCTCCATCAACACTGGTACATTTCTCATAACGGTGTTCTAATTTAGTTATACCAGTTTTAAACGTAGATTCGTCGTACTGTCGATGCACTTAACAATCATGTCCTTTAATTTTTTCACTGTACTCCCATATATTCAAAATATATTCCTTTAACAAATCTACAGTAAGATTAGCGGAGGCATAAACTTCAGATTTCAGGAGGCTCCATATATTTTCAATAGGATTCAGGTCGGAGGAGTTGCCAGGCCATGGAAGAACGGGGATACTGGCGCCATCAAATATATTTCGCACGTACTGGGCATCTCAAAAAAATGAAGTATGAAATTGATATGTCTTCCACGACCTCAGAGTACTGGAGAACATTCGTTGTCCCGTTGACAAAATACAGCGGTCCATATCCATCTGCTGAAATGCAAGACCATATCATAACGGCTGGTGAAAGCTTGACGGTTCTCACAACACAAGCTTCATTGTATCGCTCTCCTAACGAACTGGTGACTTTCTGTTACCGCTTCTAACCTGCTTTCGTCGCTAAATACAATTTGAAAAATAAGAAGGAGAAAATCGTAAATTTTACTTTCAAATCAGGAAAACAGCAGAAAATTATTAAAAGATGATAATTACCTTTCGAAAATCTTCTACGGAATAATTTTGAAGTGTTTTTGCAAATTCCAAGCTGGTTTTGCGCATTTTGGCCGTTAATTTCGTTTTTTTTTGTTGATCGCCCGGCATGTAAGTTCGCTTCTCTTAATCGTCTCCTGAATGTTATCCGCGATATGAAAATTCCTTAGGCGAACAGATCCAGATGCATCTTTTGTTCGGATGCAAAATGGTTTTCACAGGATTTCTGTATAGTTCTACGATCTGTGCGAGCCGTTGTAATTCTTTTCCGGCCACAATTCTTTCGTTTGCCGGAAGTTTGCAGAGGACTCTCAATCGCTAACTTATTGATTCGCATCACCGCTTGAGCAGAAACCTTCTCCATTCGTGCGATTTCACGATATGAAAAGTTGTTTATCTTTAGTAACGCAATAATGGACGCTTTTTGTTGCAAAGATATATCCTTACACTTTCCCATGTTGTCTTAAATTCGACTTTAAAATAAAATACACGTAACGATTCAGGTATCCAATTAACCACGAAAAAAGTTAAAATCTTTTTCTTTTACAAATCAGTCACTTTTGCCTCCAAACACTTTTAACAAATCAAAAACTTTTGCTTTCCAAATACTAGTGGAAGACCAACGGACTTTGTAGTTTTCCACCCGATTTACATAAGGAGAAATTTTAATGTGATAATTGCCGCGAGGATGTACAGGTAAAAAACAATTACTTGAACGAATTTCAAATGATCGGGATTTTCCATAGAGCAGAAAACCCCTTCAGAATACTTGCAGGCAAAGTTAGAAAATGAAAACATGCTCGAAATCCCAGCTTTTATGACACTATAAACGAAAATTTTGAAAGTCATAAAAATGATGAGAGTTCCTAATATTTTGAACAAGGACTGTAATCTGACTTACCATTTTTAAGGTTTGAATCTTTCAATGTCTATCAAAAAGTAATTGATATTATGATATTAAAGCACATAATTTAATAATAGTGTTGGTAGCTACAAAAATGTGGATGAAACGGTAACATAATGAATTTTCATCTATTTTTTGAACCGTGCGAAAAATTAGCACATCATGCTTTCTTTACAGCCAACATGCTGTAGGAATTGGCCAGCACTTGATGTGTAAGCACTTTTCCATTGATACTCCGGAAGACTGAATTTTCGAGATACTGCGAGCATTCATAATTTTTCAGTTAAACTTGGATGAAATCTTGCCGTAAAAGTTTTAGAGTGTCTGAAATATACTTTTCACGTTCCATTAATGGCCTTCCATTGGGCTATGTAAACATCCAATTATTTCTTCGTTTGTGAAGACCAATTTTCCTGGGAGCTTTGGTTCTTCTTCCTCGACGCAAGTATCTTTAGATGGACCGTTCTCCACTTTGGGGTCCATTTCCTAGCATTCCAAGGAGCGATGCGCAGAAAGCTCCCGCAGAGTGGCTCCGGCACTTGCATCAACTCGTGCACGTTCACGATATTCATTCAACTCATCCACGTCGACGTCAGGCTTCAGTTCTTCGTTGCCGGTTGCCGGCATGGCGACAAAACAGGTAAATTTTTTATTCTGACGAGTCATCATGAATGATGGCCGCAACAACGTCCACGGCCTGGCAGGGAAATAACTTCGGGCCAAAAACAACGCACAAAGCGTTCTTTGAATGGCCCAGGTGAGAACGGTAATCGCCGGAGCGTAACGTGAAAAACACGAAATGATTACGTTGATGAACATGAAAAACACCAGCGTGGTCGGAGTTCGACGGAGGTCGCGAGGGTCCCGCACCAGCCCAGAAAGTACGAAGTGCACCACAAGGTGCAAGGCAGTGGCCTCGACTGTTTTTCTAGTTGAAATGCAACAGAGAAGAGTCACCCTAATGTTGACGCCATTCCGTTCACTTGCAAGAACATCCATGGAGGTCTTAGAAAGCTACGTGAGCTGGTGGAATTTTTGAAATCTAAAAAAGTCAAAAAAGTATGGTTGTACCAATGACCGTCAAAATATTAACAGCGGGAATCAACAGATCTGGCAACAGGTTAACCCGTTTGAAACTTTCAAAGACACTCATTTGAGATCTTATTGCATAAAAGTTATTGTTTAGTCATGAAAATATTAAGTTCATCAGGCTACCCAATCGCAAGTATCAGCTCAATGGACAAATATTGGGCATATTAATTTTTTTGGCAGCATAATGAAAAAATCAAGCTAGCTTTCCAAGCAAATCAGTTTTTGAAAATTCTACCTGATGAAGCTTTGATGTGAATTTCAGATGAAAATTTGTGAAATTCGGGATGCTGAATCGTACAGTCTTTCAAACGCCATTGCTATCTAACATAAAAACTATCCGAAATTGGAATAAAGTATATTCCGGTGTTCATCATTGCATCGCAGCAGCATAAGTGCCATCTATTAGTTATCATGAAAAAATGTTGCTATTTGTATCTTTAAACAAAAGTTACAAACTGAGTTTCAAACAATCGTTTTTCCAAGGAACGATAGGGTGAATGTACCAAACCTCGTATCAAGAGTACCTATTAAATTTCAGACTAATTACAGTAGGGTAACGCTTATTTAGGACTTTCAAAACTTAAAATAAGTTAATTCAATGGAAGAGAATTTTCAGGAAGCGCTAACAGTTATATACATATACGTTGTCATAAGATCTCCACGCCCTCAAATTGCGCTAGAATTTGGACTCTTTAAAAACCTCTCGAAAGCTAGAATAGGCCTGCAAGTTTAAAACTCCAACCTACATACTACTAGCAGCTTCCGGAATGAAAACCGGGAGTCCAATATTGCGTTTCTGGTGATGCCAAAGTCCTGTACTTTTCAGTTATATTCGAGAACAATCGCCACTGGGTGGCGACACTTTATGTAGGAAAGAAGTTTGAACGGACGAGGCGGCCAGTTTTTGGACTAAAGAGGATGCTTTAATTGCATGGAATATAACGTCACAGTGTTAAGACCACAGTGTTGAAAAATGTTCGACGCGACACTCCAAGGGTGCTTTTTAGAGTCAAAGGTTGCTTTTTTTAGAAGCATTAAACTTTTTAACCAAATAAAACACCGATTTAATATAAAAATACCTAATTTTTTGCCTTTGTGAGACTGCAAATTTCATGGCATTTGTGTTCTGACTTCTGGCATACGATCACCGCGACTGTGTCTTAGGAAGGTCATCCTGTCGTTGCATCACGTTTCCAGCACTTTACTCCTCTTTTTCAGTACTTTATTCACCAATAGCGCGTCGAATATTGACTTCCAAGTCATCAATAAGTGCTGGTTTATCAACATATGTAGACAAGTGACGTAAGTAGTCCAATGGAGTCAAATTTTATAATCTGGACGACAAGTTCACAGGTCCATTTCTTGAGATGATTCGTTCACCAAAGATTTAGTTCAATAATGAAATGGTTTCACCTGCTGTATGGCATGTTATGCCATCTTGTCCCTCATACAATTGGCATTGACGTTGGCAAACAAAATATTATGGTTGCGATCGCCATAAACGATAAAGTCGATTCCGTCTTCTCCATACAGTGACTGATGTAATGGGGTATCCGAAGTCTCTTGAGGATTATCTTACACCAAAAACGGCAAGTTTGTTTATTTACGAACCCATTAAGCCAGAAATAAGCCTTATCGCTGAAAATGATTTGACGGCAAAAATGTCCAACTTCCAATTCGTTCACAGCCCATTCACTACACGTACGTCGCATACGATGGTCCAATGGCTTCAATTACTGCACCAGTTGCATCTTAAGATCATTCATCTTTTCTCAAAATTTTCCATGTAGTGGATCCTCAGTTACATTATCATCTACAGCAGCGATAGCTGTCTCGGTACGCACTGTTCGAGCTCGTGTTGGATGATAATTGTCCAATGGAGTATAAGTGAAAATAAATCTTACTATGGTATTGCGTATGAGCTGCTCTGATGGAAGATTATGAGTAATATAAATTGAACTAAGTGCTCTATAAGTTTGGCACACGAAACGCGAGTTTCAGAGATAAATTTCCACTGTGTCTTACATGTTTAGGGTATTTAATATATTCCGATTTGGAATAATTATCCTAATTATAAAGTTGACAAAAAAATGAATACAGTATGAAAATTTTTATTGAAAAATTTAATTCTTTTCAAGAGAAGTTTTCAGTTTTTTATGGTATCTACTCAGTAATTTATTGCGTGACCCTTATTTGTAAGAATTTGTTCACAACGAGCTGGCATAGAGTCCACTAAACGTTCACAGCTTTCTTTTGAAATCAGGTGCCACGCTCTTTTTACTGCAGTCCACGATTCGAACTTATTTCTGGGTTTATGTATATAAACCCTATCCTTGACTTGCTTCCACAAGTTCTCAATAAGATTACAGTCCGGTGACTGCGCCGGCCAATCGAGAACTGAAATTTTTTTGCACCGCAACCAATTCTTCACTATTTTTGCAGAGTGTTTCGGATGATTATCATGTTGAAATGTCCATCGAAGCGGCATATCTTCCTGTGCAAATGGTAGCATTATTTCCTTCTGGATGTCCAAATAACTTTCTTTGGTCATAGTTCCGCCAATCAACTGAATTGGGCCTACACCATACCAAGAAAATGCTGTCCATACCATTATGTTACCTCCGCCATGCTTAATGGTCTTTTTGGCATATTGTGGATCAAATGGTTTCTTGGGAAGACGCCTAACATATTCTTTTTTGTCCGAACCGAAGATCTTGAACATGCATTCGTCTGTCCAAAGAATATTTCGCCATTTTCTCATGCCTTCTTTTCCACTCCAATCCAAATGGATGCAAAATTTAGTCAGTTCCGTATTTTTTTTAATTAGGAGAGACACTTTTCTTGGTGATCGGGCTGGTAAGTCTGCGTCCAATAATCTTCTACGAATTGTTATAGCACTCACGTTAGCATTAGTTTCCCGCAAAATCACGACCAAAGACGTGAAAGGGTTCCTTTTAGAGACGCGCACAATTTTTCGATCCAATGATGGAGTGGTTTTTCGTGGCCGGCCGCGATTTCCTTTATCATTCTTCTCCTTCATGGCGTTTTGGACCATTCCCAAAGAGCAGTGAGAAATTTGTGCAATCTCTCAAAGAAAGTTGCCGTCGTCTCTTAGGCGTTAAATTTCGATCCTCTTTTTTGGGGAACAGTGCCTGTTTATTATGAAATCAGATAATTTGAACTTTTAAGAAAAGTTTTCACTAAACTTACTCAAAAAAAATTGGAAAAAACATAAAAAGTGTCCCGAAAGTACTTATTTAAATGCACTGTATTTATTATTTTGTCCATTGTGAAAATGGTACTTTGACTATCAAATTCAATTGGACATGTGCGAAAAAACTATATGAACAGGCTAACTACATACAAAACTGTCCTCCCAATCTAATGATACATTCCAGCTGATTGCATCACAAGTAAAGCATTGCCAGCTGAAAAAATCGATGTTTTACCAGAAACTTCGGGGTCTATTTATTATTTTGACCACCAGTGTATATAAGAGTAAATTTGACCGCTACAATGAAAGATATCTTTTTTGAGCGTTCTATGCCTTTAAAAAACACCCTCTAGAAGGTTGATGATTGCTGGTAGGTTAGCTTAGTTTCGCAAGAAAGCAGCAGCGGCTTGTTTTTTCTAGCCTTTGCACTTTCTTGTTACTTGATTTTGATCAACGTGAAGCAAGGACATACCGTGAATAAAAACTTTTAACTTTAATCGATTCAAACTATATCCTGACAAACACGTGTAATTTTTCTCTTTTATTCTCCATGATCAAAGTGACTCCAGTTGGGCACAAAAAACATTCAATTAAAGCCGTAAGACCGCAGAATGAGTGCGGTTAGACCCCAATTGAGGTGTCTCCTACATGTTGGTAAGGAAGTAAACAAATTCACAAAGGAAACTTTTAAATTTTAAAAGTTACTAAATACTATTCGTTTTTAATATATTTTATAAATATTTGAGAAACTAAACTTAAAAAGCCAGCAGCATCAAATTGAAATTAGACTAATATGCAGTTTTCATTGATGTCATTTATTCTATTTGTTATTATCGCGATACATAACTTTTTTATTTCTAAAATATTCGAATCATAGCTTTCCATGTTTAATTGAAACTATCATCGGTAAGAGTAAAAGCCATTGTACAGTTTATATTCTTTGATTTTTTTTATTATATGTATTTTCAAATTTCTGTTGACTGGAGAATTATTTTGAACATCTGGATGATATTAATTAAATTCAAGGTTTGTTCCCGTGCTGGCAAAATATGAAAATCAGAAACTCTGCAATTTAAACTCGCATTGTCTAACAACAACTTCGTTGTCCATTGATGTACGTTTAATCTTTGCGCTAAAAATTACTAGCCTTTAAAGTACCATAACCGCTTAACCGGCTTACCGTTGTACTATCTTTTGAAGTGTTTACTTTGAATTTTTAATAATTTTTTTCCAACCAAACAATACGTCTGCAATATCCAATAAACGAAAAAACTTCATCAACTATATTCTTTAATAAAGTGCCAATATTACCTTAAATATTTTAATTCGGTGTCTGACTTAATTTTTGATGTCTACGGTTCTCAATCAATCTTCTTCCATATTTCCCGGATGAACGAGAAAAAAGCTATTGTCATATGTAGTTACTAGACGTGCTGGAATATACTCCATACGTTTAAGGAGAGCATCCACGTTGCAAGACTGCCCATAAATATGTGCACAACAGAAAAGTTTTTGAATATATTAAATAAACCACCTTGCAGAAATACTTTGAAGCTCAGGAAACGATTTAAAATTTGATCAAATTCAGCGCGCTACAATTTGATAACTGTTTTTGCCTGTCACCACTTTTATCGTTTTTCTAATAATTCATTTTTGTTAACACCAAAATTGACATTGGTCAATTAACAACGAAATTGAAGCGAATAATCTCGATTTTTTCAATTAGAAAATTGCAGCATTCATGGTTCAATTCACACGTCCCAAGGTGCGAGCGTTCATTTTGAAGTTTGGAACTCAAACCCACATTAATTTTTCCACTTCGTCAACGATCGCTCCTTCAGTAGACGCCAGCAGTACTCGTTACCGGCAACTGATGTTTGTGACAGTCAATAATAGTGAAAGTGATGGCTGCGTTTTAGCGCTTGCATTGGGTGCATTACGAATTTTTTGATTGTTTTGTTGCTGATTTTCGTGAAGCAGCTGAAAGGTTTTGAGACAACTTAAACTTCAGTCCTTGAAGGATTAAGTTTCTACGCATTGCTCTCTGAAGCATCCTTCATGAAATTGTTATTAAATGTATAATATTTGAAATTTTTAGTGGCGATTTCCGCATCTTTGTCAGTTGAACCAAGTACTGCAAAACAGCACTACGATTTTTTTTATTGATATGATATGAGAAGCAAGGTGGTAAGATTCGGAAAAAAAGTTTTTGGTAAAACTTTGAGCTCTCTCTAATTCCGTTCAAATAATTTTTAAACCTTTCATTTTTAACTTCCCAGTTCCCTATGGGAAATTATTGTAATAGGGTCGATTTTGCGAATCCCAAATTTTGACATATCTCCACGTTTTAAGGTGTCCAGAATCTAAATCCATCGTTTTTAGAGAGATGTCTATGAGTGTGTATGTGCGGATGTGCGTATGTGCGTTCGAAATAATTTTTCGTCTCGATTATCTCAAGAACCAAAGATCGTATTGACGCGGGACATTTGACGCGTAATTACGTAACTTAAAACTGAATGACTTTTCAGGAAAATCGGTTCAGCCGTTTTTTATTTAGGATGAAAAAAATGAAAACACGATTAAAAATTTCTTATTTTTAAACTGTTGATACGCACTATTAATTCGTGCAGATACCAAATACCTTCATAGTAATGTTGTTATTATTGTGCGTTTTAGCGAAATTGTGATCAAATTTGAAAAAAATGTTATTTCAAAAAAAAAAAAAAGATTAATTTATGAAATTCCAAACTTATATTACCAGGTTTGGGTGAATGGGAGTAGAGACGCTAATGCATTTAATAATTGGATATTGCTATAAATACATTAATATTGTTAATAACAATCAAATATTGTTATATATAATTTGATATTGTAAATATAAAGTCAAGTAAATATGTGAATATAAAGTCAATTATAATAATTCAGTATTCTTCATAACGAATGATTATTGTAAATAATAATTAAATACCCTCAATAATGGCTGTGGATTCCGGAGCTGAGATAGAGAAAAGGAGGATGACAAGGAGGAGGGCAAGAAGGATGACAAAGACGAGGATGTCGAGGCTTTGGAAGAAGACGACCAGGTGGTGGAGGCGTCTTCCTCTACCGCTAAAAAAATAATAAAAATAATAATAAAACTAATTATAATAATTTAGAATAATAATGTTTAATAATAGCAGTTAATAATAAAAAAAAATACCTTTTTTATCCACTCCACTGGGAAGTTAGTCGTGTGGGCCTCATGGGTCGCACTAAGACCACATTTTTATAGTTGTTTTAATGCAAAAAACTAATTCTTCATGTTTTAAGTTTTTAAATTTTCAATTTAGGAGTCGAATCCTATCTGTTCAGACTGGTGCAGTTCAAACTAACTTTTTACGAATGCTTGCGCATACTTTCGAGGACGCTAGCACTTGGCATGATTGTGTTGGATTATAGGTGAGAAACGCGATCGAAATAATCACGATCTTCAGCGGAGTAGGCATGTCGTAGACATTTCAATGCTTTCTTCTGCTGGCGTCTTGCACTAGCGAAGGCAAATGATCTAGATTATCTAGCTCGTAGCTGCGAAGATGCTGCGAATGGGGAAAAGATCGTTGCGCTGCGATTAAATTCAATTGTGCGATGCTCAATATGCGCATTCACTGGAACATGCACCGATGGAGCCTGGATAGTGACTTCAACGGAACCAAATTACACGATGCAGGTGTTTGACGCCAGGTGAGAATACCCTAGACCTCATACAGCACACACGTTCCACGCGCAGAATGGTTGAGCGAATTAGCGTTTGATGACTATCCATTGTATCTAAGCTGTAAATGGCGATGTTGCACTTGACGATGGCGATGGTAAGAAGTTCACAAGAGGACGAAGAACTTGATCATTCGCCATTTAGCAAAGGATAGTTCCACTTCATATACCTAGCCTAACGCAATCTGGGCTATCGATTACTAATATTCTTGGGTCATCATTTTTGGAACATTGAACCTAGTAGTTCCAGCCAAACTCTTTCATCATAATCTAAGTACACCATGACAAATTCTATCATAGGAAATAATTGATTGCTCTACAATGACTAGAAATAGGGACACGTCAACCCAACCAGCAAAAACACCGGCGCATGCATGGTTTTTCTAGGCATCCTATAATTTTCCTGCAACATTTCACGGGGTTGTGAACACAATAATCGGGCGCTGATCATCGTCGCGATCATTATTCCAGAGGTGACTGTTGCGATGATCGTTGTCATTTGAAAACAGCCACCGAGCAACAGCAATTTCCAGAATGTTTTATGAAACAAAAACACCTTTTCGATTCAATGTACGATTAAACATTTTCGTTGTGGTTTGTTAGGTCCCCATTGAATACATTGATGTGTTTTAAATTCGTGGGAAATTGATGTCACGTCAACTATATTTCATAATTCATATATTTGAAATCAAAGTGAACAGATATGCACTGCGGAATTTATGGAGATGGCTACAGCCCTTATAGTCTTTCCTGCATGACGAAATAATATGAATTGCTAATTTTCTATCAGAGCTAACACTGATCAGATCAATGTTGACGCATTTTTTTCAAACCACGCACCCAAAAGCACGCATAAAACACGTAATTTTGAATGGGGTTCACATTTTCGCTAAATTTTGTATATTTAGAAATAAAACAAACAAAATTCGTATATGATTTTGGAGGCGATCATTTGTTAGGCCTAGAGCGAGAGTTGTTCCAGCCTTAGACAGAGTGTGTGATTTAAGATTGTAATTATTATTTTCCAAATAGGACCGATTTCCGGCTGGTTGTCAGTTTCAGTTTCAAAAATGGCTTTATTGATATCATTGATTTTCGCAATTAATAAATTCTTAAGCCTACGAACTATCATCTAACTTAAAAACTAAATGGCCACTAGGGCGCTCAAAGTTTATTAATCTTTATTAATATGCATTTAACATATGTCGCTCATTTTCTAACTTATCAACATTATTATTAAATTTAAATTGGAAAAACAGAAGAAGAAAAACAATTTATCGTCACGCCTTAACCTAACGTAGCCGATGTGAGGTTTAATCTGCCAGCAGATACGCCCCCGCATGTACCTAATCTGGCTGGTTGTCTCCTGTCAAAGGGAAAAATTGTTATCAATTGGTTAAAGCTACCAAATAATGACGTTACGGAGGCCGTTTTACTCGAACCGAAGCTTGAGTCAAGGGTTGTTTGTTATTTTATCGAAATCATAGTCGGAAGCAGAGATGGGGGTGAGGTGATGATGAAACGAAAAAATCCACAAATATTACAAAATAATCATCCTGTTTTATTATTAGTGGCACATCCAATAAAGACGGGTACAATTGTATTTAACGAAATTTCGTTTAAATTTTGTATTTGTGTTTTTTTTAACTTCCCAGTTCTTGTAATCGCCTCGAAAATCGAAATTGAAATTTTCAACATATATTTACGTTTTGAGATCTTTAGAGTATATTTCAATTGTTTTTAGAAAGAAGTATGTATGTGTGTGTGTGTATGAACGTACATACATACATACGTTCGTGGACAGTTTTTTCTACTAGCACAACTAAAGCCGGGTCTCCTGCGCGTGTTTTACTCTACATAATACACAAAACATTGTTAACCTCATTTTTCGCTACACATTTTTGATGGTATCAACAGTGTTTTTGCTTTCCATGTCCGATGGAAAACATCTACACATTTGTCCCCCCGCGGGTTAAGAGGGGGACGGTATAATCATTTCTCAACAACTCACGTGGGCTACGCATGTGTTTTTGTGTTGAGTTGCAGATAAAAATGGACATTTAATAAATATTTTACACCTGATATGAATGTATGTTTCTGTTCACAAGAATACACTTGCCTTTAAGTAACGATCTTTCAATCTATTATAAAGGCTCCAGCAAACTTCGGGAATAATCTTCGAGATTTGCTGTTTTGATACTTTAATGTGGTAAATAAGGCTTGTATATGAGTCTCCAGTTGCCAAAAACCTAAATGTTACTCCTAGTCGCATTTCCGGTGAAATTACATCGCTCCGCCACTTTGTGTGTTTTTGCACATCTGGTAGTATCATTGATACAAGTTCCTCGAAATCGGATTCGGAACAACGAAAAAAGTTTCCTATACCGAATCGATCCTCTATCTTTAGCTCCATATAAATGTAAAAATTTCGAGACAGTAAGTAGGTCCTTACACGCACTTTAGGCTTTTTTCTCTTAGGAATCAAGCCGACCACAGCTTACACTGATAGTACGTCTTCTTCGTCCGAACACATTTCACAATGATTTATTTTAGAAAACAATATGTGAGCAGGAGACACTTTGTGTATATACACAAAAGAAATTTTGTAGACGTTTTTGTGTAGTGTGTAGAACAAAACACGCGCAGAAGACCCGGCTTTACGTAAACTTCGTTGATCGAAGAGTCTTTGCAATCATAAGAGCTGATTAGTTTTTGAAAAACTTCGGTCGCGTGATTTTTTTGTTTTGACCCCTCCAAGGTCATTTCTGTGATGCACTTTATCTCGCGTATATGATTCTAATGTATTTTGAAGAAAAAATTGGATTCGTTTTTAATTCAATGATAAAAGCAAAAAATTAGGGTTTTAATAAGTTTTTAACCTGATTTTCACAACACAGTAATCAATTTTTATAAAGCTTATATATATATTCGAAACAGGTTTCGTAAATAACCATTAAAACTTTTTTCATGATTACAAAAAAATCAAATTAAAAATAAAAAGTTCATTAAAAGTCATTATATAAGAAGGGTTCGTACGAATAATATTACCTGATGTCTCTTATTCTAAAGACATCGTTATTGTTTCAAACAAAGCTTATTAATAACAAGCCTAACCGTGGTCGTGCTGTCTCGTGGCGGATGGCAAATGACAGCACCTGAAGAGTATGCCATCCGACACGCCGAAACCACACTTTCCATTAAAAAAACATTCTTATCAGTTTTTGAAGAGAAACCAGCAAAATTTTCTTCCATGATTATGAAAAAAACTAAATTAAAAATAAAAAATTATTCAAAGTTACCATGTAAAGAGGGTTCAAACGAATGATACTACTTTATATCTTTTATTCTAAAGAAATTGTTGTAAATTCAATCAAAGTTTTAATATATTTGCATAATTTGAGCAGATTTTTAATAGTTTTTAAAGTCTTTTAATTAAAAAAAAAACTGCTTAAATTTTGAAAACCATCAAAATTTCACTCAAATTTGCATTTGTGGTAATCAACGCTTTGAATGGTGAAATGTTTTATAGTCAATACTTTGCAAAATCATATGGTTTAAAAAGGTTTCATCGAATTAAAAATTGTAGTTTTTTGTAGATTCATTCTTTAGTAATCGTAAGATTTTAACAACCATCATCATTCGTAATTACATTTTGCTTTTTATATGCAATTGAACCTATTTTTGACTGCATATACAAAATTTTTCAAGACCAAAAGGAAATATATAGTGATTATTAATTTGATTGATGTAAAATCTTGAAAAAATATAAATTTAGTGACTATGCTGAAGTCATGGCAATTTTGAACGCAACTATTCAAAATGGTCATCACGTGACAAAATCTCTTCAATGAGAATAATAACAAAAACTGCATTCATTTTTGCTAGCACTCTTCTGTGCTTCAAGCATCGATGTGAAAATAACAAATAACGTAGAGAAGGTCCCCACCGATTGATTGATCAAATCAATCTACCCGCAGCCACAAAAACCTTTACGTAATCAATGGATACTCCCGTAGATGATATGATTAATATTAACTCCTTACTGCTATGAAAACCTCTCATTATTATTATTTAAAGTAGTATTATTTTCAAAATTATTATTGTGTTTAAATTTTTTTAATGTTTATCTAGATATTACTGGGAAGTTGACCGTGTGGACCTCAAGGGTCGCACTTCGTGGCTTGTTATATTTTAAAAATATGGTTAAAACGGTTTTTTTAATTGAATAAAAAAAATGTGGAAAAGTAGTGTTTTTTTCATAAAAAAATTCATTTTTAACCTGATTTGCACATCGTAATAATAAATGTTTATAGAATTTATAAGTTTTTATCAATTTTTGTAGAGAAACCAGCAAAAACTTTTCTAATGATTACAAAAAAAAAAACTAAATAAAAAAAAAATCATTTAAAGTCACCATGTAAAAAGGGTTCACACGAATGATTATACCTTAAATCTCTTATTCTAAAGACATTGTTGTAAAGTCAACCAAAGTTTATCAATATTTGGAAAATTTGAGCAGATTTTCAATAGTCTTCACAGCACCATGTTTTAACTTTAATGAAAAAACTGCTTAAATCTTGAAAACCAATACAAATCAAATCAAATTTGCAATTGTGGTAATCAACGTTTTGAATGTACATTTTTATTATTTAAAGTAGTATTATTTCCATAATTATTATTGTGTTAATATTTTTAATATTTATGTAAATATTACTGGGAAGTTGTACGTGTGGACCTCATGGGTCGCATCTCACGGCTTGTTTTATTTTGGTGCAAACATACAGAATGTCATGCAAGCATTTTGAAGCCTCAACATAGATTTCTCATACAAGAATCCAACTCTGATATATAAATAAGCAGCGAAATTTTACAAAAGAAACATTTTGGGCAACATTCCTCGAATAATCGTAGCTGCTTTTCAAAGATCAACGAAGATCGCAAGCAAGCACAGATCTGAGCTGGTAAATATAGTTCTACGATCGAATAATGAGTGCCATCAACGTAGAACATGAAGAAGCCATTCTTGCTTCCGCTGGTTGACCTATGACCGCGAGAAGTTGTGCCAAAAAGTTCAACGACTCTACTCTGGGCTGGCTGGCAAGCCAAGCAGCCAACGTGCGCGAACATGCTAGTAAGACACCCAGACCCTCGGAGGAAGATTGAACATGGAAGCTAGTCAGCAAAAAGTCTACTGGCGTACGAAAAAAATGGGAGCTACGTTTGTGAATGTGACGGTGCGTCCATGCCCGGTAATAGCGTAGCATTGGGAAGCGTAACAGTAGCGATCAGGTGCTGTGCTATCATCCCCCTTTCTATGAATTGAGGATCGCTAGCTTCGGCTAGCACCACTCGGCGGGCATGAGCCGCGCCTCAGCAAAGGTGAACCACTCCATCTTTCTAGAGAGCGGAAGGGCTTCTTGAAGACGCCGCGTCCGCTCCAAGGAATCCAGCCGCCGAAGCCACTTGTCGTAATTGCATGGTAAAATCTTGGTTCCAAACACAAATTGTTCGAGGGGCGACCCTCGTTCGCTGGCCGATCTTCGTTCCCGTTCCGCTAGGTTTGGCAAAAAGATGGCACCGAACTCTATGTGCATTGTTGTGCCGCTTTGCTTCATTATCGTGGCGTGGCGATCTTCACTTTTTCTAGCTAGCTGGAGGAGCCCGGGGAACTCGGGACTCCGCCGACGGCCCAGCAACAGGTGAACGCTGATTCCCTCGGCCCGGATCGCGGAGGGAAGCCTCGAATCAGTCAAGTGTCAATCATTACCAACAGCCACGCTCGAGTTATCCGACGGTGCGTTACCATTTCCATTACCATTTGCAGCCATTTCGCCACGAGATGAAGATCTTTATTTTCTGCTCTGCTGATCGTTCCGCGATCGAGCACGCAGCTGTGGCGCGGTACCGCGCGCGATTTATGGATTCGTACTCTAGAAAAACATGGAAAATTATAATTGACCCGGCGGAAATTATGAAAACGCTAGATGGTGTGAAGACACACCGCTCTATACCAAAAAGAACCCAGGAGATTGCCGCGGAGATGGCGTGCGGAAAAGTCGATTTGCAACAGCGTAAGGTCAATACACCGCGGAGCAAACTTCAGGTGCGCTAATAAATGCGTGAAAGATAATGAAGAAGCGCAAGACGCTTGAATTCGTTAGCAAATACAATACTTTGTGCCGCGCAAACAATCAGCAACATCAAATTATGCACATGCTTAGGAATAGTGAAAACAGGAAGCATTACGCAAAGCTAGGTTTCTGTTGCCAATCAAAACTCACGGAAACTTTCACGTTTTCTCTTATTGAAATTGTCTCAGACATAAGTTTTACAATCATTATCCATACCAAGCTCAAATTTAGCATTTTTCTATGAACCAAAAGTACTCGAGCCACGAAATTCTTGTAGCAATTCACATATGACTGAGCTTGCTCGCTGTCCGGGTTGAGTCCTGATTATCAGGACTGAACGCATCATTCCATAGGTTTGTCTAGACTCTAATAATGTCTCGACTTTATAAAAGAACAGCAATTCTTACAAATTTTCAAAAGTACGGATAGTACACGGTTCATATGATAACTGTGACTGTTCGTGAAGTCGTAATTGACGGATTTAGAAAAAGGACTACTATTTCAAACACTTTTAAGAAGGATGCAGAGGTTTCAAGTTCTTTAAGAAGGTTGAACTGATCCCTACAAATTGTAAATTGTTGTGCACAACAAAGTAGCTTTTGTATATAATCCTTTGGACTATGATCTTGGTTTCAACACCAGGGCAAGTCACGATCCTGGCGAAGGTGCTCATATGTTTAATTGGCTGGGATCGCATGTGATGACTGAAGTCCCAAATCTACCATGAAAGGTTGAGCAACTAGTACCTATCCATTAAACAAACCAAACAAACTCATTTTAATGTACCCTTTACACGAACATAGAAATATGATGAAATCTTTTACCAAAAAAATATGATCATACATCTTTGATAAAACATTGGATCCTAGCAACTGCCTTAATCACCATTTCTCTAAAATAGGTCATGAAATAGTAACGAAATTGCCTACGATACGGACATCATCATCGCGAAACACATCCCCAATCTATTCTTTTCATTTAAAAACCACCAATAAAAAGGAAATAACTGAAACTATTAATTCTCTACGAAACCATACTGCACCAGGTCCTGATGGTATCTCCGTTGACGACCTTAAATTAATCAAAGAAAATATTGCTGATACTCTCGCAAAATTAATAAATAAATGTATTAGGCAGGAAAGATTCCCGGAATACTTAAAAATCTCTGCAGTTATACCGATTTTTAAAGGGGGTGATGAAACTGACCCAAACAATTACAGACCATATTCAATCTTGAATTCCTGAAGTAAAATTCTCGAAAAAATTGTAGATTCTCGAATCAAAGAATTCTTATTGCAAAACGAAATCTTGGATAGAAACCAGTACGGATTCTAGGTGGGCAAAGGTACAACAGATGCCATTCCTGATGTAATTAGATTTGTAAATGAATATTTGGATAAAGGCCACTACGTTGCAGCAATTTTCGTAGAACCTAAAAAAAGCCTTCAACACAGTTACACATGAAACTTTAATCAACAGGCTCGGTGAATATGGAATTGTTGGAAAAGCAAATAAATTTATACGCAGTTACTTGACGAATAGATTTCAAAATACACTAATTGGAGGTGACAAAAGTAAAACTGCTGAATTTAGCATAGGTGTTCCGCAGGGCTCGATCCTAGGACCAACGCTATTTCTACTTTATATCAACTCCATAAAAATAGCAAACCTTGTTGCGAAAGTGGTTATGTACGCAGATGACACTGTGCTCGTATACTCAGGTAAAACTAGTCTCGAAATTGAACAAAAAGTAAATACTGACCTGGACAAGTATTGGTATTGGCTTCTACAAAGTAGATTGGCAATAAACGCGGGGAAGACAAAATATATTATTTTCAAACAAAAAAACAAGACTGACTTACAACCACACGTGAAAATCAATGACACAAGCCTGCAGAGAGTAGAACAAATAAAATATCTAGGACTTCTAATAGACGAGAAACTAACATGGACTCCACACATAAATGATCTATGGAAAAAACTGGCTGTCTTCATTGGTTTTCTACGTTGATTCTACTTCTTTCCAAAAAAAAAACAAAATCCAAATTATGTATGCGCATCTCCTTTCCAAAATTTCCTACGGCATCTTGAATTGGAGCCAAACTTCTAAAGGTAACCTCATGATCATCTCCAGACTAGTAACGAAGGCGTATAAAACCATTTAGTATCTCCCTCCCTTCAAAACAGCCCAAGAATTGAATTTGCAAGGCATGATCTTCATGGAAAGAGCTAAATTCATACATAAGAATTTACACCGTAATGAGTACACCGCTGTGAAATTAAATAGAATTGAGGGAAAAAACACTTACAGAATGAGAAACATGAATAATATAGCTATCGCATTTTTCAGAACTGATCGGCTAAAAGAAGACCCCTTCAACAAAGCAGCTAACTTTTACAATACACTACCGGACAAAATTAAAAACATAGCGAACCCAACTTCCATTAAAACGACACTAAAAAAATTCCTCCTTCAGGACCAACTTTCGCATTATGTGGCAAGTACAATCAGCTCCACTAAACTCAAAGCCAAACATGTAATCAACAGGAAATAGTTCATAAACATATAGTCTGAACTATTAATCTAACTAAAAGGACACTAAAACTAAAACAGATTTGGTACTATCCCTTATACGATTCTTACCGTCTGGGAAGTACCATGTCCTAGAATTTTAAATACGGAGAATTACTAAATTTTGATGGAGAGAGTGATTGAAGGAAATGGAGGTGGTTTTAGTCGGTAGAAATCTGGCATGCCGAGAGGCAGGAACTGATCGGTATCTTTTGAAAATTTCCACCTCCCAACGTTGAAAAAAATGCTACATTACTCTATATCACATTTCTAATGCATACCTGATTGACAAGGATGCAACGCAACAAAACCTCAAATCTTGAAAATGACCTCACTATGTCTCTCTGCGAGAACATTTGATCATAGTTATGTGGATGAAAAAACCTATGTCATCTGTTGGTTATTACCCGATCAAATTCTATGATTAAAGATTTCATCATTTTTCTGTGATCGTGTAATGCTTGCCTGAGACTAAACCCCTTATCGATATCAAAGTTCCAAATGGTAACAAATTTTCTTCAGGAAAAACTATGGTGGAAGTTTTAGTCGTACGCTTACTTCGACTATATAAAGTGCTAACACTGTCCAATGAAATTGTTGTTATCATTAGCTCCAAGATTTTTTCTAGATTCGCGCCGTCTTTTGTACTCGGTTTTTATCGTTTCTTCTGTGCGACAGTGTCTATAATAATTGCTTTACTGGTTTACCTCGACTACTTATTTACTTCATTGTTACCTACATACAACACTATAATCTTTTACTAGCTAATCGTTTTAAATTATTCACTAACTTTTAGAAATACTTCACATCTAACATTTTTGAACACTGTGAACTTAACTCTGCTAGGTTTTACTAAAGCACACTCTCACGTCAAAAAACTGACTTCACTGAAATCCTCTTTGCTTTGATATAGTATCGCCATCCAGTAGGGAATCTTCTCAAACATGCAAGGAAAATACAGGGCTCTGCCACCGCATACAGCGCGACAGGAGACTCTCGGTATTGCATTCTCGATGCTCTTAGAAGTATTTAGGCTGATGTTTTCAACTTCTAGGCTTACTAAAACTTGCAAATCTTAATGCAATTGACAATCTGCGTGTACCTTTTGAGGGCGTGGAGATTTTATGACAAAATGTAGCAAGAGTAAGAATTGTGTTCAGATCTCGAATTTTGAAGTCTTACAGCCAGCTCGAAGGCAGTTTTTATGGTGTTCCTTTGCTTTAAACTTTACAATTATCAACATAGTCTTGGACTCACTACCTTATGGTGCTACGTGTGACTCATGCTAACTTCCTGCATACTTTCGTGCGCGGTTCATAAGCTTCAAAACTTGGTAAATCTTTCCACGAAAAATGCATAAGAGTAAATTCTCATTTGTATTCACATTGTGGCAAAACACCCAAACAACATTATATATCGTTGCGAAACTGGTTAAAACACTATGTGATATACGAATTTTAAACATGCACTTTGCACCACTCGCTTCTTTGAACAAACGTTTCGACACTTTATCTTAAAAACTGCTACAGCTTCTGTAATACCATCATCTACATAAGATACCAAAAGATAGTGGTTGATAAAAGCTTTCAATTCATCAGAGCTTAAGAATGTTTCTGTACTTCATTCTGTTTGTTACCTCCTCGACAATTTGAAACCTAATCGTGGGGCTGTACAAAAAATAACTAAGGCAGTTAAAAAAAATATGTCTCTGATATCCCAATGACTGCTGCTTCGTTGCTTACTTCATTTTCGACATTGCCACAAAACGTAGCTTCAACTTGTTCGATTACTCTAGTAGAACACAAATCCTTGCGTGTTGTTTAACCTTTAATACAGGTTTTGTTACTTGGTTTGTATATGATACCACTGCACAAGAAATCTCAGAGTTCATTACAGAAAGACAAGGATGTACTCCAAACTTTTCCAATTGTGACCTAGTGAATCGAATGGATTCCTCCTACAAGGTTCAGATTTCACCAGATACGGGCGAGGTTATCAAGTCTGACTTTTGTCCTCCTAAAGTTATGGTGGATAGATTCACTGTTCCAAGACCTTAAAATTTTTCGTACGATCTGCCCTTCCTCAATTCAACAAAAGCGACTTTGACTTATGTTACTGTTAACTTCAAACTAGTGTTACTTTTATTTAATTGTTAGTTTTTACTACCAAAATGTAAGAGGTCTTAAGATAAACTTAAATGAGGTCATCAATTCGCTGACCCTACCCAACACGAAACTGTCTACTTAAAAGAAATCTGGTTGGATTCTTACATTTATAGCTCTGAGCCCTTGACTACAATACAATGTTTTGAGGTGTGGCCAAAAACCCGCTTTTATAAATAACTCATGTGTTGGTGAGGCTTTTTCTTTCTTGTTCTTCCTCAGTCAAAATTTTACCATTAAAAAATAATCCAATAATTATATCCTGTGTATACATTCCATATGGTAGTCACATTTCTATATAGGAAGAATTCTTTACAATTCCCGAGGCATTCATTTATGTTATGCATCCATTTGTTTTATGTTTCAATTATAGCATTTTCTTGATTGATTGGTAATCTTCCCGTGGTGATCCTTAACTATAAGAATTAACTACATCAGTTGTTATATCGCTCATCTTATTCATGCATGGCTTCGCGTTGCTTCTATTAAACAATGTACATAGTACCAACAATCGCACACTTGTCTTAAGTATGTCCAATATCCGATCAAAGGGTTCCATCAATCTTGTCAAAAACGTAATTGCGATCAAGAGGACTTGCAGGACTTTGGCTAAAAAAAATATGAGAACATTTAAAACTCCGGTCAGTACTCTCAACCTAAAGTTATTTTGGTTAAAAGTTAAAAATTTTGATAGCTTCCGTGCAGTCACAATATATTGGCGCTTATTAAGGTAACATCCTACAATCTTGCTGTAATTTATTTAAATATCACTTACAGTCAATTTTTCTTCATCCAAGTTGACTCTAGATCATACAACAAGATACGACACAACATCCCCACCGACGTATCACTTTCCTTAATTTTAACGTACCTTGTTGAGTAACTTATTGAAATATTTGGTCCTAATTTAAGAGCTGGTTTCCATTGAACATTATCTTTAGCAAGATCCTCATCGAAGTTATATTCCCGTAGTTTAAAAATGCTCTGCTTATCCCTATTTGCAAACATGACCTAACCAATATGGTATGTACTAAATTTATTCATATCTCACTCAACGTGCCGTGCGGTTTTTAAGAGCTACACTTCATCTCCGTTTTTGCCAAATTCAGGTGTTCTTCGAAAATCTGTTCTAGGACCACTTTTCTTTCTGTTTTTCACTAACCATCCACCTTTCCAGCTTTTTAACTTCCCAGTATATGGGAAGTTCTTGTAATCGCCTCGAAAATCGAAATTGAAATTTTCAACATATCTTTACGTTTTGAGGTCTTACGAGTATATTTTAAGTGTTTTTAGAAAGAAGTATGTATGTGTGTGTGTGTATGTACGTACGTACGTACGTGCGTTCGCGGACAGTTTTTCTACGAGCATAACTCACGTAAAATAAGTCCTATCGACTTCGTTAAGGTGTCAATCGAATTGTCTTTGCAATCTAAAGAGCTGATTAGTTTGTGGGACACTTCGGTCGGGAGGGGTTTGCTGTTTTCACCCCTTGAAGGTCAGCCCTGTCATGCGCTATACCTCGCGAACCAAACGTACGATTTGCTTTATCAAGAAATCAATCGACGCGTATTAACATTTTCGTGATTCTATCAAATTTTTAAAAAAAATCGGTGGAGCCGTTTTTTAATTTTTTGAAAAAGGTGCAAAAAATTGAGGTTTTTTTCAAAAACATCAAATTTTTAACTTTATTTTCAAGTCGCAGTAATCAATATTCATAAAATTTATATACTCCAAACGCTTGTTGAAAAAAAACCATCAAAGTTTGTTTTCATGACCACAAAAAAAAATTAAATTAAAAATAAGAAATCATTAAAAGTCATCATGTCCTTCATGGTCATTTATGTCAATCATTATATCTCGAGAACCAAATATAATCTTTGCATCATTAAGAAGTCAATCAACGCGTATTAACATATAAATGATGTTTTTAAATTTAAAAAAAATCTTTAAAGCCATTTTTCAAATTTAATAAAAAAATATTGAAAATTAGTGTTTTTTTCATAAACAAATTAATTAATAATTAATAAAATCTACATCGTAATAATAAATGTTTATACAATTTATAAACTTTATCAATTTCTGCAGAGACTAGCAAAATATTTTCTCATGATTTCAAAACAAATTGAATTGAAAATAAAAAAAATCATTCAAAGTCACCATGTAAAAAGGGTTCATACGAATTTTTATACCTTAAATCTCTTATTCTAAAGACATTGTTGTAAAGTCAATCGAAGTTTATTATTATTTGCATAATTTGCGGAGATTTTTAATAGTCTTCACAGAACCGTGTTTTAACTTTAATAAAAAAAAACTGCTTAAATTTTGAAAACCAATAAAAATCAAATCAAATTTGCAATTGTGATAATCAACGTTTTGAATGGTAAAATGTTTTGTAGTCAACACTTTTTGAGATCATATGCTTTGAAAAGTTTTCATCAAATAAAAAATTGTAGTTTTTAGGAGTTTTGTTCTTTAGTATTCGTAAGATTTCAGTTACTTGCGTCATCATTTGTAATAATATATTTTACTTTTTATATGCAATTGAACCTATTTTTGACTGCATAATCAATGTTTCTCAAAATCAACAGAAAATAAGAAATAATTATTAGATTCATTGATGAAAAATCGTGAAAAAATACAAATTCAGTGATTATGCCGAAGTGCTAGCAGTTTTGACCGCAACTATTCAAAATGGCCATCACGCGACAAAATCTCTTCAGTTGTCGTAATAACAAAAACTGCATTCATTTTTGCTAGCGCTGTTTTGTCCTTGAAGCATCGATATCAAAATAACAAATAACGTAGAAAAGGCTTTGTAACCTGTCTCCCTCCGATTGATCCACGTGAATATTCAATCAAACCAATCCACGAAAATCTTTACGTAATCAATTGACGCTCGCGTAGATGTTACGATTAATATTAAGTCATTCCAATAAATTTTATGAGAGGTACATTTTTATTATTAAAAGTAGTATTATTTCCATAATTATAATTGTGTTTAATATTTATGTAAATATTACTGGGAAGTTGTACGTGTGGACCTCAAGGGTCGCACCTCACGGCTTGTTGGGATTTTCTGTTACATGCAGACGATCTGAAAATATTCTGTACCATAAAAAACTATAATGATTGCCTCAACTTACTAGTCAACATTTACATCTTGTCTATCTTATATTTAAATAACGGTTTAACTCCTCACATAGCCAAATACTTCATGATGTGATGATTGGCTGTAGTGGCAGCCCCTTTCATCCGGACGTGGCTCACCTAGGCCACGATAACCCCATTCTGGTACCACAGAAGATAAGGGCGGCACGAAACCTGCGGGATGACGAGAAACATCCAGATTCTCGAATGAAGCCGGCTATGCAGCCAATCTCTGAATCAGCTACTTCTGTGAGGTTGTCGAGGAAGGGCGTGCCCAAGGTTTGCATGCGCTTCCTGGATAGTGCTGGGCATTCGCACAGAAAGTGTTTGATTGTTTCTTCCCCTTCCTCTGATCTGCAGCTTCAGCAGAAATCATTGAAAGGGACACCCAATCTTTCTGCTTGTCTGCCGATCAGACAGTGTCCCGTCAGTACGGAAACGACGGAACTCAGGGTTTCGGGGCTTATATTGAGGATCCGCTTGGTGCATTTGGAGCACAGTGCGTGCCAAGTTTGCCTGGTTGTGCTACAGGTTTCTTTGAGCAGCCTCCACGTAGTACTGCTTAAATCCTAGCTTTTTGGAAGCTTGAGGTTGGCCGACTTCGGGAGTAAATGTATACTCCTGAAGCTCGGTGTCAGCGCTCGCTAGGGCATCTGCTTCGCATTTTCTAGGTATATCACTATGCTCTGGTACCCAGCAGAGAATTACTTCACAGTGAAGAGACATCACGTTCAGTTGTGAGCGGCATTCCATAGCAATTTTAGATGAGGTATACACACTGGATAGTGATTGGATAGCAACTTGACTGTCAGAAAAGGTGTTTAAATTTCTTAAGAAAATTTTGTGATTTCTCAGCCAGCCTTATAAATCGCAATGACCTCTGCCTGAAAGACGCTGCAGTGGTCTGGTAATCGGAAGGATAGTTTTAGGCCTAGCTGTTCTGAGAACAATTCTTCCCTCCATTTTTGATCCATCAGTGTAGATGTCGACCGATTCCTGTAACCCATCTCTTTTTATGGTCCAGTCCTCCCTACTCGGGATGACTGACCTGAAACCATGGTGAAAGCAGGGAATAGGAGATGCAAGGTCCACTTTCCCTGACGTTGGCCCATCTCTCCGGAGTATTGTGGAGTGACCAAAGTTCTCCTCACGCCAGAGTCACAGGGCTTTTAATCGAACACTTGGCCTGCTGTCTCGTAAGTAGCTCTGTCGGAAGCCAGTTTAAAAGCATGAATAATGCCTTTGTCAGGGTAGTCCGTAGAGCCCCGGTGATTGCAATAGCCGCACTCCTTCTGACCTTGTTTAGCAGGTTTACGTTTGATGCTTTCGCCATAGCAGGCCACCAAATAACTGCGCCATACAGAAGGATTGGTTCCACTATCGCCGTATAGAGCCACGATACAATTTTGGGTTTTAATCCCTACTTTTTCCCAATAGCTCGTTTGCAGCAGTAGATTGCGCATGCAGCCTTGCGTGCTCTTTCTGCTGTGTTCGCTTTCCATGCGAGTTTAGAGTCCAGAACTAGACCTAAATATTTGACCTGATGAGATGGGTTGAGACTTATCTCCTCAAGTTTAGGTGGGACAAATCGTGGAATTTTGTACCTTCTTGTGAAGAGCATAAATTCCGCCTTTTGCGGATTAATCTTTAGACCACACTCTTTGCTCCATTTGGTAAGAATATCTAGGGCAAAGTTTAGTCTTTCCGATAGGGTGTTAACAAATTTTCCCGATATTGCTATTGGAACATCGTCGGCATAAGCTACAACTTTGCAGCCAGTCGCTTCTATTTTTGACAGGAGTTCATCCACCACTAGGTTCCATAGAAGTGGTGATAGCACCCCACCTTATGGTGTGCCTCTGCAAACCCTACTTCGTAAGGTACTGTTTCCTAGCGTGGAGTTGATGTTCCTGCTGCTAAGTAGTTGACCGATGAACCCTATCAGGTTGTCATCGGTTGTCATTGCTTTCTCCGAGTGCTTTACCAATAGCCTTATGGCTGATATTGTTGAAAGCCCCTTCGGTGTCTATAAAAACTGCTTGCGTGTATTCTTTGACGCTTAGCGATTTTTCGATGTAGCTGGTGAGCGAGTGAAGAGCTGTTTCAACCGATCTCCCTTTTGTGTATGCGTGCTGCGCATTAGAGAGTGGTTTCAGAATAGCTCTCAGATGGATCTCTATCAGTCGCTCCAGAGTTTTTAGCAGAAAAGAGATGAGACTGATAGGTCTGTAATCCTTAGGTGAGGAGTGGGATGTTTTACCCACTTAAGGTATAAAAACTATTTTTGCTTCTCTCCACTGCTGTGGAATGTAAGCCATCCGTACACATGCTTTAAAGATGGCTTTTAGCCATGGTAGCGCTATATTGATTCTCTGCTGAATCTCAACGGGTGAGATGTTATCCATGCCAAGGGATTTGAAGGGTTGGAATGAGCTGATTGCCCAGCGTAGGAGCCTGTCATTTACAGGCACAGTAGTTGGCATGTAATCCGGTAGCGTGTGTGGATCCGCTTTGTCAGCCACACCCTCACTGCCCGGGAAGTGCGTATCCACGAGAACGGACAGAGTCTCGGAGCTGGATTTCGTCCACACTCCATGTGCGTCCTTAATGGACCCTAAAAATGAGGGAGAGCTCGTCATGACTTTTCGCAGGCGACTGACATCCTTGGAGCGTTCTATTTCTGCACAGAAGCTTCTCTAAGAGGTGCGTTTAGCCTTTCTGATAGAGGATTTGAACTCCTTCAGTTTTGTTTTATAGGAACTCCAGTCATTAGATTCTTTAGCCCGATTGAAGGACTTCCTACATTCCTTCCGCAGCTCCGCAATGACACTATTCCACCATGGGGGTTTGTACTTTCCTCTAGGTTTCGTTGGACTATATGCAGACCTTGCTGCGTCATTGAAGGCCAATGTAAGGGTCCCAACGGCTTCCTCAAGACCGGGTATTTCTACAATCTCTGGAGGTCCACCTTCTAGCGCAGACTCGAATACCGATTGGCATTTGACCCAATTCTTTCTCCTTTTGTTAATGAAGGTTGGATTTGTCGGAGGGTCAGATGCCAAATCGAACCTTATATATAGGTGATCGGAGAACGAGCACTCTTGTGATACGTGCCATCCCTTGATGGCTTGGTTCAAGTGCTCATTCGTCAGAGTGATATCCAGAACCTCTCTACGGCTTGTCGTAATGAAGGTAGGATCCTCACCTTTGTTAGCTAGGGCTAAGTCATGTAATAAGATAAATTCAAATAGTGACTCACCCCGTTTATTCGTGTCGGTGCTACCCCAGATGCGATGATGGGCATTGACGTCCGCTCCGACTATTAAAGGGATGTGATCCTCTGCAGGCTAGTTGGAGGTGGCAGAACATCATGCGCCATGTACCAGGAGACAGCCCAAAGGGGTTTGGACTGTCTTTCCACTGCTATCGCAAAGGTGTCCTGGTCACTGAAATTGTACAAGCTTAAAAACTTCAAGCCTTCTTTTACAATTATGCGAGCTCTCGGCTTACCTGCTGTGTTGAAGGATATTGTGTTGTATCCCTTCATGTTGAGCCCGCAAACCCGGTTTCCAACAACCCAAGGTTCCTGGACCAGTATTAGGAATTGTTGGAAAAGCAAATAAATTAATACGCAGTTACTTGACGGATAGATTTCAAAATACACTAATTTGAGGTGTCAAAAGTAAAACTGCTGAATTTAGAATAGGTGTTCCGCAGCGCTAGATCCTAGGACCAACGCTATTTCTACTTTATATCAACTCCATAAAAATAGCAAACCTTGTTGCGAAAGTGTTTAAGTACGCAAGTGACACTGTGCTCGTATACTCAGGTAAAACTAGTCTCGAAATTGAACAAAAAGTAAATACTGACCTGGACAAGTATTGGTATTGGCTTCTACAAACAAGATTGGCAATAAACGCGGGGAAGACAAAATATATTATTTTCAAACAAAAAAACAAGACTGACATACAACTACACGTAAAAATCAATGACACAAGCCTGCAGAGAGTAGAACAAATAAAATATCTAGGACATCTAATAGACGAGAAACTAACATGGACTTCACATATAAATGGTCTAAGGAAAAAATTGGCTGCCTTCAGAGGCCTTCTACGTCGCTTCTTTCGCTTTTTTCCAAAGAAAAAAAATCCAAATTATTATCAGAGGCCTTCTACGTCGCTTCTTTCGCTTTTTTCCAAAGAAAAAAAAATCCAAATTATGTATGCGCATCTCCTTTCCAAAATTTCCTACGGCATCTTGAATTGGAGTCAAACTTCTAAAGGTAACCTCATGATCATCTTCAGATTAGTAGCCAAGGCGTATAAGATCATTTACAATCTCCCTATGTCAACTCCAACGAGCGAAGTTTACAAAACAGCCCAAGAATTGAATTTGCAAGGCATGATTTCCATGGAAAGAGCTAAATTCATACATAAGAATTCACACCGTAATGAGTACACCGCTGTGAAATTAGATAGAGTTGAGGGGAAAAACGCTTACAAAATGAGAAACATTAATAATATAGCTATCGCATTTGCCAGAATTGATCGGCTAAAAGAAAACCCCTCCAACAAAGCAGCTAACTTTTACAATACACTACTGGACAAAATTAAAAACAAAGCGAACTCAACTTCCCTTAAAACGACACTAAAAAAATGTCTCCTTCAGGACCAACTTTCGAAGTAAGTTACAAGTACGATCAGCACCACTAAACTCAAAGCCAAACATGTAATCAACAGGAAATAATTCATAAACATATAGTCTGAACTATTAATCTAACTAAAAGGACACTAAAACTAAAACAGATTTGATACTATCCCTTATACCGATTCTTACCGTCTGGGAAGTACTATGTAAATCTACCAGATCCTAAATCCCCCATATCATAAATCCCCTAGATCCTAAATCCAATATTAAATTACTTATAACAAAATCCAATATTAACTGAATTAGCGTTTCTCCTCTAATTCTCTCAAACCTGATAATATAAGTTTGAAATTTAAAAAATAATTTTAATTTTTTTTTTCAAATTGCATTTTTTACAAATTTGATCAGAATTTTGCTAAAACACACAATAATAATAATAATATTACTATGAAGGTATTTGGGATCTGCACGAATTAATAGTGCGTTTCAAAAGTTTTGAAATTAAGCAATTTTTTCAATTTTTTATCCTCAATAAAAAACGGTTAAACCGATTTTGCGCGTCGAATGGAACCAGTCTCACAGATCTTTGGTTCCTGAGATAATCGAGACGAAAAATAATTCCGAACGCACATACGCACAAACGTACATACACACTCACAGACATCTCTCTAAAAACGATGGATTTGGATTCTAGAGACCTTAAAACGTGGAGATATGTCAAAATTTGGGATTCGCGAGATCGACCCCATTACAATAACTTCCCACTGGGAAACCAAACATTCAATTGTCTGATGTCTGATCATATGAAAAATTGTAAGATCGCACGGTGCGGCAAAGTGCTATTCAGCTACAATTTCTTTTAGTCAGTTTAAATTTCTTCTCCTAAATCTTATGTAAGATATGAGAGAAGTAACTTAAATCTTACGAACCTTTAGCTACGATTTAGCAAAGAATTCGCTGCTCGCGCTGTTACCGAGAGATCCGACATGCGCAAGGCTGCATGCGTTGACTGCAGGTAAGTCCGGGTAAGGATCAATTCAATCCATTCACTATAACTGAGTTCCTAGATTTATAATTTTTGATGATAAAACTAATAAGATGTTGCCAAACTAGCCGAAGCATCCATTTAACTGAAATTATTTACTATAAATAATTAGAATATGCGCTATTCGCATTTGTACAGTGAAGTCTTTTTGATAAAACATTGGAAAACGCATTTTAATTCATTTATTTTCTAAATAAAAAACACAACAAGATTTCTTAGACAATCACGATAAATAATCAAACCAAAAAACTTAATTCGAAACAGTTTGTAAATGTAACAATTATTAAATGGAAGATGAACAAATATCATTACATTAAATTTACTCTCGTCAGTAAATATGACACGTTTCTAGAACGTATAGTCGAATGTTATATGTTCTTCTACGAATTTGAGTCGCGTGATTGGATTAATCTTACTCATATAAAGTTTCTTTCTTGCGACAAAGGTAATTTATCTATACTCCTTTATGGTTAGCTGAAACGTATTTGGGGAAACACCTAAGTGTTTCTGGAGGACGCCAGTGATTTTTGGCGCAGTAAATTTAGGATACAACAATATGCCACTTGTTTCTTTCGGTTAGCTAGTTCGGGTTCCAGTTTCTTCGGTTGTTTTCCAAATTACCGCTGTTTTGATATTCTTTTGTTATATACTGACGGCTAACTATTTTAATTATTTCTCTTAATGATTTTACTGACTTTATTAATTCACAACCACTTTTCGAATGTTTCACGACCTTTTCTTCCCATTTTACCTGTTTGAAGCTAAAAATTACATAAATAACACTTGTTCTTATAAGAGGTTCTCTAATACTTACAATTTTGCATCACCAGACACTTTCGAAATGAAAGCAACCCAATAAAAGCTCTTTTAAGCAAACAGATATGGCAGTTAATTCATCTGCCCGAATAACAATAGCGCGTTCAATACTGAAGCAGTAATGTTTCTATCGAATGTGATCAGCTGATCGCCAACTATCAGGTATCATTTCTACGACTAAAGAAGGGACAGGAGTTGCTAGAGTGACTTATGGCCAAAAGCACCTTTAAAATAGCGTAACATCCAAGAATTTTCATCATTAACTAGACATTTTTGTGCTGTTCGAATACGAATGGTGCAAACTGTAGTTTCTTGAATAAAGCAACAATCATTTGAAATTATTCAACGATATAGTTTACTACCACTGTCACACACATCTGAAAATGAGCACGCAGCTGATTATGAGCTCAATCTGGCTCATAGTGAGCTGGCGGTAAGTAAGTAAAAGCTATTCCATTAGAAGTCGAATGAAGTAAACAATTTACTGTTGCAAGTGCCATCTATGGCCAGAGCAAGTGAATTAGGTGGAATTTGACTTGTCAATTCGACATATGACAGCGAATTACAAACAATTTGTAGGTAGTGTTCATATGAATGCATTTAATATGGTGTATAAGTGTGTACCCGGTGTTTGTGGCACGGAAGTAAATCAATTTGCAGTTGTTTTTCCACTTTTCAAAGACAGTTCAATTGCCAGTCACAACAAGCTGCACGTAGTGTCTCACTATCTCCTTAGATCCAAGGTCATAATAAATAGCAATTTTAAAAAGGAAACCAGCAGATGGTCATCGAAAGACACCAACAAATAGTCCGCCAAATTTTTCGGCATATGGTGATATCACTCAAATATACACTTTACTTAAACAGACTCAATTTGTTTAGAAGTTTGAATGCATCTTAAATTCGTATTAAATTGAAAGTGGCATAATGATTTTAGAACTACAAAGGAATGTAAATTCCAACAAAAATTACTTAAACAGGAGCATTTATAGATTAGAGAATATGAAAATTAGTCTACATTTGTGAAATGCTACAAAATTTACTTTTCTTTCTACTAAATAAATTTCTACGAGTCATGTTTTGTAACATTATACCCAAAAAAAGTTTCAGTTCTTCAAATACATGGTGGTGTTGCATAAGCATGCAACATCATCATCAAATAATTAATAGTACGTAGCTAACGTTTCGGGGTCGATAAACTGCTCGGAAAGAAAACAACATGAAGTCTGATTTCGAAGTGGAAGAAGATACAATGAAAAATGAGGGAAGCACCTCGTTGCTCCTTCCCCGAAAATATGCTTCGCTACAATCCATGATGTATGAAATGCACATGCTAGGTCAGCACAATGAGCTCGCAAATCGGCTATGTATCAAATGTGAGTTGGAGTAACGTGAGCTTCGTATGCGACGTCTATTGAAAATTGATATTCGATTCGTCGAAAAGTGGGTGCAGCACCGTTGCGCCAATCTCACTTTACTGAATGCAATTTAGCTTGCTGACTTTTTTAATGGGTTCAGTCGCTAAATATCTAACCCGGCTTGCCTTGGCTTGATTTTCTCTAGGGTGAACAGCCCGAGTGCTAAGCGTGTAGTGTGTCGTCATTTTGTTTCTTGGGGGAAATCAAAAGTTAAAAATACGCTTCTCTATGAAAAAGATTCACTAGATGGACTTTTCCATAGCGATTGGTACTTTCTTGGGTTTCGACCACGATCTTTCCTGAACGATCATGGTTATATTATTCGCGAATGTGGCGGTGAAACGTTGCGCATATTCGTACAGGTATGACCACACATAATGACCATCGAAAAAGCCATGGCACACCTGAATCAACCACAAAATTACTACAGCCGGTGCCCGGCCAGCAAATGTGCGGCAATGATCTAGGGGTGCGATCATGTATGGAACAGAACGCCAAGTACATATGTTGGCGGGAAGTTTCAGACCTCAATGGAGTGATCGTCAAGTGTTTTGCCGGCAAACGGCGAAGTCAATACAGATACAATAGTCAGGTGAGCCCCAGGTGTAATGCGGTGCTGCATACCACCGCGGAGGGGATATAATTGCAACTAGTGACTACGGCAATTACTGTGGGCATGTGTGGACCTCTGATGTGTGCTTCAGTCACTGGGTGTGCTCTCTCAGCCGTGATCGCTGCTATAGTATAGAATTGAATGCAAATATGATCCTCGGTGAAGATCAGCCGGTGAAGGAAGCCCTGATCCGTGCTCGTTGTACCTTATTGAGCAAACACGGTTGCTGAAGTACCCCTTTAAGTTAGCTTCTTCTCAACAACCCTACGGGTCGCCGGGCATACACATGGCGCGATCAGCGATCACTATTGCATGTGTGTGGCTCCTTCGCTCCACACATCCGTACCAAACCGATGTTTCCCATCATCTTAATTAAATAAAACCTTCATGAATCCACCGAACAGTGGATACACATGTACACGAAGAACGAACGCCTTGGCAACCTGGGTCAGTCAGGTTGGATTCGTACTGTTGTAGTGGAGGTGATCGCGAAGATGTTGTGCACCTTTCATGCCTTGATCGCGATCGATCGCGGCAGGTAAGACCATGTTACCTGTTCAATTGCGAAGCATGTTTAGTTTAGTTGAGTGTCAGACGCCGTTCGAGTTAGTTGTTTTTCCTCTGAGTTAACCCTGGTGGTTCAAGTTTTTGTGCCTGGCCTTATTGGGACAACAGTTGGTCATCATATTGTTGACATTCTCGCACAAGATTGTTTCAAGTTGTTTGCTACGTTGCACGGGTGTTCAATAAATATTAATATTAATAAACCAACTGACACTTATAACAAACACTAAATAATGTAAAATATTGTGTTTTTCAATGGAATAAGCATGAGAGGTTGATTACGAAACAAGTGAACTAATGTAGCATGCATGTTGACCATCAACATTTCTGCAATAAATCCATTGTATTACACTAGCTCTGTGAAACATTCAAAGTGACTGGAAATTCGAAATATATTTTATTTGAGACTTCGCTCCTCGATTTGAGATGATACGGATTTTTTAAGACTGAAATTGTGTATTTCTTCTATTAGTTTTCAAACAAAAAAGTATGGCTAGAAAAACTATCATGATAAGAACCAGACAAAGGAGTGAAAGTACATATGATATGATGATTTTCTAGTGAAGATTGGATTTCTGAACGCCTTTGCGAACTACATAACTAAGCACAGATTAGAGAAAATGTCCGAGGTGAGTTAATTTCAATATTCAAAAAAAAAAAACATTTATAAGATATTCACCATAAAAACACATTCAAAATATTCCTGTCATCATTGTTTTGCCGGAATTAAAATTTTCATCTTGACAATCAATTCTTTCCAAAAAAAAAAGTTCACCAACAAAAATTCCTTCGTTCAGTTGGAAATGTGTTAATTTCATCACCAGCTCTGCAGAACGATGTCACAAATTGAATTTATACATGCTCGAAAGTTTAGTACGGACTATTATGCAACAACCAATTAATAAAATTAACACATATTTTTTTAAGAGGTGAAATCAGTTTAAAACCGGCTCTGACTAATTTGTTTAAATCAATTTGTGGTTGGATGCAAAGAATCATTCTGGTCCGGTTTTCATCTTCTTTTTAATGTATTCGTAATTTGCATCACCTCGATATACTCTTCCGAATAATCCATGATAGTTCAATACTATTTGTATCTGTCTTGCAGCTAAAATATAAAGCAAACAATGCTAATTACTTTCTGCTTAAAAAATTCCAAAAGAAAAATTTGAAAAAAAGAATAATGAATTTGTATTAGAACGCATTATGCTGTTTCTTCATTTTATAGATGGTAAATACGATTTACTAGATCGATAAAGATTCGTTATATATATTCAACAAAGTTTGTTAGAGTGACAACAAAGTGTTCTTCAAATTTTTCTAGTTATTTTTCAAATAAAATCATAAACTCATTCTTCTGATGATTTGGAAATTATGCTTGTAATTTCTTCGATTTACAACTGAATGAAAATTTCAAGCTAAAGTATCTTTTTAACTTCCCACTTAATGCAAAATTTTTGTTAGTATAGTTTTTGACATCGAATTAATTTAGTTTTTTTCAAATTCTTGCTCTCAGATTTAGCATTTGACTTTTGTTAAATTTCATGTGAAATATTTACTCATATTTTTCCGTCAATATTTAACAACTTCATCAATATTCGTGTTAATTCTATGAATGTCGGTAAAACTAATATAAGTATCTAAAGTTATCCTGTTAACTCTATTCAAACTTTGTGAACTCTGCTTAAAAATTCAAACTCTAGTCTTATGCTCGTTTTTCTGCTAATCATAGAAATACTAGAAAGCATTCTGCAGATTGTAGAAGTATTCTATTTTTACCTTTTGATTAGATTATTGATTGGATTAGAAATGATTAACTCTTAATTAGTGCAAAAAAATGAAGAATGCTCTTAATATTACAACGATTTATTATTTATGGCAAAATTTATAAGTAATTAATTTATTATTATTTATTTTTAATCAATTAAATTTTGTTGAAAAACACATGTTTATGCTCATGCATTCACATTCGAAAAACTATTTGAAGGTAAAGTTTTAGTAGAGTGTTCGTTTTTGCATTCCGAATCGCAGTCTGCAATTGTTTGTTTCAAATCAGCGTTCTCAGACGTCCCGATTTTAGCGGGATGTCCCGATTTTAAAATCAAAACTAACTATCCCAAGCTCAAGCTAACAAGCACAGTCCCGGTTTTTGGAAATCATTCGACAGGCAATATTTTAGTAGATAACTTATATTAAGAAGTTAACTTTTGAAATTGTCCTTGGACGTATAGTGAGAAAAACTCAAAAAACGGCATCAACTCTTCAAATAGTTTCCAAAAAATCATGCCCGGAACTAGTGTTCTTCTTATTAAGTATCCCAACATCAAACAGCTTTTCGAACGCGTCTTTGCCTTAATGAATTTAAGATGCTTAGATGCCTGAATTAAATGTTTCATAACTTTAATGATGACAGAACTACAGTTGCATCTAAATCTGTGCAGAGTTCATCATTTATATTAAAAAAAAGGAGCTTTATAAGAAGTTACGTCTTCACTGAAATATGAATAAGTAATTTTTATAAATAATTCTTAATTATATTTCTCTGAAGACTCAACTGCCTAATTAATCAGACAGTTATTGTTAGAGTAATGTATTTTCATTAAAGTAAATTTTCTATAGCTATTTTTGCTATCTATTGTCAAATAAACATAATGTAAAACTCAAATAAAAACACAAGCATGTAAAAATCACTGATTATATACGTTTTCTGACTATTTCCCGCTTTCGACGAAAAATTTCCGCTTTTTTGCCCAAAAGGTTTCAAAATTCTGCTTTGCCAAAAAAATATCTGGCAACGCTGTTTCAAACAAACAAAATAGAAACGAATCTATCAAGACCTAAAAATAAAGACCATTAGTATTTCATATCTTTTAAGCCTGGGTTCTAGGCTTAATTGAACGAATTTTATTTAAAGCTAGGTATAGTTTTTAGAACTTATTGTAACTGTTTAATTTTGTTCACAACTTATTTGGAAGGTCGAACTTTCTTTCGAAATGCAATCTCTTTGCTGGCGTTCTATATAAATTCGAGGTGATGGATTATTGCGTGTTTTCCCCCGTTTTAAATAGTCCTTTTTCAATTATATTTGAGTTACTATACTATAGGTATTAATTAGATAACCTTCATTTCAGCGGATTGTATGTCCATTACAGATTAAGGGGTAACCACTTCACTAGAGACCCCCTTTTTTATAATTTTTTCGTAAGTAAATAAATTGAAAAACACCAAATCCACTTATGGTAGTACTCAAAAAGTACAAAATTTTTTTTTTTTCAAAATGATGGCCACAGAACCCCGTATTCGGCTGTTGTGTGATCCACCTTTGAAAAAAAAACTATTTTTCTTTTTGAAGTGCTTACTTGTAGCTAGTGAAATACGTAGGGGATTTTTTTAAGACCAATTTTTAACAAAATGGCGCTGTTTTGAAAAAAGAAAACGTTTTTTGACAAAAAATTTAGCCGTAATTTTTTTATAAAACTAAAAATAAACAATTAATATTTTTTTCAAAATGGCGGCTACAGAACCCCGTATTCGGCTGTTGTGTGATCCACCTTTAAAAAGTTACCGGTAACTTTTCTCTCGAACGGTCGCTCCTAGGTAAAAAAACTAATTTTTCTCTTGAAGTGCATACTAATAGCTAGTGAAGTACGTAGGAGATTTTTTTAAAACTAATTTTTAACAAAATGGCGCTGTTTTGAAAGAAGAAGAAACGATTTTTAACAAAAAATTTAGCCGTAAATTTTTTATAAAATTAAAAATGAATAATTAATCAAAAAATCACTACGAACTTCACTAGATTTTGAAATTTCAAAGTTATTGTCAAAATTTGAAATGGATCCATACACCCGTTCCAAAATAATCTTACCGGTATGCATGAAAAAAGTGATTTTGAGAAAAACGCGTTTAAAGTTTTTGTAGCTGTTAAGTAGTCAAAAACATAAGCGTGTTATGAGCGACATCTGTTGGCCTTCTTTGAAACTATAAATACCTCACGTGATGTGTGTAACAAGACTACTTATTATTCCGAGAGGTATATCGGAGCAGCTGCGCCCAGCGGCGCGTGATTCACCGATAGCGTTCCCGCGGGCACTGGGCCGCGGTGCAGCAAAGTCGCTCAGTTAGTCCTTTAGAAATTTTCCACGCTAGAAAACTACTGGCATCTTATTTTTATGGCCCTAAGGTACAATTTAAGGCAAAAAAAATAGTTTTTTTTGAAAATCCTAGAGTAGTGTTACCCCTTAATAAAACCTTAATAAGATTACAGAATATATCAATACCTTATTCTGGCATCGAAATTATTTTTTATTCTTTATTCGGTTATCTATCACTTTTCGTCTTAAAACTAGTCGCTGACATAACCAGTGCTTTCTTGCAAACTACCAAAGTTCATATCATAATTCAAAACATGGCAAAAATGTAGATACCTAATTTTGACTCCCAACTTCCTCAATGTTTTCGTTTTTATATACTAATTTACTATGAAATTACACTACGTGCATTCATTCCCGTCCAAATTGGATCGAATGAGTTGAATGCAACTACAAACAATACAAACGATTTCACTCAAAAAATTTCAAACGAACAATAAAAAAAATCCAAATCTAATTGCGAATAATTCGTTCTTGCCGAACATAAAGTGACCACCGCCTAAAAATCTTCACAGCATGAAATGGAAAACGCACGGCAAACTTCAAAAAAACATTTTGAATTATTTGGAAATCTGAAAACACTAATTCAGACAATAGACCATGCTTTACGGTGAAACTGTTTCGTGGGGGAATGCACGAATTCAAATAACGATATCTTTAATAACAGTTGAGTTAGGAAGAATAAGTATGTTTTTATTCATGTAACTGCTTCATGGTTTTCATGGAATGAATAGATACAATTGTTATCAGTGGCGTACCCAATGGGGGGGGGGTTATGGGTTCAAATCCCCTCCCACTTGGAACCTCTATTCAAATACCTCGTATAGCAGGTCGCCAGCAAAATCGAGTAAATGTAAATTTGCCATTAATCACACCGGAAAAGTATTTCCGTGTATCCACATTTATTACATTTTTGGATACTTTTTGGGGGCAATTGAATGAAAGAATTTTAAAACATATATAAATCTTTCGAAGGGCTCCAACTTTGACCGGTGAAAATGTATGATTAAGTATGATTACATAATTATATCTTCATATCTACACCGAAGCACTAGCAAACGTACCTAGTCAAGACTTCAAAAATATGACCCCCCCTTATCAAAATCCTGCGTACGCTACTGATTGTTATGGTCTTATTATATTCTACAGTTGCTTGAAATTGTTATAAGCATAGATTGGGATAATGTTTTTGATGTGCAATCAGAAAAATAGTCGTTTTTGAAAACATATTCTATCTAAGATGCATTTTATCCTATCGAGTATTTTTCCAAACACAATTGTCATTTTATAGATTGTTAAAGTTTTTGCACGTCTTAGTGGTTCAAATTTCCAATTAATAGCAGCGTAAAAAAATTATTTCTATTTTCTGTATTTTGCTGCATGGAAATTCATATACAATTTTCAACGGAAATTGAGAGTTAAGCTGAGAGTCAAATCTATCTTCCTTATTGACGTGAGACGAGTCACTCACTTTTTGTTGGCTTTGAGAAACAGGTAGGAAATATGAAATGATTTACAGGATTATTGTTGAAATTTTCTTATAAATATCATGGCTGCACATAACATACCAATGATTCGATTGGGCTAAGGAGTGTATCGAAAAAAAATTACCGATATAGTTATGTCTCTAAAAGTGGTATTAATTGCTTCATCGAACTAATTTTTCTTCTTTTACTATTATATTATAATAACTAGCATTTACAGAAAAAAATCAATGAATTTTCATTTCATGGAAAAAAATCGGACTTTTCCGTTAACTCCACGTATTAGGTTCCGTACATTGGTGTGATCGACCCCCTTGAGGAGTTTCTCCACTTATTATGAAAATTTGGCCAGGTAATCTGTGTATAGCTTTCGAGGCCGATTTTTCGGTCCTTTCTCCTTTTCCTCGGATCGTTCGGGTACTTTTTGGACTTTATATGATCTAAGACTATAATGCTTCTTAATCCTCTGAATCATTGCGTTCGATGTTTGCACTTTTTGAGCCATAGAATTGATGTTTTAGGACTCTGCAAAAATTTCTTTTTTACATTTCGGCTCAAAGTTGTATCGAATTGACATTTTTTTCTTATCCAGATGTTCTGGCTTCAGGAAGGCCCTTTTTATACTTTATAATCGTTCGTTTTACTGTTGCAATCGACGAATTGGTCTCCTTTGCTAGTACTGAATATTTACGAAGAGGATGTTTCATGTATTTGCACACAATTAAACAACGCACTTTTCCTTGATTTGATGATATCTTTTCAAAAGTCATCTTACAATACTAATGGATTAGACGTCGCATTTTATAGCTTATTTTGCATACCTGATAAATACTTGAACTTATCCCTAACAGGAGCTTCGCAGGAAAAACTAAATGTAATTTTTCGCCTATACAGTCCTTATCTAGAACTTATTTATAAAAATGACCTATGATGATCTCCAACAAATCCATTAAACTTAAAAAAATGAAAGTAAATCAATATTTGTCTGCTTATTTGAAATCCGTCACCAGCAGTGATTTTTGTAATTTTCCCATAAAATGGTCAGCCACTTCAATTTGAAGGAAAAAGTTGAACCAATCTTTTCAATCTTTTACATATAAAAACTTGGTTTATTTATGGATACATCAATTCATGTAAAAAATAAACGTACGTTTGAACTATTTTGATAATATTTTTTTCTTGCTTTCATCCAAACACTTTTAATATGATCAGATTGTTAAAGATTTTTCACTCAATTTCCTCAGGCTGAGTAGGAATTGTTGAAATAGTCAATGATATGTCTTAGAAGGCCGGATGCTATTTTTTTAACAATTTCAGGTCTAGTATTTGTTTTTTTTCTAACCTCGTCCATCTTTTTGGATGGAGTGTCATGAGATTGAACATTTGATGCTCGGATAAGAGACCTTGTATTAGAGTTAAAAAAAAAACACCTCCTTTTTATGTTATACGAACTGAGGAGTGACCATGCGTAGTTATTCTTATTGAATTTTCTTTTTGAATATCGTATTTGTAGTTTCAGATACTAAACATACTGTTTTGTTAATCTGTATTTGATACTTCTTTTCTAAATGTATTGAAATTATTTATTACTTGCAAAACCACCACAAAAGATCGAGTTTGAAAAATTTATCCATTGTGATGTGTTCTTCAGTTGTCGTCATCTGTTTTCCTTTACCTCTTTGACGAAGAAGGCTTAAAAAACTTCGGTGCAATGATGCTAGAGTTTTTCCTTTCGTTTTTATCTTTATAAATGCTTTGATCAGGATGCCTCTATTCAGAACTGTACGACAGATAAATCAGTGTCAGTGAAAACTACGAAGAATTTTTGGCAAATACCTTTGGTACAAAATTTTCGAGCAATCGCAAATAGATTCATCAATTGTAGTAATGGTGTGTTTGGAAATAAGGATTTATATTTGATGCGATTCAACTTGTCAATTAAATTTTTGGCCAACTGTTTGGGATATGCAGGAGCATCATATATTCCACAGAAAGTTTTATTAAATAAACTCTTTTCGGGTGGATAACGTTTAATAGTGAACGCACACATTCTGTAATTTACTCGGAAATGAATAGTTTTTTATAAATGATTTCAACAGCCTGCATTTTTATAAATAAAGGATTTGAATTTTTAGAGCGATAAACTAACTAAAAGAATTGATCTTTACATCACCAATGCCTTTCGTGCAAAGAAATAAAAGAAGCAGAATAAGTGTATCTTTTATAGACGTGTGTCCTATTGCAAAGTTGTTTCCTAATAAATGTTATTCTAAGGATTTTCGCAGTACAGCCGTGTTTCAAAACTTTTCCTAGCTGAAAATTTTCAGTTTCTATTTAATGCTGAAATTCAGCAACGTATTTTTAGGCACAAAATTTTGTCGTAAAAACACGTATTGGCGTATCACAATTTTACAACTTCCTGGAAAACTGCGTTTAAGGTAATTTTTTGAAAACTCAAATTTTGCTGGTGGGTAGTATTGAAAGGAACTATTTTATATAATCCAAAAATTATGAGTAATTCAGATTAGTATATTTGTGGAAACAGTGTAATGTACGTTTCTTTGGCGGTATATTTTCATTTTCGAAACTATTGGGATATACAACTAAGTGTTCTAGGTGACGATTTGTCAGAAATAGCCACTTCTCTATTTTTGGTACCACTGTGTATTTCGATTCTTAGTCGGAATTTATCAAACCATTCTGTACTAGCTTATACCTCTTTGATAGTGTTTGCTGCTAGTGGAATTCATGCCTGAAAAAACTTCTGTAAATAGCTTCCGCTCTTTAACAAATCATTTTTTAAGATACTCTATCTTCTGTCGTTTGCATTTTTTTATCCAGGCGAGTAGGAAGTTTTCATTTTCTCTATGGTTTAGCTACGACAAAATAAAACTGCATATACTTTTCTGTGCAAATTCAATTTCTTAAGGAAATTTGTTCTCTAAAGAATTGGGCCTATAGTGAATTTTGGGAAGTTGAATTGAACTTGAATTTAACTTTAAATTTTTTCATAATCACTTCTGATGATATTCAATTGTGGTTCCTTTTTTCTCAGACTCATCTCAAGATACAATAAAATACGTCATTCAGAAACATATTCAGAGTATCTAAATGCAATAAATACTAAATTTGAAATAATATTTCCGTATGATTTGGCTACATGAATAAAAAAATAAGAAGACGATTCAGGTTTTTCACAAATTAACAACTATCTACCACTTCACTAGAAAATGATGAAAAATCAGACATTTATGTAAAATAATAGATTCATGTATCTCGAGAATATTTACATAATACAATGTGAAGGTTTGAATAAAAAATAAATTTTACTGTAGTGTTGTTTGTACTGGAGAAATAGGTCATATTTCGAACATTATTTGTTATCTAGATACCAACGCGATATTTGGAAAAAATTCGAAATATTATGTAAAACAAAAAAACTACTCCTGTTTTCTGATTCTGATACTTCAGATGCCTTAAATTTATTTTGTTGGTGATTGTCCTTGATTGCAGCCAAATCAGATTCTTTTTCTTCAAATTTTGAGCTCATAAAAAAGTTATGTAAAGATAATAACTACTCTCTAGTTTTGGCCAAGTGATAAAAAGCCATCCAGATGCAATGTTGCAATTAGATAATTGCACATCACAATAAAAAGATTGCATTTGCAATAAAATAGCATTATTGTGCATAAAACGATCTGATACATATGTGTATCGTGTTTGCATATATTTTTTAACTTCCCAGTATATGGGAAGTTCTTGTAATCGCCTCGAAAATCGAAATTGAAATTTTCAACTTTTCTTTACGTTTTGAGGTCTATAGAGTATATATAAAGTGTTTTAAGAAAGAAGTATGTATGTGTGTGTGTATGTACGTACGTACGTACGTGCGTTCGCGGGCAGTTTTTCTACGAGCAAAACTCACGTAAACAAAGTCGTATCGACTTCGTTGAGGTGTCAATCGAAGCGTCTTTGCAATTTTAAGAGCTGATTAGTTTTTGGGACACTTCGGTCGCGGGGGTTTGCTGTTTTCACCCCTTGAAGGTCAATCATGTTATGCGCTATATCTCACGAACCAAACATGCGATTTTCATCATTGAGGTGTCAGTCGATGAGTATTAACATTTACGTGTGTCTATCAAATTTTGCAAAAAATCGTTCTGGCCGTTTTTTAATTTTTTGAAAAAGAAGTGCAAAAAATTGGGTTTTTTTTCAAAAACATCAAATTTTTAACTAATTTTCAAGACTCAGTAATCAATGTTTGTATAATTTATATACTCCGAACAGTTTTTGTCAAAAAACCACCAAAATTTTTTTTCATGATTACAAAAAAAATTAAATTAAAAATAAAAAATCATTAAAAGTCATCATGACCTTCATGGTCATTTATGTCATTCATTATATCTCGAGAACCAAATATAATCTTTGCATCATTAAAAAGTCAATCGACGCGTATTGACATTTTTTGATGTTTTTAAATTTAAAAAAGAATCTTTAAAGCGGTTTTTCTAATTTATTAAAAAAAATTGGAAAATATGTGTTTTTCATTCATTCATTTTTAACCTGATTTGCACATCGTAATAATAAATGTTTATAGAATTTATAAACTTTTATTAATTTTTGTAGAGAAACCAGCAAAAACTTTTCTCATGATTACAAAAAAAATTAAATTAAAAATAAAAAAAATCATTCAACGTCGCCATGTAAAAAGGGTTCATTCGAATCATTATACTTTAAATCTCTTATTCTAAAGACATTGTTCTAAAGTCAATCAAAGTTTATTGATATTTGCTAAATTTGCGGAGATTTTTAATAGTCTTCACTGAACCGTGTTTTAACTTTAATAAAAAAAACTGCTTAAATTTAAAAATCAATACAAATCAAATCAAATTTACAATTGTGATAATTAACGTTTTGAATGGTAAAATGTTTTGTAGTCAACACTTTTTGAGATCATATGCTTTGAAAAGCTTTCATCAAATAAAAAATTGAAGTTTTTAGGAGTTTTGTTCTTTAGTATTCGTAAGATTTCAGTTACTTCCTTCATCATTTGTAATACATATATTTTACTTTTTACATGCAAATGAACCTATTTTTGACTGCATAATCAATGTTTCTCAAAATCAACAGAAAATAGGAAATAATTATTAGTTTTATTGATGTAAAATCGTGAAAAAATACAAATTCAGTGATTATGCCGAAGTGCTGGCAATTTTGACCGCAACTATTCAAAATGGCCATCACGCGACAAAATCTCTTCAGTTGTCGTAATAACAAAAACTGCATTCATTTTTGCTAGCGCTGATTTGTCCTTCAAGCATCGATATGAAAATAACAAATAACATAGAAAAGGCTTTGTAACCTGTCCCCCCTCCGATTGGTCCACGTGAATATTAAATCAAAACAATCCACGAAAATCTTTACGTAATCAATTGACGCTCGCGTAGATGTTACGATTAATATTCAGTCATTCCAATAACTTTTATGAGAAGTACATTTTTATTATTAAAATTATTATTATTTCTATAATTATTATTGTGTTTAATATTTTTAATATTTATGTAAATATTACTGGGAAGTTGTCCGTGTGGACCTCAAGGGTCGCACGTCGTGGCTTGTTTAAAATTTTGGCCGCGGATCATAAAAATAAACAAAAAGTAACAAATACAAATAGCCGTCAGTTTGGAATGAAGTTGAATGTATTTAAGGGGAAAATGTGATCTGTATATATTTGAGTTAACAAATGAATGCAATAATGTCCGAAAGATGTAAAGACCTTAGAAGTTTTTTCTCACCTGTTCGTCGGTTATGGCAGTTGGTCATTTAAAAGTTATATTGCGGATCCCTTTTTTTATCCTCGGAAATATACGGAATCGAAGATTTTCATCCATTTTCCTCTCATTTATGAATAGTGTTGCATGCTTCATATGACTGTTTATTTGGGAGATCTGGTTTAGTACTGGCACCTATGCCCAATAAAAAGGACCAACTATGATCTCCGAGGATTTTCTGCTTCATCTCTAATTTCATTGCACTGTCAAACCTACAGTAATATTTTTCGTCTTAAAAACTTTTCTTTTCTGATTTTGCATTCGGGACTTTTTATGAAATGTAGTCTGAAAATGTTTGAAAAATGTCAATCTAGGTAGTAGTAGAAACCTAACAACATCATTTTCACTTTACTTAAGACTTCTTTGTTATAAGTTATTACATGACAGCATATTATAATTTTTAATTCCCATATTTTTAATTAATTTTGGTGCGGTAGTTTTCAAATAAATACCGAGATGATATTTTGCAAAAATTGCATGTTCTTACTCCTACTTTTGACTTCAATTGGAATACACAAATTTTGTGATTCCTTCTTGGTTGTAGATAAATAAACTTGGAGACGGCATCACATCATGCAGACTTTGCGCTGTATATGCTGGGGCGGTGGCTCTGTAATTTATTTTTGGAGTCCTAAAATTTCCACAATGAGTGAAATGAGCAAAGCTTGTCGGTATTTCTTATGGTATATTGCTACATTTCCACGTCGTAATGTCCACTGTTTAAATTATATATTATTATATCCCACTACTCTGGTATCATACCAAGTAAAAGAGAATTTTCTGCCAAAACCAATTTTTTCCCCCAAATATTCCTGGCAGTCCATTTCGGTTGGGTGAAAAGCATTTATTTTCAAATAATTCCTTAGCCAGAAATAAATAAGTGTGGAATCGATCGGTCAAAATGTGATATGCAGCAGTTCGCTATATACTCGCGGTATTCTGCTAGTCAATTCTGGCCTTAACATAACTTGCCCGAGAATCAACACCTATTTGGTAGGCATCTTTGGATTATATGCCAAGAACGAAATTCTTCTGTTGAAATCTACATTCGATTCATTTACTTATAAATACTTATTACGTACAAAAACTGTTCATCTTCTATGTTCTAGTGGTGAGCCTCTGATTCCACTTTGTATTGTTTCCAAATATCTGTAATATCTGTTCAAATCTTTCCAAAATAGTGAAGCCTTGGGATGAAAAGCTAGACTTCAATAATCCTACAATTCGAGAACTTCAATAAATTCCAAAGTTGGTTATTACACTCACAAATGCTTTCAATTTCATGTTTTCTAAATACTATATTTCGATATATTTTCTGTTCCTAAAATATTCATTTGTATCGGATAAAATTTTGCATATTAGCCCGTAAAAAATAATAGAAAAAATGGTGAAGCATATTAAAAAAGGGATGAATTTGGAGTCTAGTACTTTATAGCGTATCGTAAAATCAAAATTTGGATCATAATTATCTTCGTTTGAAACATCCACCTATGAAAAATTGTCTGCAAGCAGAATATCATAAATACTGCGTCTTCTTTGAAGTAGATCATCAAAAGAATCCAAATTTTTAACGGCGGCATTTTCTGGTCCTGGATCATGTGCATATTCTCACCTCGTCGATAGTTTAGAAACTTCAGGAGTATTAATCCTTCATTTTCACATTCGTTAGCTTTTCGAAAAGTTTTAAATAAGTTGTCTTCATCGTCACCACTTTCAAATTCATTTTTATTTAGAGTTTTATTTTTGAATATTGTAGTTTTCGATGTTATCTTTATCCCCAGCGTTACAAACACAAATTGCCCAGTCTTTTTAGATTTTAATGATGAAATTTGGTTTTGGCTAGCCAAATTTACTTAGTATCTTAGTTACTAACTTACTTTAGTCGCAGCGAAATGATTCTATCGTGATGATAATGTCATAGAAAAAAGTTACTACTCCATTTGTTAATAAAATGTGAAACATCAGGAAATTGTGCTTAACTAGCTAAGAAGTATATAAGCTATGTAAAAATCTTACACGTCTATTTTCATAACGAAACAAATTTAAATTGAATCCGAACTTCCTTTATATAATCCTAGGTAAGGGTCCTAGGTGATGAATATTACCGTCGTTCAGCACTAGGCTGCAATGGAACTTTCTTCCTCCTTCTAGTATGAGCCTACTTTTTGAAAGCTCCAAAGTAAGATCACAAGCATTGCTTAAAGTGGGTCTTCAAAAGGCCTGACATTGGGTAAGAGGGATAGCGGAAACTAAAATTCAAACTTGACAGGAATGTACGTCTGTTAACGTATAAATCGTCATCATCATCAAATCAGTAGATCCTCATAAGTAAGTGCATGAAGATGCGGGGGTTTATCATTTCTGCGTTCACAGACACCCGACAAGAGTGACTCAACGATTTCTTAGTGCGCCACTTTCAACAAATCCTTATGTGCTAATGCTTTTATTGTTAGCAAAAGTTTTAAAACAATAACTTTCAACTATGTAGAATCATGTTTACTTTTTTATTGCATGTGAAAACATTAAATAAACGAAGCCTACTGACGAGTTCCCGTGGTATGCTGGGAAATGTAGATCCTGGTAGTCAATTAGTTTCCTCACATACTCCGGAACAGATCCTTTTTATCATAAGCACCTAGATTTTAATGTGATGCCATACCGTTTTATTAGAGATGGTATTGGTACGGTTTTCTCAAAGCAATAATATTCTCCAATAGTTTAAAGTTATTGGTTCATGAAAAAAATTAGAGCTACCAAAATGGAATTTAAAATATCTTCAAGCTTACAAATTGAAATTGTTTTCGTTTAGACGTATGGTAAATTTCCACTGTCTAGACTATATCTAGACAAAGCTGAACTCTATAAATAATCAGTAATAAATTGGATAAAATGAGATCTGAAAGTAGTTAGACATTTACATTTAGTAAATGATGATACCGTTCTGCATCATTTGCTTTTATATTTTCGACTCAAATTTTATCGTTATTTAAGCACTCAACTTCTTAAAATAGACTCTTGTGTGAATCTGGGTGTTCATGAATCCACAAACTAAACAAGAAGAAATTTAATGTCTCATAACTAAGCTTACTAAAGATAAATGAGAATTAACAAAATATTTCAAGAAGTAAGCTGCCGAGATACGTTCTTAACTAGAGTCATTAAAAACTAGAGTTTCTACTCAGAGATGTTTGCATATTGTTCCAATTGTATACATTTATAATATTTTTTGCGTACTCTTTGGATAGATTTATAGTTAGATATCCTAAAATTGTTAAATTCTATTCAGTTGGAGTCATGAATATTCTTGATATTAACTTCCCAGTATATGGGAAGTTCTTGTAATCGCCTCGAAAATCGAAATTGAAATTTTCAACATTTCTTTACGTTTTGAGGTCTACAGAGTATATATAAAGTGTTTTTAGAAAGAGAGATGTATGTGTGTGTGTACGTATGTACGTATGTACGTACGTACGTTCGTGAACAGTTTTTCTACGAGCATAACTTACGTAAACATTGACTTCGTTAAGATGTCAATCGAAGCGCTTTTGCAATCTTAAGAGCTGATTAGTTTTTGGAAAACTTCGGTCGGGGGTTTTGTTGTTTTTTCTCTTTGATGGTCATTTCTGTCATGCGTTATATCTCGCGAACCAAACATACGATTTGCAGTTTTAAGATGTCAATCGACGCGTAATAACATTTATGTGCATCTATCGAAATTTGAAAAAAATGTTAAAGCGGTTTTTGAATTTACTAGAAAAAAGTGCAAAAAATTTTTTTTTCATAAACAATAAATTTTTAACCTGATTTACGAAGCACAGTAATCGAATTTAATAAAATTTATATACTCCAAATAGTGTTTGTAAAAACATCATCAAAACTTTTTGTCATAATTACAAAAAAATTAAATAAAAAATAAAAAATCATTAACAGTCATCATGATCTTTAAGGCCATTTCTGTAAAACTTTCTTCATGGTTCTGAAAAAAAATGAATTAAAAATAAAAAATCGTTCAAAATTACCATGTAAAGAGGGTTCATACGAATGATGTTACTGTATATCTTTCATTCTAAAGAAATTGTTGTAAATTCAATCAAAGTTTTAAAATATTTGCATAATTTGAGTAGATTTTTAATAGTTTTCACAGTCTTTCAATTAAAAAAAGCTGCTTAAATTTTGAAAACCAACATAATTTCAATCAAATTTGCATTTGTGGTAATCAATCATCATCACCCATCCACCAAAAACCTTACGTAATCAATGGACCCTCTCGTATATGATATGATTAATATTAACTCATTCCTGTTACTGCTTTGAATACCTCTCATTATTATTATTTAAAGTAGTATTATTTTCAAAATTATTATTGCGTGTAATGTTTTTGATGTTTATGTAGATATTACTGGGAAGTAGATCGTATGGACCTCAAGGGTCGCACCTCGCGGATTGTTTTTTATAACGTTTCTAGATAGATTTACAGTTAGACATCTTAAAAATGTTAAATTTTCTGCAGTCATGAATATCCTTGATGCTTAGTTTATGTCGGATTCTAGCTTTTGCATTGTCGTTATTGGCACATTTTTTACTCAAAAAGTATATTCTTAGCTTGATTTTATAGTGCGAAGCAAAATATTCAACATTTTCTAAAACCTTCCAGATGCTGCTTTTAGTTCTAGAAATGTTCTACAATGATCTCTTCAGTTTTGCATTTGAAATTTTTAACTAAAAAACGAGTCAAACTTGAATAATGCAGCATTGTATTAAAACCAAGCGATTATTCTCTGCAAAGGCCAATGTTGTTCACCCTGTTGCTTGTCTTTCTTCGCCATTAAATCTGAACTACTTGCGTACATCAGAAACTAGACAAAAAACGGACATAATAATAAGGCAATAAAATGCTAAGCAAACAATGATAATGTCTTTGAAAAAATGTTATGTGAATATACAGTGTATAGACATGCATATACAAACAAAACACCTGGATGAAAACAGTTTCAATTTAGTCATCATATAATAATTTATCCAATTCCACCAAGCAATGTTTGCATTCAATGAATCTTTGGGTAATTTAAATTTAATTCAACCAAAGAAAAGAAGATTTCGTTGGTATGTACTGTGCAGTCGCTCAAAATATCGTCGGGTGCTGCTCTTTGAATAAATTATCAACGCTTTCAGACTATGTCCATAAAACCAGTGTATATCTCTAATCTAAATTGCTTGAATCGCCATTAGAAGTTAATTACCCAATGAGAGAAGAGTGAAAAAATACAACGGAAAGTAAGTAACGAAGTGTTCAACCAACCATGCAGATTGTAAGGATAGTTAGAAGTACATACGTATATGGACAGAGGCATAGGTTTGTACACTAATTAGGTCCAAGTCGAATTTCTCACGCGTTGAAGCCATTTTTTCAGTTGCCAGGTTGTTTTCTTAAAACTTTCGGATGAGCTTAGATACTTCAAAGTAGTAACTCTGCAGCTACTTGCGAAGAAGCATTCTGCCTCAAGATATATGTATGTAGGTATGTACTTAGATGGACAGATACACGAGGACAGGGTATCTATCATTCTTTTCATTGCATGAAACCAACAGCGAGGTGAACATTTTCTGAGTTCATAGGACTGTTAGGGTAGCCAAGAAATGTTAAATACGTTCAATAAAACTGTTTCCGGCTGGTAAAGCAGTTACGTTTTGATATACGTTATTATATCATAAATCATTGTAACGTGAGTCTACGGAATTGGATGCCGAGAGTTAATAGTTAATTAACGTAATTATGCATTGCATGGTGTACAGCGTAACTGCTGTGGTTCATGCCCATTATTTATTTATTTGGAAAAACTCTTGTGGTTATTACCGAAACATCGAATCAAACAACCGTTTGTTGAATTTACAGATTCAGTCATTTATTTAAGCCGGACTAAAATTCCAAACTTAAATTTTCTTCGTACTACCAAATTCCAATTATGTACCATCATCATCATGGTAAGTCTTTCATGGGCTATGAAAGTCGAGGTATATTTGGTAGCTCTTATTTTTATGTGTAGCGTTCGCTAAAATATGATTCCACTGGAAACAGTGCATGACGGCCTGGACAAAAGAGCACCATCATAATCCGATCAAGCCAAATCTGATATCAATATCCGAGCACAATCAACTTAAGTCAACATTGATAAAATCAATGATCATAAAGTGTAAATCTTACCGTCATTGTGTTTCTCGGTCGAATTTGCGATTGATCAATCAAATCGCTACGAAAGGGAGTTGATTTTGAAACTGAGCAGCTAACGGACTTACATTTATGTCTTTATGTTCGCTGTCATCATCTCCATCTTTGGTATCTTCTGAAGCTCTTCATCATCTTTAGATAAAGACTCGGTTACGTTGCACCCACGGCATGAAGAATTGCAGTGGTGTTGCCAATTGTAGGGAAGTCAATTATTTTGTTGAAAATTTATAAGTACACATGACCGCGATAGGGACGGTAGCATTTTTTATGCAAACTTCCCCAACTTCCAATTTGGTTTTACACCTGCTCAGAATTGACAACATTTCACATTGTCTTCAACTAATCTACATATAATTGTTAATAATCAATTCAACTACAAAATATATATATATATATAGGCGTACCCCGATTTACGACAGGGTTGTGTTCCGTGAAATGGTGACGTAACTTGAAACGACTTAAAACGAGTCAAAGTAATTTGTCACAAGTTAATAACAAATGGCAGCTTACGTACATATGAAATGAAAATCAAATTTAGGAATGATATGATAGTAAACGTATATATTTTGAAGATTCAATAGTTTTATTGTCGATTAACAGCTACACAAATCAGTTCATAATATCATCATAATCATCATCAGAATTCTTTCTGAAATTAGATGATGATGGAACATCTTTACCTATAGTTGTCTTTTTAAAGTAGGAATCGATGCACTGTTGCGTACTATTTCTTTTTGTTGTTGTATACAATTCCTTGTAGGAAAGAGCAGCATCATTTACCAGCTGTATAAATCTTTCGCTTCGATCTTTGTTTGAATCCAACTCAAATATCTCTTTGGCTTTACCCAAATATTCTAAGCCTTCCGACAATTTTTTAAATGTTAGAGGACAATCATGGGAAGCAATCTGCTTAATTGTTTCCCTAACCTCAGAAACATCACCTTCGGTGTCTATTGAACCGTCTAAAAGTTGAATCAGCTCTTCAGCTGATATTTCCGCATCATGCGATTCCAATAGTTCTGACAGATTTGCGTTGTCTACTTCGGAAAATCCAATTTGGTGAGCCAAATTCAAAATGTCCGTTTGTATTTCGGCCAAATTCGTTGCCGTTGACTCGTTCATCACGCATTCAGGCCAAACTTTCTTTCATGCTGCATTCATATTTGCTTTCGTCATTTCATTCCATGAATCTCGAATGTTTCCCACCGCTTTTAAAATATTTAAATTTCGCCAGAAACTTTTAACCGTTGAATTTTGCTGCCGGTTTCTTCTTGATTTATCTCCTCTTTCAATTGTTTAAAAGTTCGCCGCAGAAAGTAAGCTTTAAAAGAAGCAATTACACCTTCGTCCATAGGTTGTAATAGAGAAGTGGTATGTGGAGGCAAGAATATTACTTTGACATTCGAATCTAGGTCGTCGAAATTCACTGAATGTGATGGAGCATTGTCCAAAATCAGCAGTGCCTTGTATGTTAAATTGTTTTTAGAGCAATAGTCTTTCACTTTTGGACAAAACATAGTTAGAAACCAATCACGAAATATTACTGAAGTCATCCGCGCCTTCCTGTTAGAGCGCCAAATAACTGATAAATTTATTTTTGCAATATTTTTCATCGCTCTGGGTGTTTCTGATGAATAAATGAAAAGAGGCTTCAATTTTAAATCTCCATTGGCGTTTCCCTCAAAAGCAGGTTAGACTATCCTTAGCGGCTTTGAATCCTGGAGCAGTGCTCTCTTCTTTAGACAAAAATGTTCTTGATGGCATTCGTTTCCAAAAGAGTCCCGTCTCATCTACGTTGAATATCTACGATTAGAAAATACTATGAGCTCTGCAATCTACTTAAACTGTGTATGTTGTTTGTTGTTTTTCAATTAAGAAAAACTATAGACAATGGATATAGTCTTAAAAAAATACCTGTCGGGCATCGTATCCTCCTTCAGAAATAATTGCCGATAAATATGGCACAAATCTCTCAGCGCTGACCATATCTGCACTAGCCGATTCTCCGGTCAACTTAATATTGTGTAAGCCGCATCGCTTTTTAAATCGGTGGAACCACCCCCGACTAGCATTAAAAGATTCTTGCTGAGTTGATGTTCCGCCATCTCGACACACCACAAAATTGACTAAACTTTTGGCTTTTTCCTGAATCATCAATGTATTCAGCGGAACGTTCTTCTGGTTTGGATCTTCAATCCACGTGCTCAAAAGCTTTTCCATTTTTTCCATGTTTGTACTTCGTAATTTCGTTATTACAGAACAAGATTTAGATGTACCAGCTTGAGCATTTTCTCTAATTTTTTGGGCATTTTTAACAATTGTATGCAAAGTCGTTCGCTTTAATTTCATTGCTAATCCAATGTCTCTTACTTTTTCACCAATACGCGAACACTTTGTTGTTTTTTAGTCTCGTTTTCATTAAATATGATAGTACTTTTTTCAGCTGTCTCTTCGAGTTATCCAATAAATCAATCCTAACCTGAATTGTATCGGTTCGATTCAATTCTCTTAAAAAATTGCAAGTTTTGTTGCTAGGATTTACTTCCTAATCCTTGATTTGTTCGTCTCGTTTCATGGGTTCTTGCTTTGAAAATTAAGTCCTTAGCATAATCCTGAGCTATTTTTTTGTATCATTCTCAAGCATCCTGCATCCAAAACTGCAATTGTATGATTTTTCTCGATCGTGAGTTTTTTGCCATTGAACGGATATTGTACGTTTTTTCTCACTTTGATCACTAGTTTGGCATCCCTACTGATCAGGAATGCCAACCGAGTAGAATTTAAGATGCATCTCGAGGAAGTCTTCAAAATTCCACTCACATAAATTATATATAATACTCGTATAAAATATAAGAAGGAGGCATCAAACGCTGTCTCATTTGTGGAGATCTCGTTTTTAGTGATATTTTTACACCAGTCAGAATTCATGTGTCGTCTGAAGTTCGAGGTTTGAACCACAAGCACATATGCTGATTTTAGAAACGAACTGCTCTTCTCTATTCATCCATGGAGACAGTTTTCAAACGAAAGTTCACGTGAAACCTATAGCCCAGTCAAATTAAGCAGGGTCACGTTTATGCACTATTTCGCTATTATCTCAAAACCCGTCGTACGAAAAAATAAGGCCATTTTTGTTGAAAATTAAAATATGATAATATTTTATGGCACATTTTTTCCTGTAAAATATCCAACTTTTGAACAGTACCTTAAAAAAATTTTGGATTGATTTTCTGTTAGATATCGGATTTTACGAAAAAAATATTGGATCACAATTACAGAACGTTACAGAGTGTTTTATTGTAAGATTAGAAGTTTACAATTTGCTGCGCGCCAACTGCGCAAACCCCATCAAAACTTTGTCGTCGTCCACCAATACTTAATCTTTATGCTGCTATAGTCCTAATCAGGAACGCCTGATATTTCTTTGATGGTCTGTATATCCAGCTTGGGTGCTGACGTTGTCCTAATCAGGAAAGCTTGATAATGCTATCATAGACTGGACCTTACTTATTCTCGAGAAGGTATAGTTTTGAAGGTATGCCTTAGCAACGCCTCCTCAGACACGTTATATGCTTTGATTCTTCCTGAGGTTGATTCTCATCGGGCGATCTATTGCTGCCCGTTTCATATGTTCTTGGTCCTTACTGTTGTTATGTGCCTTTCCTTATTTTTTTTCTATTCGTTTTGTATTTCCAAGTTAACATCTTTGCGCTCAGTTGTTCTAATAAATACTATTTATTTTCTGAATTTATTGATATTTATTGATCTGATAAGAGCGTCATGCGGACCATTATATGCTGCCATTTTTAAAGCACATGAGATGATCAAAGTCTTAGGTTATGCCGACTGAGTAGAATTGAGATGTTTTCTCCGACAGCCATGCCACTATTCAATCACTTTCAAATGTGTTCACCATATCCTAAATGATTTTGGTATGTTATAGACACCTTTATGGAAAGTCTCTAAATTCTGGGAACACGAGGGCAGTGATACAACTGGGAACTAAAATGCAGATGTGTTAGCCAGAACTGGCTCTGAGTTCAAGGACTACACACTACTTCTTCATGTTGATCAGCTTTTAGCCTTCATTGAACTAAGTATTGAAAAGAACTACGTAGAATCTGCAAACAATACTTAGCTACTTGAAGAATAAATATTTAGTTCACATCCAGCTCAAAACGCGCCAAGCAGCTCCTCAATATGGATCATTGTATTTTAAGGAAGCTTTTTTGTAAGCAAATATGCATGCATGTATTTTCAACAATTTCTACAACTACAGTTTGGAAGATGATGAAAAACCAAATAATCATTTTCTGTGTGGAAACTTTGTGCTTTCCAGGACAAAAATGCAAATTCAACACTCCACCAAGATTAGGGAAAGAACAACTGGAAAACCCAGAATAGATTGTTTCTAACATACCCAAATTTAAGAGGAAATCAATATAGTTATAGACATCCAAAAGCAACGATTTTCAAGACACACTTGAAAATCCTCTTATGCTATCACAATGATTCAAAATAATCTATGCGAAAGAAAGTTGCTATATTCTTTATATTGTGTTTGGTAACACCTGGCAGTTTCTCGAGAATTTGTGATCTCCAACAAAATACAATGAAATCTTCTGCAAAAAGTGTTTGGTATCCATGGATGATAGTTTCAGTAAAACCCGAAAACCCGATTGATTCCACTTTTAAAAAAAATCATATTATCAATGGTTCACAAAGTCAAATTCAATCTTAGTCGCTCGGAGACTTCATTTCCAACTATCTGAATTTGGGAATATCAAAAGATATTTGACATCTATATTCACTGAGTCCTCCAAGCGTTTGTGTGGTTTGCCCAGTTGGTATCTGGCCTTTCTTGGTGCATCTGAGAGCTGAAAAATCTTACCAGAAGGATCAAAAAAATCACATAAAACATAACTAGCAGGCTTATCACAATGGACTGGCGATCCATTATCCATCACCGCAGCTTATTCATGAACACTACTTATCGACTTTTTGGCATTCTGAGTACACCTAAAAGTCCTGATCTTACTCTTTGAGAATCAATTGTTGAAAATGATGTCAGGTTCAAGATTAGAAGTTAAAATTGATAAGTAAATCATATTAAAAGCGTGATTTTCAAACAATTTAATAAATAGTAGGCCATTGGTTGACTTTTTTTGAAGTGCGTGTTATTTCAACAATGATGCGCATGACATACTGACAGATACATATGTAGTGTCAAATTTCCGCTGGTCTTTCGATGGATTAATCTTGCAAAATATTGATAGATTATTTTCAATATTAGTGTTGTGTTGCAAAAAGTGTACAAAATATGAATAGAAATTTTGTTCGAAATAAAATTCCCATCAATTTTTAAGGAAAATGTTAAGATTAATTGATATGCAAACGATATACAAACAAACAATTAACATGATTAAGGACCACATCTATTCGCGCTATCAGGGATATTAAGAAGTGATATAGAAAAGGGTCAGCAATAATCGACAATGTACTTCACAATTAGTCTTAGAGAAAATGCTACTGTCAGGCGAGCACTAGCAGTTTTTAAGCTGAAATCATTTTTTGTAAATAATCGCAAGGAGTATTCTATTGAAAATATCAAATATTAGATGATGCAGTTTTTTAGAAACTCAAAAAATAGATCGTTCCCCAGATATTTAAATGTTTTTTGCTATGATCTAAAACTCAAAATCGTGTACCTATTTTTTGAAGGAAAAAAATTTCACTTTAGGCATCGTTCCGCTCATAACTGAAGCAAAAATTTACAATTTCACTTTGAGAAACCCATAAAAGTCCCATAAGATTCCAGAAGAGAGCTCACAAACCCTTTTGCCCACCAGAATAAAATCAAAGAGTGGCAAAGCCAACCACAAGTCGACGTTATTCAATACCACAGTGCAAACATTGTTCATTGGTTGTTTTTGATTTTAAATAATATCTCTTTACGTCTCGACGTATGCCATGCATTATATGAAAACAAGCCAACACGAAAGCACCCATAAAAGAGCTGAACGCTTAACCCCGTCAGTTCGGCTTAGAGAATAATCCCAGGACACAAAACCCGAGAAAGATTGCCAGCCGTGCTTGTTTGCGAATTAAATACATATCTAAAGATGTGCGTACATACAATTGCAGGTTTTTTTTTATCATGTCGATTCAAATTGAGTTTTTCCTTGAGGATCCCCACGATCACGGTTTCCCATCATTCGTTCCAGCCTAGCAACAATTGTGCTGTTAGCCGGGCTGCTTGTTTTCCGCCGGGAACACCTGTTCGCTAAACCTGAAGCTTCCGTTTTATTTGTTGTTCGCAGCATTAGATCAAGTGTATCATCATCATCATTACCATCACCATCGCGATCGCGATCGCTGCCGGCTACAAGAACTTTACCAGGTTTATTATCATAATTAAAGAAAGGCAATTAATTATCGCTCTGCAGCGATGTTAACATGAACAAATGGCCGCGATAGAACAAAGACTTTTGAGAATGTGTATTTATGGGAACAATGACATCTTAGACGAATGCCAGAACAAACAGGAGAATGATGCACCTAAGCGGAAGTATCTCGGATTTGCGTGTCGTTTATCTCAGATGGAATTGCTATCTCGAATGCAATATTTCCGATTGATTCTTTGAATTAAAACATTGACTGAAACGTTTTCCTGGAACCACTCTTTGATTGTTATTCAAACAAAATGATTTTAACCTATGCATTGAAACTAAATTTATGCTAGTATGACGGTGCAAAGATACTCAGCTTAAGCCTTCAAAGTTAAGCCAAATCAAAACACTTAACTTTAAATTCGAAAATTTCTTTTTACTTTCAGACATAGATCCTACGTAGTTGTTGCATGCGAGAAAAGTCACAGGATCATAGTCATGCTTCATGATGGTGAGTCGGTCATCCTCTTTTTAAATGTATATTTTTAATATAATATAATATTCATGATTATTTGTATCGATTTCTGGATAACTATTTCTCATTCTCACATTGCTACTGGCAGTCATTGTTTCATAAAATACAGTGTTGTTAATTTTTAGGGTGAAATTTTCACAGAAAAATTTCCTGCTTTTTGTAATTTTTGGATTCAAAAGGACCATCCTAATAATATGATAATGATAAATAAAAATGTATATCAACGGGTGACATGTATGAGAATGAGTGTATTTTTAATGTTAAGATTTTTTTAAAGAAAAGATGAAGCATTAATGATACACAAACCATTCCACCATATCGAAAGCACTTTATTTCTAGGTTCATGTGAAACTTTTGCAATATTTTATTTCACAATACAAGCGCTCGAGAATGTAGGAATAGTTTGATAAGGTTATGTGCTCGGCAACAGTTTTTCGGTCCTATTCAAATATTTTTAACTTCCCAGTTCCCTATGGGAAGTTATTGTAATTGGGTCGATTTTGCGAATCCCAAATTTTGACATACTCGTATATCCACGTTTTAAGGTCTCTAGAATCCAAATCCATCGTTTTTAGAGAGATGTCTGTGAGTGTGTATGTACGTATGTGTGTATGTGCGGATGTGCGTATGTGCGTTCGGAATAATTTTTCGTCTCGATTATCTCAAGAACCAAAGATCGTATTGACGTAAGACCGGTTTTATTTGACGCGTAATCACGTAACTTAAAACTGAATAACTTTTCAGCAAAATTGGTTGGGCCGTTTCTTATTTAGGATGAAAAAACTGAAAAAAACGACTAAAAATTGCTTAGTTTTAAACTGTTGATACGCACTATTAATTCGTGCAGATACCAAATACCTTCATAGTAATGTTATTATTGTGCGTTTAAGCAAAATTGTGATCAAATTTGTAAAAAATGTTATTAAAAAAAAAAATAAAGATTAATTGAATGAAATTCCAAACTTATATTATCAGGTTTGGGTAAATGGGAGTAGAGACGCAAATGCAGTTAATAATTGGATATTGTTATAAATGATTTAATATTGTTAATAATAATCAAATAATATTAGTTATAATTTGATATTGTATATATAAAGTCAATTATAATTATTCAGTAACGATCAAACATTCTTAATAACGAATGATTATTGTAAATAATAATTAAATACCCTCAAAAATAGTTGTAGATTCCGAGGCCGAGATGGAGAACGAGGTTGAGGACGAAGTGGAGGACAAGAAGAATGACGAGAACAAAGAGGACGAGGTTGCCGAGGCTTAGGTAGAGGATGACCAGGTGGTGGAGACGTCTTCCTCTACCAAAGCTTTTATGGTTAGATAAAAAATTGATAAAAATATTAAAAGCAATTATATTAATTTAGAATTTAATTATTAATAATAGTAATTAACAATAAAAGCAAATTATAGCTTTTTATTCACCCCACTGGGAAGTTAGTCGTGTGAGCCTCAAGGGTCGCACTTAGACCACATTTTTATATCATAAATTTGATATTCCTTGGAATACCCTTGATGTTGTTTCGCGAGTACCTTGTGGATTTATATTTTGCAAATTATGTGGAGGTATTCGTTGTATCCTTTAAATCTTGTCCGAGATTAATTACGCCCTCCAAATGTCACCATGCCACCCGAAATCATATACATGCTTATTCTTTCGTACATATTCTAAAAAGGGTTTATCGGTTTTTCAAAAATCCAATGGCTTGTATCTTTTTGCTAAGAGGGTGCGTATTCCATTTTTCGAAGATTGATAGTGCTATCTTAACAAGCAAGCTTATGATAGACGTACTTATCTCTGAGTTATTTGATTCATACACAGTGATTTTTGTTTTGTTGTCCTTCGTGCAAGAGAATGCACATTGTCACTTCTATAGAGGCTTGGTTTCCCTAACAACGATAGGTCTTCCACTTTTGAGCATCATTTAAGGGAGTAGGTACCAAGCCTATTTCTATGAAAAACCTGTTACTAAATTTGTACATTTTCCTCTGAAACTAAAGTTCAAAATATAAAGTAGTTTCGACAGTCCCTTCAACAAAATAATCTTATTATTTAATGCAGACACAATTTTCCATGAATTAGTATTTACAATACGGCAAGAACTTCAAAAATGAGAAAAATGCTAATCGTCTTTTTCCAACTTTTAAATTTGTTTCTTTGGTAAACATTTAACGCAACGAAAAACTGTCTTCTGCGTTGAATTGAATAGCTTTTTTTTAATTTTACAAAAAAAATCTGTGTTCCCTGATTCAATGGGTCTCGAGAAGAATACTGTTTTATCTGAAAATCGTAATTTTTCAAGAGAGGCAAAAAAAAACACTTCCATCCATAATTCCCGTTGGTTCGGACAACTTTTATTGGTTTTCTGTACTCAATTCAGTAAATTGACTTTTTTATTTTGTAAGGGTGCCAAAAGCTCGGTTTCCTTACAATTTTTGGTAAATCGGACCTGAAACCTCCGGTAGTCATCACTCAAATTTCCTTAGGAATTTATATTTTCTTTGTTTCCATGTTCTGTTCGTAACGTTTGATTTCTGATTTCTTTTTCGCACGATGAATTGTAACGTTTTACTTTTTAATAAGTGAACAAAAATGTTTATTTCTAAGCGATATCAAAAGATTTCTTCTAAGGAAACACCTGAAGCTTTTTCATCACCCCAGATCGAAACAGTTTCATTTTTAACGACTCCTGTGTCAAAAACACACTAACTCTGCTGTTTCATAGGTCTGAGTGAACTCACTGTTTTCAAAGTTAAGTCCGATTCGGGTAATATTGTTTTTCAGTTTTCGATACATAACCTTCAATAATTTTGTAGACACTTCTAGCTTCCAAAAACCAACCTTGGGTGCAGAAGAGACTGAGGAATTTCCAAGTGTCTTTTAACATGTTGTAAGTTTCTATTCATCTCAATATAGTGGTTCGATTTACGTAATATTTTGTGGAGACATTTTTTCAAGGTCCTGAATATTGCGTCGACGTGAAACCTTTTCCTCTAATATGTTTTCATTCGGTTTAATTAACTTTCAATAGTCACTACTAACCCTCGAAAATTTAGACAAGACTTGATGGCTTCTCAGGATCTCTTACCATTTTGTCGATTAGGCTTCATTGGGTCTTTGGCTCTTCCTTTTTTTACACTCTCGGATCCAAAGTTGAAGTTGCAATGTATCATCAAATTTAGGATGTCGGCTGATTTTGAATTTGTTATTAATGCCAAAAGGCGAAATCCTTTTGATTTATGTCGGCTGGTTTTGGCACCAGAAAACTGTAATTGCTACAAATTGTACCGCAAACGAACTGTGACAATATTATTTTAAAGTAAGTTCTAAACGCTTTTTTGCGGTTAAAGTTGAAACGATGAAGCTATTAGGCGCAAAACATAATTTAGAGTGGTTTTTAGTTTTAAACGTTTTTAATATTGTCACAACGTGAATACAATCTATGTACAAGTTTCAGGAAATTAAATTTTGCGATGAATTCGCCTAGCATTTGTGCGCAAGCCACTATTCACGAACTATTAAACCGAGAAGCGAACGAATGTGGATTGTCTTTTCTTTTGAGTGGATTTTTCAATTAACATTGAAATTTCCTCCATGAAAATGCCCCTTAAATTACCTAGCAAAGAGAGAGCGTATAGCAGTATCTAGTTTGGAGAAGGACTCAAATAAAAGTTTCATCTTAATGAAATTGGAGCTAGATGATTATATGTCCTACTTGTTTCCCTGAGAAGAACACGTATCTTGTTTCTCTACAAAAAATTTTCGCTATACACGTTTTAGAATTCTCTTTTCCTAATTAATTTTTGGTATTGTTAAATATATAATTAATTAAGAGCGTGACGTCGAAAGCTAACAAGATCTTCGGAAAACGTAGACTGGATTACGATGGTAAAAGAACTCTATATAGTTTGATGTTCACATGCACATACAAGTTTGCATTTGAAATTTTGCAGTGTCAGCAAAATTTCATTTACCACATTCGTTACGGCCGTAAAAAACCAAGCAAACTTTTCAGCTCGCTTTAAGTTCGACTGGCCACGTTATGGCGGACAAAGTGAATTATGTGGCCAACCGTACATGAGTACATTCCCAATAAAAGATTGCGTTTCGTTGCAATGTCTACGTCGTGTTCTATTAAATAAAGTGTACATAAGTATATGGCGAAAAACTTTGCAAATACGAGTCCAAATAAGAGTTTTATTGTATCTCATTTCCTTTTCGCACGGAGCAGCACAATCGCATGTGAACACATCATGTGTGGATCGGTTTGATTTTCTAGCCTAGTCAGTGCGCCACGCTAGCATGATCAGCTTGCCTAGACGGTAATGCACGGCACACCTGTGATTAGAAGGGGCTAATCGTCGTCGTCGGGTACATAGGTGCACACATATCACCTCCGGACTCACATGGTCACCTAGAAGTTGTATAGGCACCAAGCATGCATTCCTAAATGCTAGAAAAAGCCTAGCTGACGAGTGAACGACTTTTCCGATGTCTCGCTGCACTTTTTGCAATTGGCAACCTGAAGTGTCGCTAGCCATTTGCATATCAGAGTAATTCGACACCAACTACCTAGGGCTAATGCCTCTAGTGTGTGATGCAGTAGTGAACTGCATATATGAAGCGAGCAGTCATTATCGGGCAATGCAGCGCGGCATCAATTTTCCATAATGAACTTTTCACCGCGAGTATCAGGTTATCGTCTGGTGCTTCCAAGTTCAGTTCAACGTCTTTATCTTCCATAAAAGACAATCAAAACAATTTTATTTTATTCCATGTTTAATTTACAGGTCTACAATGGTTTTGGTGCCGCCATGACTAAAGTGGCTTTCTTATTTGTTAGTTATATGGATTCTAACTGTATATAATTTTTTTCAATTCTACGTGCAGTTTTTGTGATTTAGGATATACCGAAATAGTACGGATTTTATTAATTTTTAATATTGTTTATTTTATTCTACACAAACAAAACTTCTTTTTCGAGACTTTATCGCATGGATGTCTTTGAAACATTCTCTGGTAATGCTCCAGCAGTAATCTGCCATCATGTGTTCATCCCATCGACCTTGATACCTGTCTTCCATGACTTTCAAATTCTGATGAAATCGCTCTCCTTGCTCTTCGCTGTAAGAGTCAAGATTTTCGAGAAATCTGTTCAGATGGTTATGAAGATAGTGGACTTTGATACTCATATTACATCCAAGCTTTTTAAAATTTTCCAACAGGTCCAGCACTAATTCTTGGTAATTTACTGACTTATGATAACCTAAAAAGTTTTTCGCAACACTGACGAAAGATATCCAGACCGCCGATTCTAAATCATTCATTGATTGCATAAAATTGTTATCCTTCATTAAAAATCTTATCTGAGGTTCATCAAAAATACCAGCTTTCAATTTTTCAGTACTCAAACCCGTTAATTTTTTTGCTATATAAGTAAAACAAGAGCCAGTTTTGACCAATGCCTTAACGAATTGTTTCATTAATCCTAATTTGATATGCAATGGTGGCAAAATTATTTTTTCTCTGGAAACCAAAGGTGGGTTTATAACGTTTTGTGTCCCAATTGTTAAGGTTTTCCTAACAGGTCAATCCTTTTTTATCCAGTGGTTATGTTTCGCTCTGCTGTCCCATAAACAAATGAACCATGGAAACTTCGTGTACCCGCTTTGTTGTCCTAATGGAAAATTTACCATTTTTAAATCCACGCATATTAACCACTGATGATCGCGGTATTTAATTTTATCTAAAACGAGAGACACATTTTGATACTCCTCTTTTAATTTCGTGGAATGAGCGATCGAGACAGCGTCATGTTTATTACCATTATTTAATGAAAGACACTTTAAACTTCGTTTCTCGCTGTCGATAAAAAGTCTCCATTCATCAGGTTGGTAGCTGACGAGACCCATTTTAGTTAAAAGACCACCAATATCGTTACAAAAAACAATATCGGTTTCAGAATTAAAAAACTGAAGAAATTCTTTTTCTCGATTGCGATAAAATGTGATATTTGTACCTGTAGAAAGTAAATTTCTTTCTTTAAGTCTGGATGCTTATAGTTCTGATCGTTCTTTTGAAAGGTCTAAATCTCGTACCAGATTATTGAACGCATTTTGAGTGAAAAGTAAAGGCTCCGACGATCGCAATGTCGTCTCAAAATCGCTATCACATTTAACTTCAGAGCTGTCTTGTGAAGCGCCAATAGTATCCATTTCTGTATCCAATATATCTGACGGATTTCTAAAAATAGGAAATGGTGTATCTGCTGAGTGGGGCACAGGCCTTTTAGCGGACTCCAGGTCAGGATAGGTCATTTTTCTCCGATGAACACCATGTAGTTTGGCGGCACAAAAATAACAGTCATTGTAGTGATTTTTCGGTTCCTTCCAAATCATGGGTACATCAAACTTTAAATGACTTCGTTTTCCATTTAACCATTGCCTTAAATGCTCACTACACAATTTGCAAACCGTATTTGGAATCCATGGCTTGATAAGGTCCGTAATATGTATCTTAAAATAAGCAAAGTACGCATTTTTCACAAAGTCGAATAAAGTTTTTCGACATTTTTAACTTCCCAGTATATGGGAAGTTCTTGTAATCGCCTCGAAAATCGAAATTGAAATTTTCAACTTTTCTTTACGTTTTGAGGTCTATAGAGTATATATAAAGTGTTTTTAGAAATGGAGACGTATGTGTGTGTGTGTGTGTACGTACGAACGTACGTCTGTACGTTCGTGGACAGTTTTTTCTACGAGCATAACTCACGTAACCAAAGTCCGATCGATTTGGCTGAGGTGTCAATCGAAGCGTCTTTGCAATTTCAAGAGCTGATTAGTTTTTGGAAAACTTCGGTCGGGGGGGTTTGCTGTTTTGTCCGGTTGAAGGTCATTTCTGTCATGCGCTATATCTCGCGAACCAAACATACGATTTTTTTGAACAAGATGTCCATCGACGCGTATTGACGTTTGTGGAATTCTATCAAATTTTCAAATAAATTCTTGGAGCGGTTTTCAAATTTTTAAAAAAAAGTGCAAAAAATTAGGTTTTTTTTTCAAAAACAATAAAAATTTTAACCTTATTGTCAAGTTTTAGTAATCAATGTTTATAAAATTTATGTATTCCAAACAATGTTCGCAAAAACTTCATCAAAACTTTTTCTCATGATTACGTAAAAAAATAAATTAAAAATAAAAAATCAATAAAAGTCATCATGATTTTCAAGGTCATTTTTATCATTCACTATATCTCACGAACCAGATATAATTTTTGCATCATTACGGTGTCAGTTGACGAGTATTAACATCTTTGAGAAGTTTTTAACATTATAAAAATTCGTTTCAGCCGTTTTTGAATTTAATGGAAGAAAATGCAAAAAAGTATAGTTTTTTTCATGAAAAATATTTTTTTACCTGATTTGCACAGCACAGTGATCCAGTTTATAAAATGTATACATTCTTATCAGTTTTTGGAGAGAAACCGGCAAAATTTCATTCCATGATTATGAAAAAACTAAATTAAAAATAAAAAAATCTTTCAAAGTTACCATGTAAAGAGGGTTCATACGAGTGCTATTACTTTATATCTTTTATTCTAAAAAAATTGTTGTAAATTCAATCAAAGTTTTAAGATATTTGCATAATTTGAGCAGATTTTTAATAGTTTTTATAGTCTTTTAATTAAAAAAAATTGCTTAAATTTTGAAAACCAACAAAATTTTTCAACACCAAAACGGGCCCCCACCGATTGATCCGCGTGAATATTCAATCTGTCCTCATCGACCAAAAACCTTACATAATCAATGGACCCTCCCGTAGACGATATGATTCATATTAACTCATTCCTGTTACTATTACCTCTCATTGTTGTAATGTTGTTGATGTTTATGTAGATATTACTGGGAAGTTGACCGTGTGGACCTCAAGGGTCGCACCTCGTGGCTTGTTTCACTACATATTCACCGCAAATGTAACAAAATGTGTTCGGATTATTTAAGCATCTTCCCCTCGACGAAAAAATATTGAAAATTTCGATTGAAAACGTTAATAATTAACGAAATGATGTAAACAAACTAGTAAAACCTATAATTTGTACGAATTTTTTTAAGTGAGGTTACTTCCAAAACTACAGGTAGGTAAGACGTTTAAATACCACTTTTTGTATTTGAAGGCATTAGATATTGAAGTTATAACGCAATTATGTTGGCACCAAAAAAAAATTTTTTTTGTAGGTCTGTGATTATCGTTGGGCATCGTTGAAAATTGGAGACTAGCTTAGTCTTTTTAAAAAATGTATCGAAATCAATGGTGAGTTCTTTCAGGAATACACTAGTTTGACTTCTGCATATTAATCGAATGCAGGCAAGTGCGATATCGAGTTGTGGATTTGGGTATTTCTAGATTTTTCATCAATTGCATTCCAAAATATCAAGATTTTAGATATTCTTCGTATATTTTCATCCTGAACCAATCGTAAAGAATATGGATACTACATAGTACATTGCAACTTAATAACTAGGATCCCTCAGGAATATTCGTGAATTTATGCCTGATCATGTTGTGCATGGAGCACTCATTTTAAGAAACAATCAAGCCTTAAAAATATCTCAAAAACTGAATGCTACTTAGTGCCTAACATAGAAAAAAATGAATGATTAAGATATAGGTCGATTTTGAAAACAAATTTCTTAACATTTCAGTGAATATAATATATAAATCGATATTGAAGTAAAAAAGATCTTATGCTCAATTCTCGAGCCCACGTTGGGCGCTGTATATATAACGATTAGAATGAGAAGGAAAGTAACCGTCAAGTAAGCTTAACACATTATTCATCCAAAAAATGATAAAAAAATTATCTGTAGATCGGTGAACCGTGGATATTATATACGTGAACATGAACCATGTCTTGAGAAAAACTAATGCTTCAGACCGAACTCAAGTCAAATTAAGTGAAAATAACTATTCCTTACGATCAATCGGCTACGCAGCATTGACGTCCAAGTGACGCCAAGTTATAACTTTCCCGCCAAAGATCCGCTTGAGTTCACTTCATCCAGATGAAATTTCTGAGAAGCATACCTTGCATTGCTTCTTCAGAAGATCTTGAATGCGTCCAAATTAATCGCTTCCGAACATCATCTTTCCATATGTCAAAACGCCACTACTAGTCGCAACCGCATCGGTGGAAGCTTCCATAAATCAACTGGTCGCAGGCTATTTCACGCTACCGCTGTTTTACCTCCGTTTACTTCCAACATCACATACGATCCTCGAAGCGTGTTGTTCTTTATCATGGGCAGACCGACAACGAACATTTCCAGTTCCGCCACTTCTCATTCATTTGCATATTATATAGATCTCATTTTGTCACGTTAATGTGTCCCTCCTGTGTTCTGCACGCCACTCCATGGCTTCTTAATCTTGAGCAGCTCTTGCGAGGTGTTGTGATCATTACGATCGTTTGATCGCGATGACACACATGTTGATATCTTCCGAAAGGAGGAAGTTGATGTTGTCAGATGATCGTCAGGCGGTAGATATAATTGTTGGTAGCGTGGTTACATGTGTATGTACCTGGGCGATGGTTGAATGTGTCGTCACTGATCATCATGTGTGAACAACTATCAGGGATCGTAATGTGTATAATATCAGGAGATCGAAATATCTCGTGGTTCGGGTCCAAGCTAACCTCTTATAACGTATAGAAAGATTGATCATAGACCAGACAAATGTTGATCGTGGCGAAGATCGTTTTGACTGATCTTATATAATGATTGATTAATGAATTGCTCACTCCAGAGCCAAAAGCATTAAGGATTGATCACCAGATTTTAATTTTTGAATAGGATGATGGTCAGATAAAGATTTTCAGGGGGAACAAGTATTCCTCTGTTTGACGAGGCAAATGGCTAGATCAGTTGCTCTGCCGGCTATGCTGAGAACCTGTTTTTAATTATTTACCCATATGTGACCGCGAACTAGTGGATGGCACACACATTGCACCTACTACAATAGTGAATATCAGTTGTACACGGCTAGAGGATCGTACGATGCTGATCATGATCAATACCAGTCATTTTGGGTTTGCCGTATTTGCACCGAAGCGACGACATCATGCACGTAGGTATTTTTGCTGGTTTCGCCAAAACATCGCTCCAGCTCATTCCGGTTATTGTTGCATGCTCCCTGATCGATGGTGTGGCTGTTCTTCGTGCTTGTAAGGCTTCCCGAAGCGTCCTCAAGCTCGTTTTTCACTGAGCACCTCCAGCCGCCACATATGTTTTTCTGGTGTCTTCTTCCTGCCCACAGGTAGGTTTCACATGAACCGTCCACACCACACCACCACGTAGCTGCAATTTTCAGGAAGCTCCCACACGGTTTTGTACGATGATTCTCACAACTCGGCCATGCTCGCCGTTGATGATGATGTTTCTTGGGAGGATGGTGTGGCTTCACGTTTTTGTTGCACATCATTGTTACTTGGCTTCCAAAGGCGGAGGACGAGGTGATTTAGTAATTAGTGACCACCATTGAGTACACACAACTCATTTGGTAGTTGGAGGTGTTGTCGCTGCGTGAGAGTGGTTTTCGATGACGCATCATCGTTCTAAAGCCATAATTTGCATTTAAAAATGTGTTGCGACGTTGTGGCACACATGATCTTAATGTTAAGATTTTCATCATGTGTGAGCGCTCGACAAAAATGATTTATGACGGTGACCGGATGACATGATAAGTTATTTTCGGAAAAATCTAATTATAAATGATTGGACATGTTAGTAAACAGAAAAAAATATATATTTTATTCAACTTTGCGATAATGTACAGCGAGGATACTTGAAATCCTGAAGAATTTATATGATCATAGCTTTTATAAATGATTTCAAAATGGTCACAAAATGAAGCTCATCATTATGCTTCTCAAACATTTATTGACTATGTATTGACTACGCCTTCCAAAAGTTTTGAACTTATTTTTGATGATTTTTCGAGTTACGATATGTGATCTCTAGAGAATCCAGAAATCAGTTTAAAGAACTAGTAGGTCAATCGGATTCCTGCTCTGAAGGTAACAGAATTCAATTATGATCGTCTTTTTTGGGACGAATTGTTTCCTGAAACAAAACTTGGGCTGACCACTTCATATTTAAGTCAAAAATTATCAGTATGGAGTGGAAGAAGAAGGTGGAGCCTGGACTGTCTAAAGCTAAAAAGCGTTAGTCATCCGGAAAGGTGATAGATGATAACAGTTTTCTGGGACTGTCAAGCAGTTTTGCTGCTTGATTTCCTTCAAGAGCGTTGCACAGTTATTTCTGCTTACTGCTGGGACCTGAAAAGTGAGTCAGCAGCGATCCCGCGTAAGTCACAAGCTAGTCCACGATTGTCTCTACAGGACGCTTTTGTACTCAAATCGTGTCTCATAATTTGTAGACATTTTTTTTTACTAATAGCCTATTTACATTGCCTCGAAAGTACGAATTTATGATAGACATGCATCGCACCGTTTACATTGCACTGAGATGCTTTCGTTATGTTAAACAGTTGCGGTTTCAAGATAATGAATGCCTAAATATTTATTAAAACTCTTATGAATGATCATAATCCCAACAATGTCCTTGTTCCACTTGAAAACAAGCCGCTAGGTGCGACCCTTGAGGTCCACACGGTCAATTTCCCAGTAATATCTACATAAATATTAAAAATATTAAACACAAAACTATTTATGAAAATGATACTACTTTAAATAATATAGTGAGAGGAGCTCATAAAATTAATTGAAATGAGTTAATATCAATCGTATCATCTACGGGAGCGTCCATTGATTACGTATGACTTTTGATGGGTGGGGGTGGATTGGTTTGATTGAAAATTCACGCGGATCAATTGGAGGGGGTCGGGCTAAAATGCCTTTTTCAAGTTATTTGTTATTTTGATATCGATGGTTGAAGGACAAAAGAGCGCAAGAAAAAATGAATGCCCACTGAAGAGATTTTCTCGCGAGGTGGCCATTTTAAATAATTTTGTTCAAAATTGCCATGACTTTCCCATAATCATTGAATTTGTATTTTTTTACGATTTTACATCAATGAGACTAATAAATATTCTTTATTTTGAATTGATCTTGAAAATCATTGAATATGCAGTCAATAATCAATTTAATTGCATGAAAAAAGTAAAATGTATCACAAATGATGATGGAGGAAATAATTGAAATCTTATGAACACTAAAGAATAAATCTACTAGAAACTACAATTTTTCATTTGACGAAAGCTTTTTAAAGCAAATGATCTTCCAAAGTATTGAATACAAAACATGTTACCTTTCAAAGCGTTGATTACCACAAATGCAAATTTGAATGAATTTTTTTGGTTCTCAAAATTTAAGCAGTCTTTTTTTATTAAAATTAAAACATGGTAATGTGAAAACTATTCAAAATCTGCGTAAATTATGCAAATATTATAAAAATTTGATTGACTTTACAACGAAGTCTTTAGAATAAAAGATATAAGGTAATATCATTCATATGAATCGTTTTTAGATGGTAACTTTGAATGATTCTTAATTTTTAATTTAGTTTTTTTTTCATGAAGAAAGTTTTGCTGGTTTTTCTTCAAAAACTGATAAGAATGTATAAATTTTATAAACATTTTTTACTGACCTGTGCAAATAAGGTTAAAAATTTATTTTTTATGAAAAAAACCCTAACTTTTCCCATTTTCTTTTAATAAATTAAAAGAAAGTTTAAAACATCAAAAAAATCTGAATACACGTCGATTGACATATTAATGGTGCAAATATCTTATTTGGTTCGTGCGACATTGTGAATGATAAAAATGACCTTGAAAATCATGATGACTTTTAATGATTGTTTATTTTTAATTTATTTTTTTTCGCAATCATGAGAAAAAGTTTTGGTGTTTTTTGTACAAAAACTATTTGGAGTACAAGTTTTTTATAAACATTGGTTGGTGTGTTCCGCAAATCAGATTAACAATTTATTGTTAATGGAAAAAACATAATATTTTGCACTTTTTTTAATAAATTAAAAAACGACTCCAATAATTTTTTTAAAAATTTGAAAGAACCACACACATGTGAATACACGTTGATTGGCACCTTAACGATGCAAATCCTATGTTTGGTTCACGAGATATCGTGCATGACAGAAATGACCTTCAAAGGGTCAAAACAACAAACAGCCCCGAATTGTCCCAAAAACTAATCAGCTCTTAAGATTGCAAAGACGCTTCGGTCGATATAGTTTTATTTACATGAGTTATGCTCGTAGAAGAAACTGTCCACGAACTCACGTACACACACACACATGCATACATCTCATTTTCTAAAAACAACTTTAAATATACCCTACAGACCCTTTAACGTAAAGAAATGTTGAAAATTTCAATTTTGATTTTCGAGGCGATTACAAGAACTTTCCATATACTGGGAAGTTAAAAAACTCGATTTTCAGACTTTTTTCGGGGATGTTGATAACATCTAAACGATATTGGATAAATCCGTGCTTCCATAAATCAGCAACTGTCTACAACAAATGCCCAACTAAACGTTTTTATCTGTTACTGTTCTCGTAACGTAAGCGGTTTTAGGTCAAAAAATACTGTCCAAAATTTTCAAACTTATAACATATTGCAAAAAAGTGGAAGAAGTTTTTGGCGTGTGAGACAAACTATATCGATTAAAACCTAAATCAGATTTTGCCGACCATTGCACTTTATTTTCGATTGGTTGTGAGACTAGCACTGGACGAAGCCAGTGGTCAAATACGAAAAATTACAGAAAACAACATTCCGCATAGAAATACGTAGCCGATTTTTGATAAGTTAATATTTCGATTTTTTAGGTACAAATAAGTGCCCGTTTTTTGGTAGAAAATAAACTTTATTTTTAAATGCTAAAAAAATGAATATTTTCAAAATCCCCTACGTATTTTACTAGCTATACTAATTTAGTTTAAGAAAACAAATTTCATTTCATTCCACATTAGTTTTAGGAGCACTTCTACTTCGTGCCGCGGAGCCCCTCCAAAAAACCGTTCCGTTGAAACGGCTGTTGGGCAGCCATTTTGTAATATTTTTGAATAAACATATTTTTTTTAAAGTTCAAAGATGCTTAATGACATCCTTAAAAAGAATAACCCTTCTACTTTTCCTTCCATTTTTAAAAAAATCACAAAAAAACATTCAATTTTCGCTCTCTACTGTTGTGTAACCCCTAAGAAGAGCAAATCGCAATAGGTTTAAACGCTATCTGCATTATTTGGATAGAATAAAATTTAGTTAGACTATCCTTCCTGCTATGGAGCTGCAAGCAGATTTTTTAAGAAAAGACAAAGGCAACTATCAGAAGCAAATTTATTACAAGAGGAAGAACCAAAAATCACGAAATACCTTACCGTTGACAGAAATTTTCGTATAGAGGAGACTTGCATGAAAAAGCTGAATCTTTAATCATTGAAAAACGGATCTTTTGAATTTAAATTATTTAATTTAAAGCTGATCAAGATTTTAAAAATTTCAACCGTCATTTGAATATCTTGAACCTGGAGGCGATTTGAAATGAAAATAAATCTATTCCTCAATAAACACAAAATGTAAAAGAGGAGCACGAACAAATCATTCAGACACACGAGATGTAAACTTACGAAAAAACTGCTAGCAAATATGTTAGAAGTGACCCAAAAAGTAGGTGCCTTAGTCCTCTAGTTTATAACTTATATACATTTATTAACTTCCCAGTATATGGGAAGTTCTTGTAATCGCCTCGAAAATCGAAATTGAAATTTTCAACATTTCTTTACGTTTTGAGGTCTATAGAGTATATATAAAGTGTTTTTAGAAAGGGAGATGTATGTGTTTGTGTGTGTGTGTGTGTACGTACGTACGTGTGTACGTACGTACGTACGTACGTTCGTGGACACTTTTTTCTACGAGCATAACTCACGTAAACAAAGTCGTATCGACTTCGTTAAGGTGTCAATCGAAGCGTCTTTGCAATATTAAGAGCTGATTAGTTTTTGGGATACTTCGGTCGGGGGGGTTTGCTGTTTTGACCCTTTGAAGGTCATTTCTGTCATGCGGTATATCTCGCCAACCAAACATACGATTAGCATGATAGAGGTGTCAATCGACGCGTATCAACATTTGTGTGAATCTAACACATTTTAAAAAAAATCGTTGTAGCCGTTTTTTAATTTAAGAAAAAAAAGTGCAAAAAATTAGGTTTTTTTCATAAACAATAAATTTTTAACCTGATTCACGTAATTTAGTAGACAATGTTTATAAAATTTATATACTCCAAACAATTTGTGTAGAAACAACATCAAAGCTTTTTCTCATGATCACGTAAAAAACTCAATTAAAAATAAAAAATTATTAAAAGTCATCATGATTTTCAAGGTCATTTTTATCATTCACTATATCTCACGAATCAGATATAATATTTGCATCATTAAGGTGTCAGTTGACGTGTATTAATATCTTTGTGAAGTTTTTAACATTATAAAAACTCGTTTCAGCTTTTTTTTAATATAATAGAAGAAAATGCAAAAAATTATAGTTTTTTTCATAAAAAATATTTTTTTAACTTGATTTGCACCGCACAGTAATACCAGTTTATAAAATTTATACATTCTTATCAGTTTTTGAAGAAAAACCAGCAAAACTATATTCCGTGATTATAAAAAAACTGAATTAAAAATAAAAAATCATTCAAAGTTATCATGTAAAGAGGGTTTATACGAATGCTATTACTTTATATCTATTATTCTAAAAAAATTGTTGTAAATTCAATCATAGTTTTAAGATATTTGCATAATTTGAGCAGATATTTAATAGTTTTTATAGTCTTTTAATTAAAAAAAAATGCTTAAATTTTGAAAACCAACAAAATTTTTCAACACCAAAAAGGCCCCCACCGATTGATCCGCGTGAATATTCAATCTGTCCTCATCGACCAAAAACCTTACGTAATCAATGGACCCTCCCGTAGACGATATGATTCATATTAACTCATTCCTGTTACTGCTATGAATACCTCTCATTGTTGTAATGTTGTTGATGTCTATGTAGATATTACTGGGAAGTTGACCGTGTGGACCTCAAGGGTCGCACCTCGCGGCTTGTTGTAACATGCATTGAAATCCTCATGAAAATCCATAAAGCTATCGTTCTACCCAAAACGAACGAAGTTTTGTGAAAATGCATGTTTCTTGTTCAAAGTGCTTGTCTTCTATATACATAAATGTCCATCAAGAGGATAGATGATAGTTTCCTTTCGAGATTGGTTACAGACCTCTCGAAACTCATCTTCTTATCTTTGTCGGATAGAAAAAATTTGGACGAATTTTAAACCAACAATTGTTATATGACTATATATATATACATATATATATTTGGCAAGTTGACATATGTCTGCCAGTTTGATTTATTAATGCAAATATTTCCACACCGAATTACATTCTCTTCAAAGTTTGCACTTCATCAAATAATTCATTTTATTTTTCTATTTCAGGACAAACTTACTTAGTCACAACGCGATGTTCTCATTTCAAATAAAAGTAAGTGTTTAACAAACTTTTCAACTGAACTGAACATTTTATGAAAGTATCTAAGTTGTTTTCTGTCAAGTCACTCCGACAAAGTGCACATGCATGGCATTTACAGTTCTACTCATAAAGACTTCAGCTAGTTGAACTAGCTAAACTAGCGGAACTTTCACCACCATCAATGTCCGTTAGAAAAATAACCATCAACTAATCGTGTTACCTTTCATCATTTCAAGTACAACAAATTTTTATTCCAGGCGCAAAGAATAGATTGCCCTACACCAGCATGCGTACGGGCAGCAAACATATACAGAACTATCTTTTTTGTGTCCTCCATTTTTTTATATATTCAGTTCAACAGTTTGAAGAGATGAAGATGAAGAGAAAAAAACAACTAATGAATGGTCATTTTGATTGAAGAAAGTCATCAATTATATCTGCCGAATGTTGGCCTGTATTTTGGTGTATTGATGAATTCATCCTGTAAATGTTTCGTTGGTCTGCGCGGTGTGCCATGAGTTTAAGAGCCTCTCAAGACATTCTACCAGTACAAGAACTTCGCAGCAATTTAAATACTTAGATGCAAACTATCATTGATCACGATTGGTTTTTTCGCTAAGTACTCGATCACGATCGATGAAGAAGTTCTTTGGCACAATGGGATCCAATCAACTTATTGTCATGGTGGAAAATGACACTACACCATCTTCGGAGTGAATCTGTTCTAAGTTTTCGTTTCGGTCTGTTATGATTGGAAGCGTTCTAAATGGAGCGGTAGCTGATACTCAAGCACTAGTCCTCGAAGAGACAACAACTTAATTGAAGCCATTCACTGAATGTTATTAATTAACTATCTTACGGTTGACCTGGATGAGGAAGCATTTCTCTTTGGTTTGATAATTTTTTTGCACGGTTTGGGATTCCCGAAACCAGTTGTTTGATCTGTTGCTAAGAGGTTATTTGCGGCGAGAACTAATTTAAACCAGGAAGGTTTAACAGAATAGGTATAAGAAATAACTGTGCTTAGCTGTTTGTTTAGTTTGGCAGTAAAAATATGTTCAAAATAATCGCTCGAACGCTAATCATAACATCAAATATGATATGTGGATGTTAGTGGATGAACCACTAGATTTCAACTTTCAAATGCCTTAATTCATTGGAATATTACCACCGAAGTGGAGCCTAAAAAATTTAAATGCAATCGGCTGTTATTAATAAATGGTAGTAATGAACTACACGTATGCAACTATTATTCTCGTCTTTCCTCCTCAACAATTTTAGCTTCACGAAGGAGCTGATATGTCCGAACTAGGGCTGCCACCCGTACTATAATATATAGTATCGTACTATAGTTTAGTCAATTGTACTATATATTAAAGAAAAATAATATAGTACGGAAAATACTATATTTTTATCTGTAATTCCATTGCCGCGCTATTTATATTAACTGTGACTGGTTTGGAACGCACCCGCAGCGCAGCACCTGGAATTTCAGAACGAAACGCATTCGTGACATCAAAACGTCAACTGTCGAACTAGCAATAATTTGTCGATGAATGCTGCTCGATTTTTATATAAGTGTTCTGCTGTTAAATTAAAAAAACATGGAAAGCGATTATGGTTTTGGCCAATGCCAGTTTCTAAATTTAATATGAAACTTGAATTCAAGCAACTCGAAGCAATGTTGGATTCTTTGAATTTATTCAATAAATTAAACATTAATGTTAATAATTTGTATTCAGAAATAATTGAAGTAAATGAAATTATTTCAAAAATAAGCAAAGAAGAGGTGTTTCTATCTAAAAACACTGCTGAAAAATGGCAAATACTTTTCAAAAGTACAGATACAAATTTGACAAATGTATTTAAAATCATTTGTTTTCTTCTCTCCTCTCCTGCAGCTTCTGCTTTTACGGAAAGAGTTTTTTCCGTCATGAATGTAAAATGGAAAGAAGAAATAAATAGAGCATCTATTAATTAACCCTAGATCACTAACCTTATTTTTCAACGCTTATTACGAACCATCGTCGTTTTGACTACGCTTTTTAAAATAGGGATTTCAAAGGTTCCAGGAACCATAATATTCATATTTTTGTATAAAATCTTTCAAACACAATCATTTATTAGTATTTTTATTATTTTTTACTAAAGCAATAAATTTATTACAGCCTTTTGAATGAGATCATAGACTTCAATCAAAATCAACATTGTTGACATTTTCGAATACGCGTCGTCGATTCGACGAAGATTCGTAATCTAGGGTTAAATTAAAAATGAATTGTTAATTTATTTTAATATGAATTTAAATTGCTCAGGTTCCTATAATTATTTGATGAGTAATATATCATTAATGGCCAAAGCTAAGAGCAACAACAAATATACATGGAAAAAACATAATGATTAAAAATAAATGAGTACTTTATTTTCCCCTGCATTTCCCAAAAGTACTATATTTTTGTATCTTTTTTCGGAAAAATACTATTTTTTTCCAAAAAAAGGTGGCAACTCTAGTCCGAACGTAGTACCACTAGCCCTTAGTCCATGAATTAAGAGCTCTAGCATTTCGCAGATTCACTTGAAATTTTAGGGATAGATAAGTTATCTATAAGAATCATTCCTAAAAGAATTAAAACTTCTTTGCTCATTTGCCAACCGTGATACATAAAAAAATATTTTTTTCAACGAAACGATCATCCGCCCATTATTAATAACGCGGATCCTAAAATAATATTTCTTGGCCTGCATCCTAACGCTTATGAAGGATTCACCAGGTTGACGAATCCTTTACAACTTTGAGTTGGATGAACTTTTTGTTGATCAAGCGGTATGGATCCTGGCTGCACATACTTCAATGGACCGAAAATATAGAGACCATCGATCTTAAGAATCTCCACCACGAAAGATCGAGCAAACGATAACTGTTCACTAGGAAAGCTGCAAAAATGTTGGAAGGACTCAGTTGACACAGGTACATAGTACATTATTATTGAGCTAAACTAGAGACAAATGGAGTCATTTGGCTTGATGAGAGTCGTTAAGCGTTTGATAATATTTATAAAATTCAAAATGATCACTCTAGTCCTTTCTAATTTGGGTTTCTTTTTTGTTGACGAAGTTATATTAACAATTTTCTTTAAAGTACATATTATGTCAATGGGAGCTTTCCGTTTAAAAATTAACCTAATGGAGGATTAAGTCAAGACAAATGTTACGCGCAATTTTCATTTCTGAGCCGTAAGTGCCCACCAATCGCACCTGGCTTTTGCTTGTGAAAAAGGGCGTGCTAATTTATATTTTGAGTGATACTCACCTGTGCGCCGACATAACTTGAGCACCGCACTTGAAGTGAGAGTCGAAAACTTATGAATTTGGAAATACCCGTGGAACGAATATTTCCTGGTTGATAAATTAAAATTTCCTCCAAGGCAATATGCAACTTATAAAATTTCGAAGTATGGCAAAAAGAACGAAACCAAATAACACGCTTCGCTTAAGGTTTCATGCGATATTATTTGTAACATGGAAAAGGAAACTTTCCCCTTATCCGACGATAAGCGAGCTGCGGTGTTAGCGCAGTGATCTACGCTAACACCGCAGCTCCGCAATCATCGCTCGAATTCTTCTTCTCACTTCGTTGACCTTTCTTTCTTTCGACTTCCACAATAACTCTATTCTCCATAATAAGTATTTTCCCGAAAAATACAAAAATCGTATTTCTTCCTGCCATACCCCAATTCAAACGTGTGAGGTCTTCGTTCCTGCTAAACAAAACGAAGAAAACACGCGCCATAAGCCTTGCAGGGTTTCACCATTTCACTACTTCCTACTGACCTGAGGCCGTCGTTCCCGCACAACAAAAATTAAGACGAACGGCATCAAAAAAATCTAATGAAATTTCAAACAAACGTACGTTTTCGAGAATTTGATTGACCGTCACGTTGAACACAGGATATATTGCCTTCTCAGGATGTATACTTTTATGTGGTAAGTTTTGGCGCCGTTTGGTTGAACTAATGTTTCAGCATATCAATATGTACTGCACTTATCAGCACGAAAACGATCTCGCGAGAATTCATTTCGTTTCGCATATATTTGACAGAATGACGAACACGAACAAGTGGTCTTCTTCATTTTAGATTCACTATTGATTCACCTTTTGGTGCGGCACTAGCGACAGAAATTTCCGCAAAGTTTTTTTTCGTCTTCTATCAATAAAATTAAATTTTCTCTATATTTTATCCTTTTTCATATAATGAATTCGTATAAAAATATTCATTTGCAATAATATGATTTCAATATCTACTAGAGTAGAGAAGCTTGTAGACAAGATTCAATGGAATGATATCATAAGATATGGTCACTAATGGTGGGTGGATATTGGTGTTCGGACAAGTTTGTTTTAAGCCTTGGATAGTTTTCTCGGATGAAAATTATTCAAGGCTTCTTTTTTTGAATTGACCGAGTGCAATTAATAGTGAACCTAACACAAAGCTTGCCTGACTGTAGTTTTCATGCTGGTTCAATTGTTGAGAGAACACATGAATGATTGTTGATTCAAATTTTTGCTGAATAATTACATCATAGGAAAGTTATGGATCCACTTTGAAGTTTTTTTCTATTTTTACGATAAATCTTGGTTGGTTGGTTGGTTGTATTTGCAGGCCTCTTTGTCAAAAGGCGGCTCACTTAGAGATAGGCTCATTGTGGTACCACATTGAGATATATAGGGTGCTGCACTAAAACCTGTGGGGTGACGAGAACCATTTAGATTCTCGTATGTCGCGGCTAATATTTAAACTGGCTACTTCCGTGAGGCTGTCCAGGAAAGGTGAGCTTAAAGTTTGCATCGTTTCCTGGATAGTGCTGGATCGTTTCCTCCTCCTCCGATCTGCAGCTGCGGCAGAAATCGTGGAAAAGGGCACCCAGTCTTTCTGCGTGTCTGCCAATGAGACAATGACCCGTCAGCACGGATACGATGAAACTTAATGTTTCACGGCTCGTGTTGAGGAGCTGCTAGGTGCGCTTTGAGCTTAATGTGTGCCAAGTTTGCCTGGTTGTCCTGCAAATTTTTCCAGCAGCCAGGCCCTATTTGCAGCCTCTATATAGTACTGCTTCAAACTTAGCTTGACGGAGGCCAACGGATGGCCGACTTGGGGTGTTAGTGTATAATCCTGGAGTTCAGTGCCAGCTCTAGCTAGGGAATCAGCTTCGCAGTTCCCAGGTATATCACTGTGACCCGGCATCCAGCAAAGAATCACTCCACGGTGAAGCGACATAGCGTTCAGTTGTGTGCGACATTCCATTACAATTTTGGATGAATTATACACGTTGGATAAATGATTGAATAGCAGTTTGACTGAATGTTGAGATTTCTTATAGAGATTTTCTGATTTCTCAGCCAGTCCACTGCCTTATGTATTTTGATGACCTCTACCTGAAAACACTGCAATGATCTGATAGCCGGAAGGATAGTCTTAGGCCTAGCTGTTCGGAGAAAACGCCACAGCCAACTTTTTCATCCATCTTTGATCCATCAGTGTAGATGTCGATCGATTCCTGTATCCTATTTGCTTCCATGATCCAGTCATCTCTGCTACATATGACGGACTTGAAACCATGGTGGAAGTAGGGAATCGGAAAAATGAGGTCTATTTTCTCTGGCGTTGGTCCATGCCTTCGTAATATGGTGTAGTGACCGATATTCCCATCATGCCAGATATTTAGAGCTTTCAATCGAATCGCAGAGCACTTGGCCTGTTGTTTTGTTAGGAGCTCCGTCGGGAGCCAATTTAATAGCATAAACAATGTCTTTGTCGAAGTAGTGCGTATAGCCCCGATGATTGCAATAGCTGCAATCCTTCTGACTCTGTTTACCAGGTTCGCGTTTGATGTTTTTGCCATCGCTGGCCACCAGATAACCGCGCCATACAGAGGAATTGGTTCAACTATCGCCGTATAGAGCCATGAAACAGTTTTGGGTTTCAGTCCCCACCTTTTCCCAATAGCTCTTTTGCAGCAGTAGATTGCGCATGCCGCTTTATGCGCTCTTTCTGCTATGTTCGCTTTCCACGTGAGTTTGAAGTCCTGAATCAGACCTAAATATTTGACCCGATGAGATGGATTGAGACTTGTCTCATCAAGTTTACGTGGGACAAATCATGGAATTTTGTACCTTCTTGTGAAGAGCATAAATTCCGTTTTCTGCGGATTGATCTTTAAACCATACTCTTTGCTCCACTTGGTAAGAATACCTTGGGCACCGTTTAGTCTTTCAGGTAGGGTGTTAACGAATTTTCCAGATATTGCTATTGCAACATCGTCGGCGTAGGCTACGACTTTGCAGCCAGTCGTTTCTGTTGTTGACAGGAGTTTGTCCACCACTAAGTTCCATAGAAGGGGTGATAGCACCCCACCTTGCGGGGTGCTTCTGCACGTCTGCCTTCTTAGGATGTTGTCTCCTAGTGTGGAGTTGATGCTTCTGCTGCTTAGCAGTTGTACGATAAACCTTATTACTGCCTGATTTGTAAACGCAAACTTAATATATGATATTTTTGAATTATGGTTCGTATCCAAAACTGTTTCAACAATACCAAAATTTTGTAACCATCCGAAATCGATCAAGTGAGACGCGCAGACATGAGTCATGAGAGGCAAAGAACGTCGGTAAGCAACCGTAAAACCCATTCTTAACTTTGCGTATTCAAACACACATGGTTCAACCAACCATGTATCAAAAGATACTAAGTCTACCGCCGAATCGTGTTGATCTTCCAATTAAGATTGATTCAACACGATCATGGGAATGAAACTTTTCCATTGTTGTTAGATTTCCCATTTATGATTGCACTGTTTGCCAAGCGTAAGATTGAAACTCCCTGAGAAGTGGTTGTCTTCTGTCTTCTGAATAGTATCTAAATAGTGGTTGGCAGAGGCTCTTCCAGGTGATAATTGCCCACGAATAACATTGTTGCAGTCGATCGGTTGCTTGACGCGATCAAGTGGAATTGGTCAGGTGGAATGACTTAATGGATTCTGTTAAGTGATTTTAGCAAAAATTTGGTTTCTTTGCGAAGGTTTGAAATTTATGTTGATGTAATCGCTGGATTCTTTGTTGACGCAATCACAGCTAGTGTTGGGCTTAAGTGCGAGCTATTTTCATATGGATTTTTGCTTTAATGTTTATTTCATTCGTGGAATAAGAGCTATCTAGTGATCGGGAAAAGGTGTTACTATACTTGGTTAGTTTGAGATAAGGGATTCAAATGTATTTAGTTAGTATATAATGAAAACAACTTGAAATTATAGATTACAGATTTGTGATCGAAAAATGCGAATAATGGAAAGCATTTCTTTTGTAAGAAGTATAAAAACGACTCTAATTTCCAATCTTATTCGTATTTAACCCTTATTTGGTTCTCGGAAGTATATTGAATCATAGAGCGTATCCCTGTTAGCGACTCAATTAACCAGCGAATACCAAGCTCTAACAAAACGTGTCAATAAATATAGCAAATAGAAGCCAGCACACGTAACTTTCTTGTTTGCATTCTCAAATTGCCGCAGGCTCATGCTTTTCAAACTCGAGTAACATTTTGTTTGCATGAATTTTAGTACTGGCGTTTTTCTTGCTGGTTCTCATGGCCATCTGAAATGTCTTCGAGACTGTTGAAATGTTGCGCCTGGCCAGTAAAATTTATATCTTGAAGAATGCTAGGCATAAAGCAGACATCTTGCAGTCGCAACAGTTAGTAACACATGAGCATTGGACCTCAATATATAGTTTGCTAATCAGAAATAGATAGATCTGCAGTTGGAATAGCATTAAACGGCTTGCTCGGTACACCGTGCATAATTCCACCGAGAAATGGATCTTATCTATGGTCGCCGCGTAACAGCTTGCTATGTTTCCCTGCATTCGATGTCACTGCTGTTTTTGCCATTTCCTAACAAGAAGAATATTCCTGGAAGATTTTCAGTTTGCTTGTGGTTTACATCCCGGGATAGGTTCGGACGTGGACGCTTTGTAATATATCTGAAGTGCATGTTCAATTAAAACGTTGAAAGAAAAGAAAAATAAGGTGGGACAGGAGACTGTCTGATTCATGAGGACGTTAATATAAGTGCTTTGACGAGATGATAATATGGAATTTAAGATGGGATGCAAGTATGGATGGCTGATTTTAAGAAATGCACAAAATGTCGTGAGATGCTTCGAAAATTTGTGAGCCAGCTGTCGGGATTGATAACTTGAAAACAAGTATACATAATTGTATAATTCAGTAGCCGAATTCACATAATTACGAACTAATCGCACTTAATTTCTAATTATTATTACACCAACTCGGTACACTATATGCTCTCACTTATTTATTCGTTAATAATTATTCACGGAAGTTTTTTTTTGAAAATTTGAATATTTCATTTGCTTCATATTCTAACCGATTTCCTCAATCGGGGCTCAATTCTCACTTCTATACTTAAGGCTTCTCTTTATATGCTTGTCGCCAGCTGCAGCTAGTGCTGAATATTCTCGCATTTTCGCGATTCAGACAGAAAATTGACAGCACAAATTTTCTATGACTGGAGCTTCTCTTTCGGTATAGTAGAGCTTTCTGGTAAAACCCCGCCTACTCTGCAAATGAAGTGATACTCTGAAAGTGAATGGCTTGGACCTTTCCAGAAAGTATTCGAAATGTCTTGAGACGCATCGGAAAGCTTTTAGTTCGTATTTAAATTGACTTCTTCTCATGTTTAGTCCTTTTGAGGTCGGCGAAGATGCTCTGACGTTTATACAGGACATTATTTATTGCCCTTATACACTGTTAGGCTCATTGTGGAGCCAAAAACCATGATTAAAGCGAAACATAATGTTTTTGTTTGTGGGTGACGATGTCCTTAGTCAAAGTTATTGTAAAGAAGAAAAAAATATCAATCTCTCTCATTACTTTCAAGTAGAGACTAAACAACTCAATGATTATTTTCTTTTGGATCGTTAATTTCATGTTTATTAAGCTGTAAATTTCAAACTTGCATCGCTCTCACCACCTTGAGCAAATCAGAGTAACACTATGGAGCTGAAAAAGAAATCTTCTTACAATTAAAAACAGAGTTCAATTCTGTCTTTGTCCAAAAAAATAATATGATCTCCGAACGCCATCATTCTTGGAAAAAAATTTTAAAGTTAGGCGAAAAAATAGGTGCGCAATATTCTTTTGTAATCGTGATCTTCAAACTTATTTCGCATCGAAAGAATGTCTGCTAATATATGAGGATAACCTGGCCTAGCTTCAGTTCTTTTTTTTCTAAATCCTTAATACGTATAGAAGAAAATCCTTTTTTTTCCCTCTCGAAATGTCGCACTCCGACTACGACCTCTTCTTCGAAATTCTTACTTCTGAGCTGTTTCCTGACTCGAAGAGAGAAGTAAAAGTCAATGAATGCTAGATATCGAGAATCGAGACGATATTCAAGCCGTTTGAAACTCACTTCTCGAATGGCAACCCAAAAAACGGACTCAATAACTTCTTCCACTTAGCTTTACCCTTCCAATTTCTTCAATTTCAGCGAAGCTGGTCGCTTCCAAGCTATGGGCTACCGTTTTTTTCGGAGGACCAAAATAATATATCTAGGTTTCGTTCATTGGCACACATTACGGGAAATAATTCTTTTAACACGATTCTTATCAAGACGATCTCTTGACATATAAGCTCGTCCTTTCTCTTGATACACGGTTTACATTCTTGATTGCCAACATGGATAGACGTTATGCAGTTCGTTAATACGAATCCTTTACTACTGATATATATGTTCGTGGTAATGTTAGTTAAATGTATGAAAGCTACTCATCACTTTACTAAATGATAATCTCAGACGATTTTGAACGTTATTTTCGATGGATGGACCCTTCCCATTGATGTCCTGCCCAACTTAAACTGTGAAAGATGAGAAAGTGCAGTTTCATGTGATTCCACCATATCAGCATCTCTTTCCTAGACTTTTTTCAATGTAAAGAAACTTGAGGTTATTTTCGTGTGACCAGTTAATCTTATTTATGGTAAAGGTCACGTTCCCGTTTCGGCATCCGCCATGAAGCTGTTCCAGCGCAAAAACGGGTGGTATTTTTTTAAATTTTCAACCTTTCTTTGCGATAAAGGTCGAGTGGGAATATCGAACCTTGTTGAAGGTCGGCTGTGGTCGTGAAATTGTACGTAACACGCTCATATTCGAATGAGCGTACCTCATAAAAAATACTCTATTATTTCACACCTATAATAACAAAATGAACTTGTTTTTTTGTTGATTTTTTAGTGTTTTTCATGTATTCGATTTTCATTTGTTTTCGATCACTATTCGTATATAAAACCTTTATGAACCAAATTTGGATAAAAGGTTTGGCTAGTAGTGAATTTTCTTTATGGAATATCTTTAATTGATGAGTAAGGACAGAATTTTCACTTGTCAGAGAAATTAAAGCGAGTCAAGCAAGGGATGTGAATCTATGGTGGTTGCTATTTTATTTTCGAATAGGAAGTAAAACATTTGATATCAAAACAAAGAATGCTTCAGAAAGTATGTTCGTGTCTAAGGTATATACATAAATACGTATCATTCGGTTAATGATCATTAAATTCGTCATTGTTATTAGTAAGAAAACTCAACGCATGAATTATTCTGTAAAAGTATGTCCCCGTTTGCTTCTAAAATCAGTAAACCATATAGCACCCAACTTTTGATTTTTTTAGGCTGTGCCTGTCTCTGGCTTTTTGTTCAAAATAATTCCATACATATTTTATCAGGAATAGCTTCCTTGATTTTGTGTGATCTTCATTTAAAGTTTAATGTTGACTATCCAAACCTGATAGCAATTTTTTTGGCTTTCAATGAAAATCAAATTCTTTTTTTTTTGCAATTGGTCTTATCCAAATATTATATGAATAGACAAATATTCCACGCAAAGCAGCTCATCAAAATGAGCTAGTTTGGGTTGTCTTATTTAGTGATCTTTGATATGATATATTTGAATTTAAAGGGATTTCATACTTAATGACTTTTGTGCATTCTCCATTGGAAAATATTAGACCCTACTATCTCATTATTTAAATCCGATGTTGGTTCTGCACTCCAAATTCAGCTCCAGCAATGTTATCATGATTATTTTCAACCAATCAAGTTCAACCAATTCGATATGTTTCATTCATTGCTGTTTAGATCTTTATCCAAGAGTTCTGCAGTCACGTAACATCAACCTTACCTTTATAGATTTCATGCTGGTGAGACCACGTCATGAATCTTAAAACCGGAAACTTTTGATGCAATTCATGCATTTAATGGTTCATTTTCAATTATGTTGTTTTAATTTTAAGACTTTTAATGATGAATATTTTATAGCTCTATATAAAGGTAACAAATAATGAAGATTGCATGCAAGGAATCTTATCTCATTACGTATGAACTATCCGATAGACGATAATGTGTATTCCTTGTCTAGCTAGCTCTCCCATCTAAGCCTCTCAACGTTACTTACTAACTCAGAAGTTATCTAAGAAAACATCAAAAGATTCATATTAAACAGTCAAACTACATCCTTAAACGCATTCAATCTATTCTCACATGTATCTTCCCATATGCATTCGAGCTGTGGACAGGTGTTAAAAACTCTACATGCCGACTATCTATCTTCATTTCGTAGTCTCCTCTACGTTTTCCTGTTTCTTTTGCCAACCAGCCAGCCGATAAGCGAATATACACTTAATTAGAGAAACTATTTAAATAAATTAAAAGGGTAATTAAAAGTGTAGATTACAGTATCATGGGAAAATTACAAATTGACTGACTACACAGATACGAGAATTCGCTGTGTAGGTTACCCATTGCTAATCATCATTTGCTGACTACTCCAGACCATGTGCAATCTCCTTGTTCGACATGTTGGTGTAGTTAGTTTATTTTTTTATTTTTTGAAATTGCCGATCCCAGGACGGGGTTGTAGATGCAGCTTTTACTTTTTCTTTGTTAACCGTTCGCATGTTCTAGTGTGAACCCGCATTCCGTACGAAACGCAAGAAGTGTTGCTGGAGTGATAAGCGAACCATGACCGATGGTGAAAATGTAAATAGATGCAAATATTGTCGAGTGTGGATAATGCAAGAAGGGCTTTTTGATATTATTCATGTTTATTGCGAAATGTGCTTCTTTGTTTACTTCCCTTCCCTTATAATATGTATAGCCGATAGCAAACGATAGTACGAGTATAGAACTTTTGAGTGTGACAATATCTACGTTTCCGGGGCAAGTTGTGAAGGAAGTCAGTATTTATTCAATTTCAAGAGACAAAGTGTATTAGTTTTTTTATAGCGTTTCGTTTTCCACAAGAACGTGACATATTTAGAATACCAGCATCCATCTTAGAGTATTCGTTTAATGTTACAATCAAACTTATTGGTGAAAATCAGCAGAACTTACTTTTAGTCATTCAACCAAAGCAGGAAGTTGCAAGTTGATGTATCTAGATAAATTTGGTGCTTCTGATCGTCGTCTAGGACAAAAAATGGCTTATTGTTCTTTCTTGATACTTTTACGGATGATATCCTTATTGTTTTATCCGGAAGTTGAATACTGACTCTTCGTCGTTTTTCCTATTTACAAAGAAGAAAATTTTAACACTTTTAAACAACATACTCTCAACTGTATGCCACAATTTCACCACAACATCAGCGCAATTTTGGCTATTTGTGATGGGTGCTACCCTCGTTTATTGCTTGTAGTCAAATTGGTAACGAGGAACAGAGAGGACACAGGGTGCAATCTAGGAACAAGGGATGATTCGTTGATAGTTTAGAATTATCCAATAATATAATAATAAGTTTTTAGTACGATTCAAAGAGTATAAAATGTATTTGTAGTTTATAAATTGTTGTTACCCTAAAATGAGTAACGTTTTAATTTTTTTTCCAAAGAAAATTAACATCGAGGTGGAATTAAACGTACAATGACACGATTAAGGGTTCGCATGATTCCTACACTGCTTCGCTTCTCACTGTATGAAAAACAATAATTAAGGCCTGCGAAATTGAAGTTTTCGAAAAAAATCTCAACCAAGTGTGTTGTTTTCCACTAGTTTTCAACATAAATTTACAAATTCCCGATCCGTATTTTTCTATAATGCAGGGATTTTTAAAAAACAAAGTTTTGAAATTTAAGCCGATTTTTAAATGGTAAAAACATTCAGTTGTAATTTTTTTCATAATTTCTAAACAAAATACAACAAAAATGGTTTGTTATGATAACCAATATTATTTTCATTTGTTCTCATCGATTTTAACTTTTTGAAATAGGGTCGTCTTGTCTCTGCAATTTTTCTTTTGATGAATCTTCGCTTATGGTTTCTGTCTCTCTGGAAGATACCGCTGCAAGGTCTAGCAGTAATCAGCTTTCATACGATTATGCCACCTTCTTTGGTATATTTTTGCTCCATTTGAAATCTTTCACCCTGTTCTTCACAGACGTCACCAAATTTTTTAGGAAAGTAGTTAAAATTAGAATAGCGAAAATTAACGTTTAAGCTTATGTGGTAGCGTATATTTTTTATTTTTTCAACATATTTTTGACAATTTCTATATAGTTGGTGCTTTTTGTGTTTTTAAAAAAATATTTGATGACATTCTTCAAAGTTATTCTCAGGTATTTTTTGCTTTGGTTCTTTTTTTCCACAAAAAATATTTTTTTAGGAGATTTTCGTATATCTGGACCAATAAATAGACCTTCTCCAAGTTTAGCCTTAAAAATTCCGGCAAACTTTTCACATAGGTATTTATAACATTCTCCTTCTTCCGATGAAGCTGCAACAAATGGTTTCATGAGCCCAAATTTAATGGTGGAAGCAACACTTTTTTGGGGTCTATCAGACTCTTTTAATGATGTTTTCACTACAGACGCCACGAATATTCGGTTACTATTCAGTATTTTCAATCTTGGGAGGGTCTGAACAAGAAGGGGTTACATGGCTCAGCTAGCTGAGATCGAAAGAATGGTGTGCTTCAGAATAACAGGGCAATGGATATTACTTCCACAGTCGAAATTGAACTTATTACCATTATTGTCATTGATCGGCTGAACTGTTGAACTGTTGCACGTCTCATGGAAGGAGGTTGCTGGAGAGAAAGGCCTTGCGGGTATTCCATCATACTGGAAGGTCTCTGTAGAACGTATAACAATATTAACATGCCCCATAGAGTTTCAACATAACTCTGGCACACCTGTGATTGCTGGACACAGTAAATTGCAAGGAAATGTTAAAGCACATCATATTGCTAAAAAAAAGATCGTAAGGTGTACATTCGCACGAGAAGTTGAATATAAAAGTCTTAATGCAGATTCTAACGCAGGATATGAAGACATCGTCTTACGAGCTAGCTTTAAGGAGCTGAAGAAGTTTGCGCGCATTTTATATTGCCAGGTACATGTTGCCTAAATACAACACCTAATGTACTCTTGTTCTTTTAGTTCTGAACAGAGGTTCAACGAGGAATCTTGTAGGTCTACTGATGAGCCATATAGCTTTTGATGAAGACCCAAAGAGAATTGGGCTCCCAGTAAGCGACCTATGTCGAAGCTGCGGCAAAGAAGAGAGGACAAAGCCAGTAAAGCATATTTAATGTAGATGTTCGTAGCTCCTCGAAGACACAAGCACATATGAGCATTCTTTTTCGCGGAGATGAAAACACTTTTCTTCGTTTCATGTTTTCCTTCCTTATTATTCATCTGCCAGAGTCCTTAACGAATTAAGATTTTACTGATTTTAAACTGATATTCTGGTTGTAGGGCGGGTTTTCAGTAGTGTACATGCGTTCACTACGAAGTAAGTTTTTTTAAATACCTTATGAAAGGTGATAGCAATCATCACAGGCATAAAATGTCGAAGCAGCTTTTCATTATCATCAACTGGATTTACTACAACCTACAAAGCATGATGATCATGATATATTCTTATAATTTGCCAAAAATTTATTGTGTAACTTTTGAGATTAAAGCAATGTGATCCTTGCCATCCATTGTGGAGTTTTTGAGATTGTTGCTTCGACGTATACCAGACAAACAGTCATTAACTTGCAGGAGAAAAGGCTGTAGCAACTGATTTTAGTCGCAAACTTGACCTGAAAGATTGGAACAGTACCACAGCGTCGATTGTCTAATAGAAGGTTACTACTAACCTAAGCATGGCAAGGTTATAGGAGCAACATGGCAGCTGTGGTGAATTACGTTAGATACTAGTGCGAAGTCTACCAGTACTTCAACATCGATCCTGCCAGCCAGCGGTAAATTGATACTCCATCGAGAATAGATGCTGATTGACTTTAAATCAATCTGTCCTTAAATCAGTCCTGTAAAGCGTATTAATCTTAATTTTTCCTGTCACACAATGACCCAGATATTGCTGAATACAAACAGAAATTGGGATCGATATTATCTCTGATTTAGTTCAGTATTAACTAAACTTAAATGAATTTTAGTTTTTTTCCACACCGAATTTTATCATAAAAATAGAACAAAAACAAAAAAAAATGAATTTTTAGACAACAGTCGCGACAGTAGAATTTTGAAAACATCTAGATGATTTGTTTCAGCAATCAATTCAAAAATGTTTTGATTCTTAGTAGTTTACAATCAAGAGATTTCAGATATTTTATGAAAATCTATAAGATAAATCGTTCGTGATGACCTTTAAATTTGTTTAATATTGGTATCATTTATCAAAATAAGCTTTTAACCATTGAATCAGTTTTCTGTTTCAATATTTTATGCTATTTGCCCTTTGAAAATGAGAAATGAGCTTCTACTGTGTGTTCAATTAATCACTTGATAATTTATTTAGACATGTTGTCAGACGTTGTTGCGTATTCCCATTGGAAGCAAATGCCTGATGAGAATCTATTAGTCAAAAAATTTGGGTAATTATTCAATTAATTCGATAAAACAGCATGCATCTTCCGAAAGAATGATTACGTCTCGAAATATTTTTGCTGGTTGTGCGGATTAGAAGAGTATGTCTCAACAACAGGTATAACATTTATCGAAGCCGATTTGATAAATGATGCATTTGTGTCTAGGTTTGTGTTTACTGACATCTTATGCTAGAATCTTTAGGTAACTTTGACGAATAGATAGTGTAATATATAGGTACATAAGATTTTGGGAATTACTAAGTAGAGAAAAGAACTAAGAGTTTTGAAAAAAAAATTTCTAGTGGTTTCAAAAGTGAATCTTTTGAGAATATTCTACCTATCGCTTTAATGAGTTACATAGGTCTTGAAGGAAGAAAAAACTTTTTCAAAAAATTGTATTTTCAAAACCAAAAATCTATTTTATTTAAAATTTAAACACACATAAAAGTTTAGCATTTCTAGAAGTGGTAGAAAAAATTCAGCTGAAAATATTGAAAATTGTCAATTTTATGCCTGCCGCAAAAAAAGGTTGGACAATTAAAAAATCATTAAATTGCGTTTTTCTCGAAACTTTGTTTTTCCGTGCGGTAGGGACGATTTCTCGAGAACGAATCGACCGATTTTGCTGAAACTTTGCACAGTTATTATTTACAGTATTGACTCGTGCTTGAACGAAGGGATTTTCACTCGGTTGGCTCTTTTTTGTTTCATAAGAAAGAAAAATATTTTAAAAACGATAAGAATCTGAGAAATGCTAAAAAATATGAGACGAAAATTCATTCGAATCTAACTCAAAACTTTAAATTTCATTTTTTTTCAATTCCTTTGTTCAAGCACGAGCCAAGTGTATAAACTATGAGGAATTTTTTGAATTTTAATTTGAGATGAACCTGCACCGAAATTTCTGCCTACCGCAAAATAAGGTTGGACAATTAAAAATTCATAATATCGCGTGGTCAGTACGTGCACTCTGCCTTACCTAGCGTATTATACGCATGCATTTCATCAAACATCACAAGGGCTGGGTGGTTAGTAAAACTAACCACCTAATTAGAATTTTTTAAATTGAAATACATCTTATCTAACAAACAATGGATGAACTATCCTAAGCTTGCGCGTTGTGCTGCACTTAGTTTAGTCTATGAATGGTTTTAGTTTTTGCTGATTTGGCTATATTTTTGAATTCAAAAGTTCGTAATTAGTCTTTTTGTAACGTGCTCAAAAAATAATTGTTTAAAAATGGTAAGTGTGGGATTTTCCCTCTTGATAGAGTTTGATTTCATGGACTTAAATGTGTTTTGCATTTGCGTGATATTAGAAGTATATAACTTTGCGTTTCGAATGTAATATCACACAGATAGTTAGGTGGTTAGATAACTAACCACCGTGATGATTGTATGTCCAAAAATGTGTGTGTTTGTGTGTTGTATGTTCCAGAATCTGTAGTAAGTGCTACAGTGTATTATCATATGTAAAACAATTTTCAATAAGATGCATAATTTGGCGGACGGATTTGGAAAACTAAATGCTTAACAGTCAAAGACAACCAAATGTGTTATTTAGCCTGTTTTGGGTTTTATTATGGGTCAGGCCACAAAAGACTTACACGCGATAGTAGATTCGGGTAAATGAAGATAATCTTTGCACCCAGGCATGCCATAAAAAGGAAGGTTGATAGATGCATGAGGATAAAAAAATATCTAGATGAATATGCATGCAGGGTTTTCCCCTTTATCTAGGCTAGAATTATGTAGTTTTAGTCACACTCGCGATCAGCAAAATGATTTGTACTCTTCAGTCTGGTTACATATCTACTTTCATGGCACTGAACAGATTTAGCTGGATTTTACAACATCTACATCTTAGGCTGAGGCTCCACATACGATTTCAAATCGGTTTCGGTTTGTTTGTTTTTAAGAATGAACGTCATAGCGGCGCGACCTTTTCTTATTTTGCATGTTATCTATATGAGAACCAGGCGACCCTGCGTCCACGTCCGATTCGATCAATAACGCCGGTTTTACGACCCGTCTGGTTCATAACAACCCGGGTCGACGTTCCGATTCATAGTCAGAACGAAGGCGTTTCCTTCTCGCTCATTTACACGCTTTCGCCATAAGATTGGATGACACCCGGCTCCACGGCCGGTTTTCTGAAACCGATTTTCTGTATGCGCATGCGTTGTGGTCATTCGTTAAAAGGCAGTGAACGGAGAAGGCCATAGAGCAGGTGATAACGGCAGTTGGAAATAATCCGGTAATATGGAGTATTGCGGAGAAAGATTACCACAACAGGGAACTTTATGATGCGGCGTGGGAGAATGTTTGCCGAGAAGTGTACCCTAGTGCCAGAATTCATCCATTTTAGGATTTTAGCACTGACACCATCAACAACGCAAGACAGATGTTTTCACTTCGAGCACTGACACGAGAATGAACACTAAACAAACAATATGATTCAAGAGCCTCGTACGTTCTTATTTCAGATTTGAAATCGGACGTGGAGCCTTGACGCACGTCGTTCTTATTGTTTACGCGTTCCAAATAATAATCGGTTTGGAATCGTACGTGGAGCCTCAGCCTAAATGACAATAACCTGATGCCCGCTAGGAACAGCCCAAGTTACGATAAATTGTTTAAAATCAGACCACTGATTGACATAATCTGAAGAAATTTTCAGAGAAACTGTAAACCATCTGAGAAAATTGCTACTGACGAGAGCATGATTAAATTTAAAAGTAGAAATTTCCCAAAACAGTACATGCCAAAAAAAGGCTATAAAACGTGGCTACAAGGTTTGAATGATGTGTGCACAATCGGGATATTGTTTGGACTTTGAAATTTATACCGGTAAACAAGGAACGATCATCGAGATTGATCTTGGCGGGAAAGTTGTAAGAAAATTTTGCGCGAACCTCAAAGGAAAAAACCATAAAGTTTATTTCAACAACTATTTCAATAGTTATCCATTGCAAGTTGATTTACGAAAGGAGCAAATACTGCCTTGTGGAACAATCAACTCTAATAGAAGGTTTCTGCCGAAACTTAAGGAAGACAAAAATTTTCAGAGAGGACAACATGACTATCGCATAAGCAACACTAATGTAAGCATTGTGAAATGTAAAGACAAAAGATCAGTTTACATGCTGTCCAACAATCACGATCCTAAAAATGTCGGGAATGTAATACGCAGGGAACGCACTGGAGAACGTGTTGAAATTTTCTGTCCAGAAGTGGTGAAGGATTACAACGCGCATATGAATTTTGTCGACAAATAAGACCAAATGAAAAGTTGTTACGAAATTGACAGGAAATCTCATAAATGATGGCATCGAATTTTCTTCTTCATTTTCTCGACTGCTCAGTTCTAGATGCTTTCTTCGTTTATAAAGAACTTCAGTCTACTTCTCGGCCGGATTTAGATCGTCTCGTCTTGAAGGACATTCGTCGCTCCGTGTACCAAGGATTTTTAGTTCCAGCATATGTCAACAAGTCTAGATCTGAATCGTCGGCCAGTAACCCCAGTTGCCCAAAAACCAGTAATGATCAAACAGCACAAGCCGTCAGTTTCTGCAAATATCCGCTTAGATAGTAGCTGCCATCAGCCAACACGTGGAACATCTAGAAGATGCTGCAAATGTAGTACAAAACGTACTCCAATTCGGACAGTTTGGCAATGCAATACTTGTAAAGTCCCGCTTTACTTGCGCAAAGGAAAGACGTGTTTTCAAGATTTCCACAAGTAGAGTCTGCATCTTTATATTTGAAGAATTCGCCTTAGTGTATTAGCCCCCTTCAGCCATGGAGGTTACCATAGCTAACCACCTTGTTTCTCGAAATCCTTAAACTTAATATTTTTTAAAATCGTATTTTTAAGTTATTTGAGCCCTAAATACAAACAAAATAAAGAAAAATAGTTAGTTTATTATTTATTCAGAAGTGTGACTGAAAGAGTTAAAGGGATAGGTCGAATATTCTCAAAAGATCCACTTTTGAAACCACAAGAATTTTTTTTTTCAAACTTCTTAGTTCTTTTCTCTGCTTAGTATTTCCTAAAATTATTTTTAGTGACTTACATCGAATCGTCGATTCCAGGTCTATACAGTTATTCGTTCGCCTCATTCGCGAAGTTCAGAGCATCCTTTTGATGTTGTGATGTTTGATGAAATAGAAAGTAGCTGGTTTTACGCGGTAGAACCGCGCTGCATGCGTATAATACGCTATGTAAGGCAGAGCGCACGTACCGAGCACGCGATATTCAAATCTCTAAAACTCTGGTAATAATCTTGAAGTACAATACTTTCATATGAAATAAAATAAAGTTTGATCAATCTTTTGAAAATACAAGAACTATGTAACCCCTTAAGGAAGTGAAAAAAGTGGCTGCAATCTCAAGCACAACATTTCAACCACGTCTGCTTCTTCGCAAGATTGATGCAATAAGCAATAAAAAAAACTCATATTGCAGACAAGACCTTGTCATATCACGTGCCCCGCCATCGATAATAGTTCTCAGCGTTTACAGCGAACTAAAAACTTTTCGCGTAAAATATTTAGCACCACAAATAAACCGGACAGTAATCACAGTGCCACTGCCATTAACATCTCACCAACTCTTCGCAAGTCCAAGAAATTACGTTGGACTCTGGCAGCGCAGCAGCTTTCGAAATCCCACCATGAAATCGAAATTTTCATCTCGCCGGGTGTTATTCGTTCATTAACTTCACACCAGACCGACATCATACTGTGGTAATCCAATGGATTATTTCCACACGTATAAATAAATGGCGCAAAAACAACATTTTACCCAGCACAATCCTTGCATGGCGCGCTCTTGTATGCTACAATTAGAAGCTGGCTTCGTTCACTTCATTCCGTTCAGGTACACAAAGTGACCGAAAAAGTGGCTCGGCAATCTTTTTCAATTGTAATTTGTTCTTATCTAGAACCTAAATTAAACTAATCAATAATAACGCATGTACGAATTAGCTACATGGAGCAACGCTCGGAGCCCATTGGATCCGTGGCAATCTGGAGTCTCATCGTGTACCAAATTAATTGTACGGTAACATCAAACGACTTTTTCGACTTCCTCTTGGGTTCGGGGCAAAGCGCCCAACGTGGCTGGTTGGCTCGTTACTCAACCCACGGCCAGTCGAGTTGAACGCGTTTAACCCAAACCGATCCGAAGTTGCCTAGGATTCCTGGGGAAGCATCAGCAATGGCCACAATTACATCCATCATAAAATACTTCAAATGAAGACGTGCGAAGCTATTGAACGAGCAAATCAACCGGACTAATTGGCAGTCCCGGGGAATGTTCCCTCGGCAAAGACTTTGCGAAAAGATTGATAGATAACCACAGATCTAGCCTGGCTGGCTGTTGATGCATCGCGTTTCTGTATCTGAATCTCGAGTCACTGTTGAAGCACAAGACTGCTGACTTGGTTGCAAATCACAAGCCAACTAGGGTTAAAACAATCGGCAAATAGCAAATAGCAAAGACTAGGTAACTGTTCCGCCAACCAGAAAACTTCGGGTGTCTAACCGCATCCAAAAATCCAAATCATTCCTACATATGGATATGTAGCTAGCTACATAGCAAAATGGTGACTAATCAAATAATTTTAAGGTTTCTTTCCACGCTTTTCACTATTATTACTCTCTTTTTCTGTGCACCTTCATAATGGCCATTGTCCGAGAGAATAAGAAAAAACCGAACATTGGATTCAACTCAAACAGCACCAAAAATACATCCGGTGATTTCAGATGCTGACGCGTCAAGTATTGTATCTTTCATTGAAATGTATCTTTTGTGAGCTGGAAGCTTGTTATTCACCAGAAAGCTATGATGTTTTCTAGCACAAACCTATGTATGGTAAGAAATGATTTACTTTGGATAACAATTGTGAGAAAACGGTTTTTCAGTTAAAAAATAGATACATTTCATGAAACAAAACGACTGTGAGAAAGCAGATATCAATTCATGGCGGTGAAGTTCCGTAGTATAAGTTATTGTTCAAGATTTTATATTGTTTCGCATGTATCCAATTTGAAAGGGATCAACATTACTATGAGACATTCAAATTATTGAACTGCTGAGAACAGTACTTAGTAGTGATGGTTTTTCTGATTAGAAAAATTAAGACCACTTACCCATAATTCAATGATAGAAACTGTTGGGCACTATTATTTAGAGTTTCATAGTTTTGCAGAACGACCGAATTCATAAAACTTCTAAAAAACACAAGAACGACAATTTCCTTCGAGGTGGATATTTTATTTAATTTTAAACACAAAAATATGTTTCAGCAGCTACTTGCTACCTTCCTCAGTATCGACGATACAACACTGAGTTTTATTAGAATGAAGTGGAAAATAGTCCGAGATTCATAACTTTTTGACCGAATTCATTTTGATTCAAGTCCTATTTCTTGATTGTATAATTCTCGCGTCATCCTAACTTGCCTATTTTAAAATATATTATCGCACATATGTTCCCACTTAAGTATATGAGCTTAAAAAGGAACACCACTGTAGAGGTAAAAAACAGGCATTTTTTGGGAATTTTTCTCTCAAAAAAACCAAACAACATATCGACATTTGATAAAATGATCTATATTGTACAAGTATTTGACATCCTCTTTGATTTTTTCAGAATTATAAAAAACAAAATGGTCTCCAGAAACGCCTTTTTTCATGGCTTCGCGGCCGGACCGTTTTCTCCTGAAATGTTAAGGTTTTGCTTATCTAACAAAAAATTGTCGAAAAGCATAATAACAGCCAGAGAAGTACGTAAGATTTCTTTTAAATTCATTTTTGATCAAATGGCGTCATTTTAAAAAAAATGTAAAAAACGAAGAAAACCTCGAAAATTGTTAATAACAACTGTAATATGCAACTTTAAAAAAAATATTACGTACTTCCTAGCAGACACTAGTTTTGAATATACTGTAAAAATTTCAAGTAAATCGCACAAGAATTGTTTTAAAAAGGAGTCCGGTCAGTTTGAAAAACGTTGTTCCGAGATAAACGCGTTTAAAGTTTATGTTATTGAAAAATCATGGATAAATTTGATATACATCTAGTCTGCAAAATACATCCTTCAGCGTTCTCTACTAACGTTCAACTAATACGTGTACACGCGTACAATTTTGAAAGATTTATATTCAAAATCGTTCTAAATTTCAATACCAACAGCGCGCGGGGATACGCGGATTGCGTTCTGAAAGAGAAGTGAGAGGCGTCACACTAATTTAAAATTTCGAACACTTAAAGATTTTTCCACTATATGAAATTTTGCTACATGTTTTCTATAATGATAAGCTATACTTTAGAGCAACAAAAAAAATTTTGATTTGTGAAAATGCACCACAGTAAAGAGCGAAAATTTACATTTTCTGTTCCAATTTTTTTAAGCGGAATGAAAACTAAAAGGGTAATTCTTTTTAAGGATTATTATAATTATGTTTTATTATGTTATTAAGCATGTTTTAAAGTTAAAAAAAATTGTTTATTAAAAAATATTACAAAATGGCTGCCCAACAGCCGTTTCTGCGGAACGGTTTTTTTTGGAGGAGCTCCGCGACATGCAGTAGAAGTGCACAAAAAATTTATCTGGAACAAAATTAGAAAAATTCTAAAACTACATTAGTATAGCTTTACCTAGGGGATTTTGGAAATATTCATTTTTGTTAAATTGGCGAATATGTGGAAAAAAAGTTCATTTTACTACCAAAATTTGTACCTAAAAAATCGAAATATTAACTTATCAAAAATCGGCTACGTATTTCTATTTGAAATGTTGTTTAAAAGATGTGATAGTAATTTGGAGTGAAAAAATAGAAAATTGTTCGCTTAAAGTTTTGACTTTACTTCACTTTACGTCTTCTCTCAATATCAAAGCACGCTGTACTAACGTACTTTGTGTTCGACATCCTTGAAAATGTTTCTAACAACGTCTACTAGTGTATTAGAGAAGTTAGAAATCGAATGATTAAACATAATGCGTTATTCGACGAGCAAGTGTAGTATTTACCACAGGCAGTCGTTTGGGAGCAGTCGGAAGGAGTCGAGAAAGCGCTCGAAATTTCAATGAAAACTATTTCTGGCAGATATAAAACTGTGTGTATCTTATTTTAGAGGGTTCAAAATTTTTTTTAAGCCAATAAAAATAGAATCAATGTTTAGAAATTTCTACTGTGGTGTAACGCCTTAATCATTCTATTTTGAAATCAATAAATCAACGTTCTTGTTGTTGTTCATTGTTAATAAATCCTGCAGGCTATGGTTGGCCCAGCACTAGCACAGGGAGCTCGTAGCGTTATTATTAGTAATCAAGGACAAGTGTTTTGCTGTATCTTTAAAATCGTTTCGCTTAACATTGAAGGTGTAGTAGTAGAGTAGAAACTTTACAATCGCTTGTCATATGTTACCACAAAATTGAAATATGGATGGCTATACTTCATTAAAGTCAGGGGTCATCCATATATAACGTAACGAAATTTTTAGAGTATTTTAACTCCCCCCTACCCACATGTAACACTTAGTAACATTTTCAAAGACCTCCCCCTTTTGTTACGTAACAAATTCATTCATTTACAATGCATCTCAGTTTTGTTTATCGCGCCTAGCGTGTGTTGGCACCTCGTCTCGCGGAAAATGAATTTAAAATATGTCCTTAGGATTTAGTGTTATAAAAAAATAATTTTAACTTATTTTAAATTTTGTTACGTAATAATTTGCAAGCCCTCCCCCTCTATGTAACATTTAGTAACATTTTCAAATATCCCGCTCACCCTTGGAGTGTTACGTAATATATGGATGGCCCCTTACAATGAATTTGCTACCACTTATGAAACAAAACTATTCCTAATTCATTACCACTAATCCATTATGAAGTAACTCTTCTTCATAATTTAGCTAAATTTCATTATGAAGTAAGTTTTTAATTGCTTCAAACCTGAAATGTATCATCAAAAATCTTGTTTCGGATGGTAATTTCTTAGAGTTCAAGACGCCAACTTATATTAGGGTATTGTGAGTGGCTGAAACTAAAATTTGAATTGATATATGCTATTTTTTGCTAGGTTTCCTATTCATTTGCTTATCATTTATGATGCAGAACAAACCATTTTAAGTTAATTACTTTACGTCATTTATTTCAATATCTTAGACTCATTGTAGCATCATAACTCACAAATCATTTTTTTAATTAGTCTATGAACTTGAAATTTGGTAGCTTAGAAACGAAAGAGGCTTCAGTGCTATCAAACAAACACTTACAAATAGTATCAAATCAAAACCATCTTACATAAGTTATCCGAAAATTAATCTTTTTGTCAATATGATATTTCTTTAAGTAAAATGAACAAAGCAATTACACCAGCGTCTAAAACGATACTCACAAACCTTAGAGTGGATATTCATATCTGTATTGATTGCTTTTGCTACCGCCACGATTTGGACCTTTTCCCACATGATTTAAACTTTTTATCAAAACATTTGAATTTTTTCCCAAATTGTTTGTACTTTTCCTCCAAAGCTTATATAGTTTCCTGAAAAAGATTGAAGCTAACTGTTCACCAGCACATTGGTGGCGAACCATAAGCACAAATCTGGGCGAGGAATGTTTACAAGTTTTGAGAAAAAGAACAAACCATTTGACAAAACATTCACATGTTTTAGCCCCTCGAAAAATTATTCATACCTTATTGTTATTTCTTTGCTTTATTATTGTTCAGTATTCATTCCTATACACATATTTGAGAGCTTAATCTCTCAAGACCCAATGCAGCGTTAATTATTATTTGATATAACTACTCTATGGAATTTTCTCGCAGTTCTAAATCAATTGGGAAAAAGTTTAAACAATTCGGGAAAATGTCTAAACTACTTGTGAAATGCTTTCAACAATTCAACATGGTGACATGATGAATTAATAAGAAATGTGAAAAACTCTAGAGTGATATCTTCACCAGTAGACCGTTTTATTATCATTTGTTTCACATTATCTACACGAATAGATTGTAATCCTATCTTCACACCTTTTTAAATGCAGTAAGAAACGTCTCAATGCAATCCAGACATTTCTTTTCATTTCCTGAGTGATTTATTGCGCTAATTATTTCACATAACAATACAACCATTATTTTTGTAGCTGCTTGTAAATTATATATCTTTCGCATGCAATCTATATTTCTATGAAATTTAATCTATGAAATTTACACGCAACACCAGAAATAGTGGAAATCTAAATAGAAAATCTCTCATACTTGAGCGTTAATAGTTATTTTTAAATTTTCAATTTTATTCTCACTTAAATCAAATAATAATTAACACTGTATGGTGTCTTCTGTGAGCTGAATCAAATATGTGTAAAGAAATGAATAATAAACAATAATAAAATCAACAAATAACAATAAAATACGAATAATTCTTCAAGGAGTATGAATGCATTCTCTTATGAATTGTTTCATATTTCTAATGTAAATCTATTGCATGAATGTGTACTCACTAAAAGTGAGACACTTTGAATTCTTCTTCATTCTCTTTTTCATTGCTGCGACGCTTTGATTGGCATCTTAATGAAGTTGATACGCCTTTGCTGTCTTGAGATATCGTTCTAGAAAGAAATTACCACGTTCGTGCATACGTACGCACATACATGCAGGCTTTTTTCTAAATATATTTTTGACATTACTTTTATGACTCTACGACGTAAATATGTGTTGCACAAAATTAATGTACAAACCAAGACAAAAATGTAATGTGCCTCATGAAATTCAAAAATAAACAAAAACCTTTCACATTACTTGCCTAGCGTTGAATCGGTATTTTCATCAACTGAATCATAGGACAAAATGTGTGCATTCTTCAAAAAAACAGAATGTCTGAATGAATTTTTTTTTAAACGCTCAACATTCCTTCTATTAACAACTATACTGAAAATATTTAAAGCCATAATAATTCAAGTTTTCACATCCTTATCATACTACGAGCTCGAAGGACATGACTCAAATATATTCACGAACTTTTGACTTTTTGTCTTTAACATTTATCCAGTTGCTTAATTTCTTACATTAACTTATACACTGATCTTAAATTCAATAATCAAATTCCAGAACGCTTCAAAATATCATGATTTTTGTCGCTAAACTTCGTAGAGTTTTCAGTCGAAGCTATTTTAAGAGCCCAACAAAAAGTCTGCTTGTTTGATTTATAAAAATCTCTGAAAAATTGTTTGAGGCAACATTATAATCCAATTAAACCAACATATTGTCTCCAAAAAAAAATATTCCTTAAGCAATTAACAATTCAGCGGCTGAACGTTGAGCTAAATTGGTAAACCTTAATTGCAGAACATTTGGTACTACACTATTATTGATTCTGTATGTTGTCTATATATTTTTTGATTGATAACTTAAATTTATCATTTCTTTAGCAAAATGTTTGATCATCACTATTGGCCCATTTAGGTGCTGGTCTTTTTTCTTATTTTTATAAATATCCATCCAAACCCTATCTTTTGTACATGTTGTGATATATTTAAATCTATTTGATATATTTGAGCGTACTAATAGAAATATTTTAATAATTAATGATGATATTAATTTTTTTATCTGACACAACAAATATGCTGTAAATAGCAAGTGGTTCAATAGATTCAAGGTGATTCCTTGCAATTATGAAAGTAAGTTTAGGCCGAAATTAATATTAAATATAACAGGGGTGATCTTCGTTATAATTTTCTTTTCAGCCCATACAAACTTCACGTGTAATATTGTTAAAAATGTAAATATCTCCCATTCTGAAAATTTCTTTATTTATATCTATGAGTCGTGGTTATACATCCATTCTTCTTATTCAATTCATTTTTCTCGACTAAAAGTTCTTTTCGCGATCTTGGTATATCAATGGTAAAAGAGCTGATATGCTACCCCGAAGGCATCATTTTCTTTCTCACCGTTAACCCGGTTCTTGCATATCCTATCCATTATTTCTACCATTCTATTTTCGTTTTATAATGGGCCTACCATCATCTACATGCTAATTTTAACATACATGAGCCTAATATGAATTGAAAATCTTACCAGAAAATTGACAATTGAATAATACAAGGAGTTTCTTACTTCTTAAAAATGCTAATTTTTAATTCTATTGTGCTCTCATTAAGTATCAATTATTTCAAGAATGAAACAAAGCGTTCATTTCTATATTATTATCATAAAAAATAATTGAAGTATTTGATAGTCTTCAACAATGTTCTGCAAGCTTTTCTGAATAACCTTAAAACTAAAACTTGCTTCTTTGACTTTAAATTTTTATACTTGAAGCGTTTTATATGAAATTTCAAAATAGACACAAGATAATGCACTGATGGCCAAATAAAAAGTCAAAAAACTACCAGCAGAACAAGTTTTTTCTAAGCTTCCTAAAATGAAACTCGATCGAAAACAATGAGACGAACTACTACAAATATTCAACTCAACAAAAGCTAAGTTATAATGTTAATATAAAGCAAGCTTTCAAGATGTTTAAAAAATTCCATTGAGTTTCTTAAATTTGACCAGACTTAAGTACAACAATAATAATATTTTGGTAGCCAATTAGTGGCAAATACTCTTTTCTCATGAGATGGCTCAAATAGGTCACGGCATGCCCATTGTGATACCGCAAAAAGATTAGGACGGAACTAGAACTCAACTGATGAGAACTGTTTGGATCCTCTAATGAAGCTAGCTATGTACCTAATATTTGAATTAGCTACTTTCGCGATGCTACCCAGGAAGGAGGAGCCTAGTTTCTACAATCGTATTCTGGATAGTTCTGGGCATTCGCACAGAAAATGTTGGACCGTTTTTCTTCTTCTTCTTATCATCTGCAGCTCTGGCAGAATTCGTCGAAAAAAGCGCTCAGTCGTTGTGTGTGTCTGCGCAGTCGTTTTATGTGTCTGACCAGTCGTTTTGTGTGTCTACCGATTACATAGTATGTCGTCAGTACATATATGATGAAATTTAATGTTCCACGACTCGTGTTGAGGAGTTGCTTGGTGCATTTGGGGCTCAGTTGCGAGCCAAATATGCCTGGTTGTTCTACAGGTTTCTTCCAGTAGCCAGGCTTTTTTCAGTCTCTATATAATGCTGCTTGAATCGTAGCCTTATGGAAGCTAGAGAGTGACCAACCTGGGATATAGACCTGGAGCTCAATGCTAGCTCTCTCTAGGATACATGCCCCGGTATTCGGTTTTGGGTTTTTATCCAATGCAGTATACCTTGTAAATTGCGATAACCTTTGCCTGGAAAACTCTACGGTGATCCGGGAGCCGGAAGAATAGTTTAGGCCTAGTTCTTCCGAAATATCACCACAGCAAGCGGTGAAGATGGCGAGCGATTCTTGTGCCTCGCTCCATTTTTTGCCCCTGTCATCCCTGTTCGCGATGACTGACTTAAAACTGTGGTGGATGCAGGGGATCTACTTTCTCTGGCGTTGCTCCATCCCTTCTTTAGGACTTTTGGAAATTCGATGGAACGGAACAGTCACTATACTCAGAAAATTATCCAAAGAATTTTCAAGCCATTGCGAACTAACGAAGATAATGCTAGGATAGAATCAATACCAATAGGAACTTCCTTGAATTTTTTCTATAACTGCGAAAAAATCGCTTGATTAAAAAATTATCTAAAGAGGCTGAAGAAAAGTATGGACTATCACACTTACATTGATGATGATTACCAAAATGTGTCTTTCTAAGATTAATAATCGAGAATCATTTCAAAATTCTCTCAGACAATTTATTTGAAGTAAACTAATCGTTTTCAACATTAAAACAACGTATAAAGTTTGGATGTAAAGTTTAAGTTTTAAAAAAATCAGGAAATAATGAATGGTAAACTTGACTTAATCGTTTATAAACAGTTTCTTCTGTTTTGACCATAAAACTGCCAACAGTCTGGATGAATACTTTCATGCTGGTATTTTCTTTAATCGAGTCGAGATACTTCACACAATATTGACAAAAATTCAAACCCATTCACGATATTCGTGCATCCCTTTGAACTGTTTCAAATCTTTTGGATGCAAATGCATTCCCAAACGTATCCGACACGAAAGACCTGCAATTCCCAAACTCTCCAGCAAAATCATGAATCAATAATTTGAGAATTCATCGTCTTTACTCGTGACGTCCATGTGAAATTATCTAGTGATTTGTAAAAAGATGCTCAAAGTGATTTACAATCATCATCATTACGAGCAACGACAACAACTTTGTCTTATTCATGATGTTCGGTCCGATCAAGACACGAAGTGCCTTCTTCCATGGCTGCTTTCTTCTCCAGTGAATATCTTCAATCCTGGTATCTGTCCACTTTATTCTTTTGTTACTTCGTGGACATCATGATGTTTTCCGTTCCGGATAGGATAGTTCAGGTAAGCTGAGACCAATTGAAGCTACTTGCGATTATTTCAACGGAAATCTTCTCCATCAGATGCTAGATACATCTAAAGCTTGCTTGCTAGCTGGCTCTATTGAGAGGGACAGTTCTTCCGAAGCGCACGAAGACCACAACAAACATCTGGTTGGGATGAAATGGATCTAAAATATAAAAAAACCCTCTTGCAACATACATACATCTTCTTTCTTTATGCCTTTCTTCTTCACTAGCCGTCGTTCAAACATGAAAACTAGAAGATTGGACGGTGATGAACAGCAGAAGACATACATCCACCGGAGGTAGAACATTCATTGTTAGCGGTGGTAAGCACTGAAAGCGCCAAAGGCCCGAGACGATTACCTTGCGGAACGCCAATCAACAATCATCCAATGGATTGCACAGTCACATCTGGTAAGTGTATCTCTTAGAAAAACGTACTTTTCTAGCATTCTAGCCGGGACGATGAAAACATGTGGGAACAGGTAATGACTGTAATCAGCCAGGCAACAGTCCCACCAAAGAACTTATTGTGTTAGTTTAAGCAAAAACGTGCGGATATTATGGTCCTGAACAAAAAAAGGAGCAGCTCAACAAAAACGTGAAGATACCTAGACTGCACAGAAAAGTTTCTTGTTCTCAGCACATGAAATGGCACTGGAAGAATTCACGGGGTTTTGTGTAACAATTTAATACCGCCCGTGTTCTCTTAGTGGCATCACTAGTGCTGGGCTATCCAACTTTAGTTCTCAAGAATATTTTTCTGGATAGCAGGCATCGTTCGCGTAATTCGTTAATCATCGTATCGATCAAAAGACAGGGGTGGACTCAAAACAGGTAATAGTTTGTACGCCGTGCAATGCGGTTTGAGTGATTCTTGCCATGCCGACCCTTGAATCTATATTGGTATATTTTCCTATGAATTGAAATTGTTATTTGACTGTACATTTGTATACTTTGTTGCTGTTGTCGTTCATAGGAATGGATTTTTTCTATCCTGCGAAAGGCAACTATCTACAATTGCCTTTATTTTAGGAGATCTACAATGAATCAACACTATGCTGCTATATTCAATTCGTTTAACTACCATGATAACGAAAACAGATGGGACGTTTTAAAATGCTCATCAAAGTCCTTTTCAACAAGCCGCGAGGTGCGACCCTTGAGGTCCACACGGTCAACTTCCCAGTAAAAGCTACATAAACATCAACAACATTACAACAATGAGAGGTAATAGTAACAGGAATGAGTTAATATGAATCATATCGTCTACGGGAGGGTCCATTGATTATGTAAGGTTTTTGGTCGAATATTCACGCGGATCAATCGGTGTTGAAAAATTTTGTTGGTTTTCAAAATTTAAGCAATTGTTTTTAATTAAAAGACTATAAAACCTATTTAAAACCTGCTCAAATTATGCAAATATTTTAAAACTTTGATTGCATTTACAACAATTTTTTTAGAATAAAAGATATAAAGTAATATCATTTGTATGAACGCTCTTTACACGGTAACTTTGAATGTTTTTTATTTTTAATTTAGTTTTTCTTCATTATCATGGAAAAAAGTTTTGCCGGTTTCTCTTCAAAAACTGATAAGAATGTATAAATTTTATAAACTGGTATCACTGTGCAAATCAAGTTAAAAAAATATTTTTTATGAAAAAACCCATAATTTTTCGCATTTTCTTCTGTTAAATTAAAAAAACGGCTGAAACGAATTTTTATAATGTTAAAAACTTCACAAAGAGGTTAATACACGTCAACTGACACCATAATGATGCAAATATTATATCTGGTTCGTGAGATATAGTGAATGATAAAAATGACCTTGAAAATCATGATGACTTTTAATGATTTTTTATTTTTAATTTCTTTTTTTACGTAATCATGAGAAAAAGTTTTGATGACGTTTTTGCGAACATTCTTTGCAGTATATAAATTTTATAAACATTGATTACTAAGACTTGACAATAAGGTTAAAAATTTATTGTTTTTGAAAAAAAACCTAATTTTTTGCACTTTTTTTTTGAAAAATTTGAAAACCGCTCCAAGATTTTTTTAAAAAATTTGGCAAAATCACACAAACGTCAATACGCGTCGATTGACACCATGTTAAAAAAAATCGTATGTTTGGTTCGCGAGATATAGCGCATGACATAAATGACCTTCAAACGGGCAAAACAGCAAACCCCCCCCCCCCCCCGAACGAAGTATCCCAAAAACTAATCAGCTCTTAAGATTGCAAAAGCCTGTTAAACCTGACTTCACTAATAGATCAGGGCGGATCTGTTTTCAGTTGACCGTTGAGAGGGGACTCACTGATTTTTGCAGGAAAAGTTGTGGAGTAACTCGTATAACAATCATTGACCTATCCACCCTCTCAAAAAAGTCGAAAACATAAAAAACAAGCCGCGAAGTGCAACCCTTGAGGTCCACACGGTCAACTTCCCAGTAATATCTAGATAAACATTAAAAATATTAAACAAAATAATAATTTTAAAAATATTACTACTTTAAATAATAATAATGAGAGGTATTCATAGCAGCAACAGGAATGAGTTGATATTAATCATATCATCTACGGAAGGTTTTTTTGGACTTTCATCATTTAGGCAGTTTTTTATTAACACTAAAACACTGAAAACACTATTCAAACTCTGCTCAAATTATGCAAATATTATAAAACTTCGATTGAATTTACAACGATTTCCTTAGAATAAAAGATAATAATTAATGTCATTCGTATGAACCCTCTATACATAATAACTTTGAATGATTTTTTTTATTTAGTTTTTTTTTACAATCATGGATTATGGTTTTGCTGGTTTCTCTTCAAAAACTGATAAGAATGTATAAATTTTATAAACATTTATTACTGTGCTGTGCAAATCAAGTTAAAAAATTATTTTTTATGAAAAAACCTTAAAACCCTAAAAGCCTAATTTTTTGCATTTTCTTTTATTAAATTAAAAAGCGCTTGGATCAATTTTTATGTAACGTTAAAATAATTGCAGCAATGTTAATACACGTCTATTGACACCTTTATGATGCAAATATTATATCTGGTTCGTGAGATATAGTGAATGATAAAAATGACCTTGAAAATCATAATGACTTTTAATTATTTTTTATTTGTAATTTAATTTTTTACGTAATCTTGAGAAAAAGTTTTGAAATTGTTTCTACAAACATTTTTTGGAGTATATAAATTTTATAAACATTGATTACTTGCACTTGTAAATAAGGTTAAAAATTTATTGTTTTTGAAAAAAAACCGTTATTTTCTGCACTTTTTGTTTAAAAATTAAAAAACGGTGCCAAGAAATTTTTTAGAAACTTGATAGAATCACATAAATGTAAATACCCGTCGATTGACACCTTATTCAAAAAAATCGTACGTTAGGTTCGCGAGGTATAACGCATGACAGAAATGACCTTCAAACGGGCAAAGCTGCAAACCGCCCCCCCCCCCACTGAAGTTTCACAAAAACTAATCAGCTCTTAAAATTGCAAAGACGCTTCGATTGACACCTCAACGAAGTTGATACGACTTTGTTTACGTGAGTTATCGTCGTAGAAAAAAGTGTCCGCGAACGTACGTACGTACGTACATACACACACACATACGTCTCCCTTTCTAAAAACAATTTATATATACTCTATAGACCTCAAAACGTAAAGAAAAGTTGAAAATTTCAATTTCGATTTTCGAGGCGATTACAAGAACTTCCCATATACTGGGAAGTTAAAAATCGAAATATTATAAATTAAAAAAAAATCGTTTTTTCCTACTTGTCTCACTCTTAACTATAAATCGGTTCATTTTAGAGTAAATTTGTCTGGAAATGAAAGTTGCGTAGTAAAATTTCCTATAAGATAAGATAAGTTTAAAAAAATTAAAACAATAAACCTTCGCCGCAAAATAGCAATAAATATAGAATGGGGTGAAAACCTTTTTTCATTTGATTTTTTTTTACCATTTGGAATCCATTTAGCACCTTCATAGTCCGCCTAAAATATCTTTACAAAATAGTAAAATAGCACACAAATTTTCATCAAAATCGATTCAGAATGCCCATAAGATTTGTGCAAACTAAATTTATTTCAAAAAATTCAAAATTTTTGAAATCTTGTGAGTCAGAAGCCTAAGCTTACAGAAGTTTGAAATTTTTCTCACATATACATCTATCAAATGTATTTTATAAAATTAAAATCGGATTCTTAGGGCAGCCTCAGGAATTTTGCTAAACTTGGTAGTAAACTCTAAAACAGTGCTGCGCGGCTGCGGGCTCAGTCGTACTAGCCATGCTCCCATCAACTGAACCGGCAGCCCCCCGGCACTGTTTTAGAGTTTATCACCAAGTTCAGCAAAATATCCCGAGGTTGCCCTAAGAATCCGATTTTAATTTTGTAAAATGCATTTGATAGATGAAGAGCTCTTTTAAGTGTGAAAAAAATTCAAACTTATGTAAGCTTAAGCTTCTGACTTGCAAGGTTTCCAAAGTTTTGATTTTTTGAAATAAATTTGGATCTCACAATTATTATGGGCAATTTCTGAATCGGTTTTGATGAAAATTTTATAGGTTTTTTAGGCGAACTATCAAGGTTCTAAATGCATTCTAAATGGTAAAATAAAATTAATAAAAAAGGCTTTTTAACCTTTTTTTAATATTTATTGCTATTTTACGGCAAGGGTTCAATGTTCTCAAATTCTTAACTGATCCTATCTTATAGGAAATTTTATTACGCAACTTCTATTGCCAACAAATTTGTTCTGAAATGAACCGTTTTAAAGTTGAAAGTGAAAAAAGTAGAAAAAAAACGATGTTTTTAAGTTTTTAAACATTTCGATTTTTTTAATGTTCTCGACTTTTTTGAGAAGAAGAATGGGTCAATTATTGTTATACGAATCGTTGCACAACTTTTCTGCAAAGGAATCCCCCCTTTCCTCAACGACCAAATGTAGTCGTTTTTTTACAGATCCGCCCTGCAGGGACGAGGCACTGATCGTTGAATATCGCTTAGAAGAGTGCTGCAATCTCTCAAAGACTACGAAACTAGTGATACGCTTTCAGGCCAACTGAGTTTTGCAGAAACGTAGCAGCAATTCGTTTTTCTTTAGTATTCGTCCACTTTCATGATGATAAGAAGCTTCAATCATCGCTAAAGGCCGATTGCAAGAAATTTCTAATAAACCGAAAAAAAAACATAATTACCATACATACAACTCGAGGCTATACCTCTTGCGTAGCTCCAATACAATTCCCTTGTAGGTAGACTATCTTTCTTAACGTAATTCAAGACTATCCTAATCGCGAAAATTATCACTACTCTAATTGAGCCTTTTTTTGAAGCAAAGCCCACAAAATACTCTCGAGTAGGCAGCCATACACTCCCTTTATTACGAGCGACCTGACTTGTGCTTGTTTGTTATGCTGTTTGCAACCATTTTTTTTCAACCCAAGAGCTGGTATTCGCATAGTGTACACGGTTAGGCTCTCAATGCTGATATTAATAATATTTTTATCCTTTCTCCGCGACGCTTCGTGGTCAAAGCGTTTTATAAGACATCAAGCACGTAGACCGAAGACGTTTCAGACCAGTTTACATGAAATTCTTCCTCACAACATTTGAATTCCTCTTTGAAAACCGTGCAAAATAAATATAAGGTTTTCTAATTTTTATTTGTCTCCTAGATTGCACAATTCTCCCACTCGTCCTATTCTTGACTTCATAATTTCCTCGCGGAAATCCTTACACCATATGGGACACATACGGACCTGTTTCTATTCCGATCGCCATCGAATACCCAAATGGCAAACAAAAAGGTGGTAAGATTCAACACAGATTCTTTCCACACAAACCACTTCTCTAGTCGTAGTCCATGATATAGAACTGTTTTTACCATGGCTAATCGAACTGATCGCAGTCAGGACGATTCATGAGCTCTGAATGCCTCCTTTCCCATCGGCTTACCTGTTTATCTAATCTGATCCCAGCTTGTTCTTATCGGGGTCGAGTTACACCATTTATTGATAGAGAAGCATCAACTTCAGAATATATAGAATCTGCTTGCTTGTTAAGCATTTGAATTCGCACAAAACGATTTTATTTAATATGATAGCAAAATTTAGATGCATGAAAAACATTTATTGATAATATCAACTCAAAAATATTTTAAGAAATTTTTTAACAGCTTAATTATTAAACCCGAACCTGTTTGGGGGTTAGAATGTGTGGTAAGAAGAAATTATGACACGACAAAGTAAGTAGCAAATTTCTACCTACTAAACTTTTTAACTCGTTTTTCTCGAACGCATTTATTTTGGATACAGGGAAGAAAAATCAAAACTCTAACTAACCGATCAGACTATAATTTTAACACGAATGGTTATCGTTTGAACGTAAAGCAATTTTTTCATCAGTTTTTCTTCCTCGATTTTGAACGAAAATATACGCTTTTCTAATTTTTTTATAATTCTGCCATGTTGTTTTGTATTAATATAAATGTACAATTCCAGCCCATTTAATAAATACAAATTAATAAAATAAAAATATATTGCATTTTTGGGTTTTGAATCTTTACAAATAGAGATGTATATCCGATGACCTTCTCAGCTTTTTAAGAGGTCCTTTTTGACCCCCCCCCCAAAATACAACCAAAATAAATTGGAATACAATAATCTTTTTTTTGTTTAATTTTGAATGTAAATAAGATCACAAAAAAGACTGACATGATTCTATTTTATTTTCTTAGGGTGAAAATGGCAACAATAACAATAAGAAGCTTCATCTATCATCGCTACACCAAAACACCAAACATCCTTGCTGATGGTCATATGGTATGATTTACACGATGTAGTAACCTAGGAAACCCCAACAAAGACTATCTCTTGTATATATTCGCACGTGCACCCTTTTCTTAAATTGTAGAAACTTCCTAGTACCTATTAATTGTAATTTAATAACGTTTGGTGACACCGTTCTCTATTTCCCTTATGGCTATCCAATTGGCACTGAGGTAAGGAGACAACAAAGACCGGATTCTAGTAACGAAGGAGTATATGACCAACCCGCAAGGATTTCGCGTTGAACCCAGCAATCCGAAATTATGGAACTGTTAAACAATTACTTCCTGAATATCTACTATATACCACAATTACTGAGCACCATAGCATTTATGGTTAGATACAACCAGGGCCCGATCTAAGGGGGGGCAAGTCGGGCAACTGCCCAGGGCGGCAAAATTGCCTTAAGACAACTGTCAAAAGAAGAATTGTTAGAACATTGTAAGAGCCTCGAGACTATTTTAACCCACGACGACTCATCTGATATAAATGGAGTAAAACTTTCAGAGGAGTTTTCAGTCCTTTGTATGATTTTAGATGATAATTTGTTTCCTACAGACGTTTTAAAATTTATAACAGATTTAAAATTTGGCGCAAACATCAGTATTGCTCTCAGGATTCTTTTGACTTTACCAGTAACAGTTGCAACTGGTGAAAGAAGCTTTTCTAAATTGAAAATAATTAAAAACTATCTGTGGTCCACTATGAACTAAAAAAGGTTATCTGGATTAGCTATGATTTTAATAGAGCACAAGATTTGCGACAGTATAAATTTATCAGAAATTATTAAAGATTTTGCAGAACAAAAAGTGCGAAGAAAATTATTTTAGTTACTAGGTAGAGTTTAAGGTCTCAGAAAAAAGTGTTTTAATTTAATTTGTTTATTTCTTAAAAATGACTTATTCGTTGTGTGGCTCGAAATAAATATTGTATTGTTTTATTTCAATTAAATTTTTAAAAAAATATTTATTGTGTTTTTTTTCATCCGTTTCAACTGCAATGAAAACATGCCATTAAGAAGTCGATGTAACAAAAGTTTTTTATACTTGTTTAGAAGCCCTAATAGACTAATATACATACATATGTGAATATTTCATACACAAAACATGCTTATGACTTACAATATTTCATTATAAAGGGCGGCAAAAATTATTTTTGCCAGGAGCGGCTAAATAGCTAGATCGGGCCCTGGATACAACGGGCGTACCCTTGGTTTATTGTTTTTTGCCAAGTTGCCTATGAGACACGAAAAGGATGCATGTTTGATTCTAGGAACAAGGGATCACCCTACCATCAACTTTGAAATTGCGGTCTAATATTTTAAGAATCGAAAATCCTTGACGTTTTCTAATTACGTGCCGAATTTCATCCAAATTTGAGAGGACGAGACCGTGGCCTCTTCTTTTAAGTCCAACTCGTTTCATGATTTTCACTGCAGTTTTTGCAGACTGTGTGTGTATTTACTGCAAAGGAAGTGATCCTAATACAATAATATCAGTGGAAAGTAAACTAGATTTGCTCTACCAATTTCGGTAAAAGATAACAGAAAATCCTGCAACAATCGCATGTATTTACTTTCCTCGAAAACGGTGCCATTCAAATCTTTCAAGTCGATGCGTCAACTTTGTTGGCAAGGTCATTCCTTGGTGTGAAACTATCAAGTAATGAGGAATAATTTTTGATAAGTCTACTACATTCCAAAATCACACTGAAAAAAATTGCTTCAAAACTCAAATGTGCATAAAGATCCTTTAAATAGTAAAAGCGCATCATCGAAGCAGTGCGCTATATGACATGCGAATCGATACTATTGTGGGCACTATTAGAAAATTTGAATAAGACGAGCTTTGATTCCTTCAGTACAACAAATCGTGCCACATTTGCCAACTAATAATCTATCTTTTGCAAACAAAACACAACAAGAAATCAAAGAATATTCCATTCTCTACATGGTAATAAATGGCTTGCCAATTAAAAACGAAATCCTTTTCAGTCAAGTTGCATGATCAAGGTCCTGATGTTCATGCATGCCAATCAATTCTGTGTGTTTTTTGGTATGCTTGACCTGCTTCCTCCCAGAGTTGAATGCATCGATATCCTGTTTGCATAAAGTAGTGCTAGGACCTGCTACGCTAGGACCTGCTATTTTCAAGATCATGTTGGGAACTGTTATCTATTATGGAAGCAGATTGTTAACGAAAGGCATGGTCGTCATTTTCATTTGTTCCATTGAACCGGAACTAAAAAATACGATCAAACTACAGTAGCACCTCGATAACAAGACTCTCAAAGGAATCTTTCAAATAGACTTGTTATCAAGGTACACTCCTAGCCGAGGGTCGTGTTATTAAGGATGTGTAGACAATAAGTCGTGTTATCGAGTTTTCACGTTAAATCATGAGCCCAAAACTTCCATTCTTTGCGTTTTGCAAACGCGGAAACTATGGATTTAAAAGTTAAGAGTCGTGTTATAAAGGTTCTGCTACGGAGCTCAACATTATACTGAGATTGGAGTCGTCTTGTAAAGGTTTGTTTGCTTAGAGTGACATATTATAGAGGTTGTTATAGCCAAAATCTGAATTAGGGAAAATACTTGTTGTTTTCATTTAAATATTAGTCGTGTTATAGAGGTATATACTACACTAAATCCTATGATTATTTCACGGGGACTAGAAAAATTGACTTGTTACCAAGGATGTCTTGCTATAGAGGGTCGTAGTATCAAGGTTATACTGTATTACCGAGACAATGGCCGTCATTTTCTCTTGAGAGTTGCAATTTCAATATCAGAACGTCTCTCCTCCAATGTATCTTTAAAACACACCTTAATTATGAACTCGTTCGAATTTCCACAGCATATTATCAAAAATTTGGAATCCTAACTTTTCACTCAGTAAAAATAGCATATTTATTGAATAGTTCATCAATAGCGGTATACATTCCGAGTTTTAGCCATTTAAAAGGATTTTTATACAGAACTTGAGTGCACATTCCCCATTTCTTCAGGTACTTGTCTCGCGATCTTTTACTTCTGCCGGTAATTAAACGATCTTATTGCCATCCAATACCGGTTCATATTGCTACTGCTTGGATACTATCCAGAATTCAGGGGTAATTACACAGTTAATTAGCCACGTCGCTTTCGATTGCAGCTGATAAATTAATTGCATAACATATGCTGCCTGCGAACATCTTCCTCTTGTTAGTCGTATGCCATTCCATAAAATGGCTGCCATTTTCTAAATATCCGTAATGACTCATACTTTGTAACAAACCGAAGATGAATAAACTGAACTAACGAAAATAATATCTGAATCTAGCAAGAATTTGACCCAAGAATAAATCAACCAATAACGAACTATCTTTCGACGTAAAAAAAAAAGTTGTTTCAAAAATATAAAGATCGTTGGATAAAAATAAGCGAACAATGCTTTTGAAGGAAAAGATAAACCATTTCTTTGAAGATCATCTAAATCAGATTTGTGTACATTATGCAGACTTAAGTCATGGCTTAATCTTTTCATAAATCCCAACGTTTTATGAATTAACTATCAAAACGCCGCCAGTTCAACGACTTTCCTACGGACTTTATACATTTTACGGGTTTGCATCTCTGCAAGTGATTTCTCACAAAAATCGTTTGTAAGTTTAATTATGTTGGATTGAAGCATCTGCCGCGGATTTTCCCTCACTGTTGGAATTTTGAATCTTTTCTTTTGAAGGGCACATAGCTCAGATCTATATACAGTGAGTGATCGATTAACGAACATAATCTGTTACAAGACTATGTTCGCTATCCGCATTGCTCGTTAACCGATCATTGATTTACCATAGATTTTTTTGTGAAATCGATGAATTCGTTTTCGAGACCCTAAAAATTAAATTAAAAAAAGAAAGTATAATTTCTTAGTAAGTTTATTAAAAAACAAGCAGCGAATTGCGACCCTTGACGTCCACACGGTCAACTTCCCAGTAATATCTACATAAACATCAACAACATTCCAACAATGAGAGGTATTCATAGCAGTAACAGGAATGAGTTAATATGAATTATATCACCTACGGGAGGGTCCATTGATTACGTAAGGTTTTTGGTCGATGAGGACAGATTGAATATTCACGCGGATCAATCGGTGGGGGCCTTTTTGGTCTTGAAAAATTTTGTTGCTTTTCAAAATTTAAGCAATTTTTGTTAATTAAAAGACTATAAAAACTATTAAAAATCTGCTCAAATTATGCAAATATCTTACAACTTTGATTGAATTTACAACAATTTGTTTAGAATAATAGATATAAAGTAATAGCATTCGTATGAACCCTCTTTACATGGTAACTTTGAATGATTTTTTAATTTTTAATTTAGTTTTTTTTCATAATCACGGAAGAAAATTTTGTCGGTTTCTCTTCAAAAACTGATAAGAATCTATAAATTTTATAAACTGGTATCACTGTGCTGTGCAAATCAGGTTAAAAAATATTTTTTATGAAAAAAACTATAATTTTTCGCATTTTCTTCTATTAAATTAAAAAAACGGCCGAAACGAATTTTTATAATGTTAAAATCTTCACAAAGATGTTAATTCACGTCAACTAACACCTTAATGATGCAAATATTATATCTGGTTCGGGAGATATAGTGAATGATAAAAATGACCTTGAAAATCATGATGACTTTTAATGTTTTTTTATTTTTAATTTAATTTTTTACGTAATCATGAGAAAAAGTTTTGATAATGTTTTTACAAACATTGTTTGGAGTATATAAATTTTATAAATATTGATCACTATATTTCGCAAATCAGGTTAAAAATATATTGTTTATGGAAAAAACATAATTTTTTGCACTTTTTTTTCTTAAATTAAAAAATGGCTCCAAAGATTTTTGTAAAAATGCGACAGATCTACAAAAATATTAATACGCGTCCATTGACACCAAAACGATGCAAATTTTATGTTTGGTTCGCAAGATATAACGCATGACAGAGATGACCTTCAAACGGGCAAAACAGCAAACCCCCCTAACTGAAATTTCCCAAAAACTAATCAGCTCTTAAGATTGCAAAGACGCTTTGATTGACACATCAACGAAGTCGATCGGACTTTGTTTACGTGAGTTATGCTCGTAGAAAAAAGTGTCCACGAACGTACAGACGTACGTACGTACGTACACGCACACACACACATCTCCCTTTCTAAAAACACTTTATATATACTCTATAGACCTCAAAACGTAAAGAAAAGTTGAAAATTTCAATTTCGATTTTCGAGGCGATTACAAGAACTTCCTATATACTGGGAAGTTAATAACACATATGTGCATACTAATCAGTCTTTTTCATTTTTGGTTATGGGGCGTTGAAAAACATGTCCAATTTCGATTGCTTGCCTCTCTTTTCCAGGATTTTCCGGAAGTGATTAATGACATTGTCGTTGTAAAGAACCCCAACCCTATTGACATCAGCTTGGTTTGGGTGCCATTCTAAGACCATTGCTTTGACATTCTCCCACTTCTTCAAAAGATCTTCAATGATTGATGTCGGCATTGGTCCTCTTTCGTCTTTCTCTTGTTCAGAAGAAGACACATTTCGCTGTGATTCTTGGTGTTCTTCATTCAAGATTTCTTGGAGTTTTTCTGTCGTCAGTTCATCTTCATGTTCCGTTATGAGCTCTTCTACGTCATCCTTGTTCACCTTCAATTCCAGATCTCTAGCAGTTGTTTAAATTTCATCCATAATTTCAGGGATGTCTCTTTGAACGAAGGATGGACACAGCTTTCGTCAACCAAAAATAAATTTTTACTGCGTGACTTCTAACCACGCCTTTTAAATAATACGAATAGCTTCAAGAATGTCAAATTTTTCTTTCCAAAATGTTTTTAAAATCATTGTTGGGGTGAATTGGCATGCTTCAAAACACCGACGAAACAGCGCGCGAGTGTACAATATCTTGAAACCCGCAATGACCTCCTGATCCATCGGCTTAATCAGCAAAATCGTATTCCGAGGTAGAAACTGAACTGACAGTCAGGGAAAGTCTGTCAGCAAATTATCTTTAAGGTCCTTTGAGTGTCCTGGTGCATTTTCCAATAGCAGCAGTGCTTTCAATGGCAAATCATTGGTATCAAGGTAGTTCTTGATGCTCGGGGCACAAACTTCAAAGAGCCTGCGTGGCCCATGCCCTCTGATACGATCTCCACATTACTGGCAGTCTTCTCTTGATTATGGATTATTTTTGAATGCTCTAGGATTCTCAGAGTGGTAGACGAGAAGTGGTTTAAGCTTCATATCACCACTAGCGTTAGCTCCCAAAAGTAACGTCAATCGGTCTTGCATGGGTTTATGCCCAGGAACACTATTCTCATTAAATGGGAAGTGTGGTTTCGGGGTGACGGACGACATCCTCTTCAGGTGCTGTCATTTACCATCCGTCACCAAACAGCACGACCACAGCTAGGCTTATTGATGGATCAAGCTCATTATACTTCAACTATTTTCATGTATGGACTTTTCTCATCTTTCGTGATATAGGCACGGTTCAGCATGCGCTTCCAAAACAAACCAGTTTCATCACAAATTAATTATTTGTTGTGAACGACACCTTTCTGTTTCAATGAATTCTTGAAATTTGAGACAGTACTTCTCAGCTTCTTTTTTATCTGCTCTAGCAAACTCACCATACATTGATGTGTGTTTAATTCAAGACCTCTTTTTAAACTTTGCAACCAGTCAGTGGTAGCCTTAAATTCTAACTCCTCGGATGACGAACCTGGAGTTTGTACTTTCAATTTCTCAAAAATTTCTCTAGCCTTACAAGTTACATCTCTTTTCATTTCTCGTCCATTTATCCAAACTAAAGCAACCTCTCCATTTTTTCATGAATGACACTCCTATGCTTCGCAGATGTGATTTTCGTTACTGCTTTAGCTGCTTGAGTCTTCTTGATGATATCTTTCTTAGCTAAGATTGTGCATATTGTTGACCTATTCAAGCCATACTGTCTCACAACATCAGCCATCATCTGTCCACTCTCTACTTTGACCATAAAATTTTGCTTGGTTTTTATGGTGAGCACAATTCTCTACACTCTTTTTGGGACAGATTTTGTCAGATTTTCAGTTTTTTAACTTCCCAGTTTTGGTTTTGACCACTTGAAGGTCGTTGCTGTCATCCGCTATATATCACGAACCAAACATGGGATTTCCATTATTGAGGTGCCAATCGACGCGTATTCACATTTGTGTAATTATATCATATAGTTAAAAAATTGTTAGAACGGTTTTTTAATTTATTAAAAAACAAGTGCAAAAAATTAAGGGTTTTTTTCATAAAAAAAAATTTTTTAGCCTGATTTGCAAACCGCAGTGATCAATGTTTTCAAAATTTATATACTGCAAATAGTTCTTGAAAAAAACCAGCAAAATTTTTTCTATGAAAAAAAAATTAAAAAAAAATTCATTAGTAGACCAGGGCGGATCTGTTTTCAGATGGACGTTGCGGAGGGGCACGCTGATTTTTGCAAGAAAAGTTGGGGAATAACTCGTATAACAATAATTAATTTATGCTCCCTCTCAAAATAGTCGGGAACATTAAAAAAATCGAAATGTTTAAAAATTTGAAGAAAAAAAAACGTGTTTTTTCTGCTTGTCTCACTCCTAACTTTAAAACGGTTCATTTTGGGTCAAATTTACGTGGCAATAAAAGTTGCGTAATAAAATTTTCTATAAGATAGGATTAGTTAAAAATCCTCAAACATTTAACCCTTGTCGCAAATTGCAATAACTATAAAAAAACAGGGGGAAAAGCCTTTTTTATTTAATTTTTTTTGCCAATTAAAATGCACTTGCAACCTTTGTATTTTGTTTGAGAAATATTTACAACATCATAAAACAGCAAACAAATTTTCATTAAAATCGATCCAGTAGATTGCTCGTAACAACTGTGCAATCTAAATTTATTTTTAAAAAATCAAAAATTTTGAAAGCTTGCAAGTCAGAAGCTTAAACTAATAAAAGTTAGAAATTTTTTTCACATATAAAGAGCACTTCACCTATCACATGCACTTTACAAAATTAAAATCGGATAATTATGGCGGTCTCAGCAATTTTTGCTAAAACTCTTAAATAGTGCTGTGCGGCTGCGGATTTTGTTGATGGGAGCATGGCTTCTGACTTGCAAGCTTTCAAAATTTTTGATTTTTTAAAAATAAATTTAGATTGCACAGTTGTTACGAGCAATCTACTGAATCGATTTTGATGAAAATTTGTTTGCTGTTCTATGATATTGTAAAGATTTCTCAAGCAAAATACAAAGGTCGTAAGTGCATTTTAAGTGGCAAAAAAAATTAAATAAAAAAAGGCTTTTCCCCCTGTTTTTTTAATATTTATTGCAATTTGCGACAAGGGTTAAATGTTTGAGGATTTTTAACTAATCCTATCTTATTTTATTACGCAACTTTTATTGTCACGTAACTTTGACCCAAAATGAACCGTTTTAAAGTTAGGAGTGAGACAAGCAGAAAAAACACGGTTTTTACAAATTTTTAAACATTTTGATTTTTTTTAATGTTCCCGACTTTTTTGAGAGGGAGCATAAATCAATTATTGTTATCCGAGTTATTCCCCAACTTTTCCTGCAAAAATCAGCTTGCCCCCACTCAACGACCAAATTTAGTCGTTTTTCTACAGATCCGCCCTGGTCTATAGGTTATCATGACCTTCAAGGTCATTCATGTCATTCATTTGCTGTTGGTTATATCCTTTTATAACAACAAAAATAATCTTTCATTAGGATAAGAGTAACACAAGTTATCATTCTTTTATATACGCTCAACTTATTATCTGTTCAGCTCGCCCTGGAATTGTTTGTTTAGGATATTTGAACAGCTGAACTCTAACTCACATAATGAGGATGAGTGTGCACAGATGTTGTTATTGCGTTCTTGATGTGTTTTCCTTTTTCCAAGAATAAGAAATGTTAAGATACATCTTCTGCGTGCGAATTTAGAAAATGAAATATATTCGATTTGAACCTCAACCAAGTTGAACGTGTTTTATTGATAGTAGAAACGGTATATCCTATATTTGCAACACTGAGATGTCAATCGACGCGTCTTACAATTTTCATGCTGTTTTTTAATTTCTAAAAAGTCGTTGGAACCCTTTTTTAATTTAAAAAAGCAAAAATTTAGGGTTTTCATAAAAAAAAAATTTTTTAGCCTGATTTAATAAATAATAAATGTTTATAATATCTTTTTCCATGATTACAAAAAAAATTAAATTAAAAATTAAAATTATTCAAAGTTACCACGTAAAAAGTGTTCGTACAAATGGTATAACCTGAATACTCTTATTCTAAAGTCATTGTTGTTGAATCAATCAAAGTTTATTAATATTTGCATAATTTAAGCAAATTTTCAGTAGTTTTAACAGTACCGTGATTTAATTTTAATAAAAAAACTGCTTGCATATTGCAAATCGAAAAAATTAATCAAATTTGCATTTGTGGTAATGAACGCTTTGAATGGTAAAATAATTTGTAGTCAATACTTCGCAAGATCATATGCTTTAAAATGCTTTCATCAAAAAAATTGTAATTTTTAGTTTTATTCATTAGTGTTCGTAAAACTTCAATTACTTCCCCCTATATCATTCGTATCTAATGCTTTTTAGTTTTTACACGCAATTAAACCGATTATTGATTGCACATTCAATGTTTTTCAAGACCAACTGAAAATAAGAAATAAGTATTAGCCTGATTGTTGTAAAATCGTTAAAAAATACAAACCCGATGATTATGCCGAAGTCATGACGGTGTTTAACTATTCAAAATGGCCACCACGCGACAAAATCTCTTTAGTGTGAGTAATTACAAAAACTCCATACATTTTTGCTAGCGCTCTTTTGTCCTTGAAGCATCGATATGAAAATAACAAATACCGTAGAAAAGGCTTTGCAACCTACCCCCACTACCCACCGATTGATCCGCATGAATATTCAAGCAAATCAATCCATCTCCCATAGTTTTAGTTATTCGATATCCGAATATGTGTTCGTTGTCCGAACACAATAATCTTTCGTAAAAGTGTTCGTTATCCGATTTGTTTACAGTTCGAACTGTTGGTTACCCAATCACCTACCGTATTTTTTTTTTATATTGGAACGATAATTCAGGCAATTAAGGAAACTGAAATTGAAAAAATTGCTGAGCTCCATTTATATCTGCAAGATAACAATTCATAAAAAAATTTCTGAAGGCTTTATCGCAAATGTATTTGCGAGACTTTGCACCCTTCCGAAGAAATTTGAATCTCAATTCCAAATGTGATTGAATTGCAAAATTACACATGTTCCACTTGTGATCATTAAGTTTGGCCAAACAATATTTTATTAGAAATAATTCCCAACTTTCCAAGATTCATTGTGTATCATATCAATTGATCAGACCTAAACAAAATAACTGTCGGCTAGTCTATTAGACATCACTACTACTCTTATATTTTAGACACAATCGAGAAGGAGTACATCCAGTTATATTATGTAATGCTCATAGAATAGTTATTGTTAGTTGTAGTTATTGATTTGAAATTTAACATTTAGCATTTCCAGAATTCGAAGAAGAAAAAAGATTCAACACCATGTCACAATATTTCTAAGAGGTCCTTGCTGACTACCAGATTCTCTAATATAATGTGTTTCCTAAATGATTGTTTGAATTCTTTGCCTCTTTTGTTTTTTAACGGCTAACTAGAGGAAAAGACATTTGGAGCACAAATACTCAATCGTGTTTAATCTAGTGTTCAATGATCCTCTTATAGTACAGCCAAATGGGTACATTTGACTGTACTATAAGAGGTACATTCCTCTTATAGTACATAGTCTTCTCCTCTAGTTAGCCGTTAAAAACCAAAAGTGGCTAAGACCGTGCATTTTGGGTAGGCAGAATTTTTTTTAATGCAATGCGTGGGCAATGGAATAGAAGTCTTAAATTGAGGTTTCTGGGGTCGCAGCTCCGGTCCTTTGGGCTTCATCTTCAAAACAAAACAAATGGGGCACCCAGATATCTCCGAAACCATGGCTCCCACAAGAACGTTGCGTATGGCAAACTTGCGTAGAATAAAATGTTTAGCCAGTCGTTCATACATCACTTTTACGTTGGGTCAATAATAAAAAAGTTACAAGCCAAAAACCACACACACAAATCGAGGAACATCTTTAGGGCGCCACAACTTCTTTATTTCCTCGTTTCATGCGAAACACCTTCGAATATTTCTCCAAGACAATTTTGTCACAAATCTTTTGCGGTTTTGATTTTTCCAATCACTGTACACTGGCAGTTATTCCATCCCAAAGGGGAGAAAGTCGCGTGAAAACCCCGTTTTGAAGCCAAATAATCGACTTTTGATGGCTAACCCCTGTTGCGAAACTCGCCGAGCATTTTGTTAGACAGTCAAAACTTTGGTGCATTGTGTAGTACGCCTTACTGGCAGCTTAAATCCAAGTTTCTTACGTCGCAGCCCCCATGCTCTGGGCTCCATCTTGAAAACAAACAAAAAGTGGGGCACCTCTATATCTCCGAAACCATGGACCCCAGATGAAAGTTGTGTAGAGCAAACTTGCGTCGAATTAAATTTTTAGCAAGTCGCCTATACATCACTTTCAAGTGGCAACAATAATTAAAAAGTTATAGGCCTAAAACGACATCCAAAAAGGGGGGAACATCTTTCAGCGTCACAATTCCATTGTTTTCACTTTAACCCCATAAAGAATAACATTAAGGCAATTTTGTTGCAAGTCGCTTGCGTTATTGATTGCTGTACACTGACGTGAGCTATTGCATCCCAAAAGGGGAAAACTCACGTGAAAAACGTATATTTAGCCCAAACAATCGGCACGCCACGTGTTTGGCACGTCCCGTGTCTGGCACGCCTCTGTCTGGCACGTCACGTGTCTGGCACGCCCCGTGTCTGACATGCCCCGTGTCTGGCACGCCACGTGTCTGGCACGCCATGTGTCTGGCACGCCCCGTGTCTGGCACGTCCCGTGTCTGGTTCGTCCATTGTCTGGCACGTTCCGTGTCTGGCACGTCCCGTGTCTGGCACGTCCCGTGTCTGGCACGTCCCGTGTCTGGTACGTCCATTGTCTGGCACGTCCCGTGTCTGCCACGGCCAGTGTCTGCCACGTCCCGTGTCTGGTACGTCCCGTGTCAGGCACGCCACGTGTCTGCCACGTCCCGTGTCTGGCACGCCACGTGTCTGGCACGCCATGTGTCTGGCACGTCCCGTGTTTGCCACGGCCCGTGTCTAGCACGCCCCGTGTCTGGCACGCCACGTGTCTGGCACGCCACGTGTCTGGCACGCCACGTGTCTGGCACGCCACATGTCTGGCACGCCACGTGTCTGGCACGCCACGTGTCTGGCACGCCACGTGTCTGGCACACCCCGTGTCTGGCACGCCCCGTGTCTGGCACGTTACGTGTCTGGCACGTCCCGTGTCTGGCACGTGTCTGGCACGCCCCGTGTCTGGCACGTGTCTGGCACGTGTCTGCAATGTGTCGGGCACGTGTCTGTCACGTGTCTGGCACGTGTCCGTCTGGCACGCCCCGTGTCTGGCACGTGTCTGTCACGTGTCTGGCACGCCATGTGTCTGGCACACCACGTGACTGTCACGTGTCTGGCACGTGTCTGGCACGTCCCTTTGTCTGGCACGTCCCGTGTCTGGCACGTCCCGTGTCTGGCACGTCACGTGTCTGGCACGTCCCTTTGTCTGGCACGTCCCGTGTCTGGCACGCCCCGTGTCTGACACGTTCCATGTCTGGCACGTGTCTGGCACGTCCCTTTGTCTGGCACGTCCCGTGGCTAACACGCCACGTGTCTAACACGCCACGTGTCTTGCACGTGTCTGTCACGTGTCTGGCACGTGTCTGTCACGTGTCTGGCACGCCACGTGCCTGGCACGCCACGTATCTGGCACGCCACGTGCCTGGCACGCCACGTGTCTGGCACGGCCCGTGTCTGGCACGCCACGTGTCTGGCACGTCCCGTGTCTGGCACGTCACGTGTCTGGCACGCCACGTGTCTGGCACGCCACGTGTCTGGCACGTCCCGTGTCTGGCACGTCCCGTGTCTGGCACGTCCCGTGTCTGGTTCGTCCATTGTCTGGCACGTTCCGTGTCTGGCACGTCCCGCGTCTGGCACGTGTCTGGCACGCCACGTGTCTGTCACGTGTCTGGAACGGCACGTGTCTGACACGCCACGTGTCTGGCACGTCCCATGTCTGGCACGACACGTGTCTGGCACGCCACGAGTCTGGCACGCCACGTGTCTGTCACGTGTCTGTCACGTGTCTGCCACGTGTCTGTCACGTGTCTGGCACGTGTCTGCAATGTGTCTGGCACGTGTCTGTCACGTGTCTGGCACGTGTCTGTCACGTGTCTGTCACGTGTCTGGCACGTGTTTGTCACGTGTCTGGCACGTGTCTGTCACGTGTCTGGCACGCCATGTGTCTGGCACACCACGTGACTGTCAAGTGTCTGGCACGTGTCTGGCACGTCCCTTTGTCTGGCACGTCCCGTGTCTGGTACGTCCCGTGTCTGGCACGTCCCGTGTCTGGCACGTCCCGTGTCTGGCACGTCCCGTGTCTGGCACGTCCCTTTGTCTGGCACGTGTCTGTCACGTGTCTGGCACGTGTCTGTCACGTGTCTGGCACGTGTCTGTCACGTGTCTGTCACGTGTCTGGCACGCCACGTGTCTGGCATGACACGGAGCGTGCCAGACACATGGCGTGCCAGACACGGGACGTGCCAGACACGGGCGTGCCAGACACGGGCGTGCCAGACACGGACGTGCCAGACACGGGACGTGCCAGACACGGGACGTGCCAGACACGGGACGTGCCAGACACGGGCGTACCAGACACGGGACGTG